>JAZAYU010000122.1:844932-1219636 GCA_038501625.1 Corbicula japonica | reverse complement strand
TCCTTGAAATCTTGGATCTTAACCTTTGCCTAAGATTATAAAACTGAGCATGGAAACCAGTCTCAAATCTCAAGCATCTGATTGGCTGAAATGGCGACCAGTCGCCATTTCATCCAATCAGATGCTTGAGATTTGAGACTGGTTTCTAATCTCAGCTTTATAACCTTGGGCACTGACTGTAGTGTTATTCTGATCTTTTACCCCTTGGATATGGCTTGTATCCCATGTGTGGCTAGTGTATATCCACATCTTTCCAGTTTTATCAGGGCCCAAGATCATAAAACTAAGTTTTGAGATCAGTCTCAAATCTCAAGGATCTGATAAGCTGAAATGGCGACTGGTCGCCATTTCAGCCAATCAGATCCTTGAGATTTGAGACTGATCTCCAGATTTAGTTTTATGATCTTGGGCACAGGATCTACATAATTTGCTTTTAATTTCATTAGTTTTTTTCTGACCGAGAAGGGAACAGAATTTATCTGGATCAGACTGTAAAGCAGACTGTAAGGATCCATATCAACATAGTTATACAATGAATATAAGAGGTATCGATTGTTACATATGAAAACCAACATTTTTTTTCTTTCAGAGTTGTGAAAAACTGCACAAGTGTGTTTTGTCTGTCGATATTGCAGAAGATATTAGAAATGTTGCTAAGCAACGTGTTTCAGCCCAGTATACTCCAGAACAAATACTCATCGACTGCTATGTGAGTTTAATTATGATAATTCACCTATGTTGTTCAGGTTAAATTTGGAAGACTAAACTTATTTCAGAAATTTAGTTTTTTTAAATGTATTGCTTAATATATGCATGAGTATAAATTTCAATATGCCATGCAATGTTTGTTCTTACGAAATGACATAATAATGTTTATCAGGCAGTATTTGTTCTTGTGCATTTATCAATGAACTATGTTAATTTTAGCAGGGCTTTCCCCAGGCAATTATGGCATACCGGCGCCGGGATGCCTTAATTTTTAAACTAACATTTGGGGGACGCTTATAATCCGCCGGTATGCCATAAATCCTGGCGGGGATGCTTTAAAATTCAATAAACAAGGTCAATATACATGTCAAATTACGAAGCTTTCTCGCCATTTTCAAGTGTCAAGCGTTTCTCTGATATTGTTAAGTGTCTACTGTACAAGATCTCTCCTTACAATATTTAATGAGCGTCTGCTGTGTATCAGAAGTGGGATAGTTGGATGAGTGTCTGTTGAATACAGAGAAGACAGTCATAAATCAACCAATTAAGAACAAATGATTTCGGCAGTTATGATGGCCTAAACGAGATTAAAATCAGTATATTGTTCTTTGATGACCTTCTAACTGTGAAGAGTTGTGAGCATTTAAGTGGTAAATGATAATCTTGTCACTTTTATTAACAGATGATTACAGGTAACAGAAGGTTTATTATAACAAATTACAACAAAAAATGAAGACGATTTTTAAGTAATTTGATGTTATAAAAGTACTAACTGAAAGTACTAACTGTACATCTTTAAATGCTGTCCATATCAATAAATGGCCATTCTACCCAACATGTTGACTTTTCAACAAGTCATGTATTAAATTGTGGCATAATCATAATGACAAGAACAGGTCTGCAATCAAGGGCTGTGTATCTAGTGTGAGATACCTTGCAACAAGAGACAATTATGGCATGTTTTTAAAACTGATGTACATAAAAAAAATGAAGCAACAACTGTTTTGTATTAAGTACAATACAATAGCAAGTCTGTGGTAGTTCTGTGAAAAATGTACTTTGTCATATTTCAATAAAACTTAGAAAACTTTGTTGCTTTGTGCTAAATATAATTATATTAATAAACATTGTATTTGTAAGATGCACACCATCAACCATGTGAAAACATTTTGCACGAATTAGCATGTCACGCGTTGTATGCCAGGATGCCTTAAAGTTTTTCTGGGGAAGGCCCTGTTTAGTCATAATTTAAAAAATCATCTGATTGTTATGAAAAAAGGACAGTGCAAGTTCTTTCCAATTTAAGTAATGACTGAAGTGTAAAAAAAAATATAACCATATTTAGCGGCACAGATTCACACAGTAGTATTTTTGTCATAAAACCAGACATAAGATTGTTTGATTTCTCGCACTCTCCCTGGCACAAAATATGCAAATATAGAACCCCTCTAAAATATAATGATATGCCAGTATTGGTAAATGCCCAAATCAGTGGACATGATATTTTATATGTTCACCTAAGCCTAAGTTCTCTTTGAATATGTTGTTACTCAGTCCACAGATTTAGATATTTTATGTTCATAAATTGAGTTAAACATGTTAAAATGCTACGCGGAATGGCTTAGAGGGAGTCTTGGAAGAAATAGTCTAAAAATGTCCAGAACTTCTCCATCTGCTCAGCCAAAGTAGTTTTTCCCTACATGTTTCACAGAAAGCTAAAATCCTAGTTGCCTTCTCCCTTAACCCTTTCCTCCATAAATACGCCTTTTTACGCATTTGCGACCAGTGTAGACCCAGATCAGCAGGCACATCCGTGCAGTCTGATCAGGATCTGCTTTGATCGCATTTTTGTCAGAAATAACCTAACGAAACAAAAAGCAAACAATTTAGATCCTGATCAGATGGCATGGATGTGCCGGCTGATCTGGATCTAAACTGTTCACCCACGCAATAAAGGCGTGTTTATGTAGGAAAGGGTTAGTTTGGAAAAACGTCTCGCTTTCTAACAACCTAAGCCAATCACTTTGCTTAACCATTCTGTTATAGGCAGAAGATAAACAGTTCTCAATGAAAGATGAAAGACGGAAAGTTGCATTACAAAATTATTTATTACAAATCCGACAATCCATAGAAAGGGAACAAAAGGGCAGAGAAGGTGAGATCTCTACATTAATTCCTTTTTTGTTTATTTGTGCATGAAAGAATTATAAAAGCATTTTTTAATAAAAATCTGTTAAAGAATTTATTGCATGGGCAAACAGTTTAGATCCAGATCAGCCGGCACAAACTGTTTGCTTTTTGATTGGTAAGGTAATTTCTGACCAAAATGCGACCAGTGCAGATCCTGATCAGATGGCATGGATGTGCCTGCTGATCTGGATCTTCACTGGTTGCACATGCGTAACAACGCGTATGTATGGAGGAAAGGGTTTTAAAGCTGTCAAATGTTTAATTCTTTTCTCCATGGATACTGGTTTTATGCTCTGTGCGACTAGTCAAGATCCAGATCAACCTTCACATTAATGCAGTCAGGGCTGGAGGTTATAAAGCTGAGATTGGAAACCAGTCTCAAATCTCAAGCATCTGATTGGCTGAAATGGCGACCAGTCGCCATTTCAGCCAATCAGATGCTTGAGATTTGAGACTGGTTTCCATGCTCAGCTTTATAACCTTGGGCACTGATCAGGATCTACATTAGGCGCTTTTAGATTCAATAGGTTATTTTTGAGGGAGGAGCAGACGATGCAGATCCTGATCAGACAGTACAGATGTGCAGGTTCTGGATCTACACTGGTTGACCATTGCATAGAGACCATAATTATATTATATTATCTGACTGAGTTATTGTTGATAAAAATTTTGTTATGCTTAAATAAATAGTGTCTATATGGACCCAATTTTGCACTTAAAAGGTTTAATATAGATATCAGAAAAGTCTCAGATATAATACAGTTTCCTAAAAATGAAGGTCAAAGGTAATAAAAAAGATCAAAAAGAAAATAGCATTTATTTATAGTATGCTGAGATACTGTACGCTCGATACAAATAACTCATGACATCTCAACAATTTTAAGAGACTGCGACTAAATAAAATTGTTTAGATAAGAGCCCAAGATCATTAATAAAAGATTTGAGACCGGTCTCAAATCTCAAGCATCTGATTGCTGTTCTCTAGATCATAAAACTAAATCTCAAGCATCTGATTGGCTAATATGGTAACTGGTCGCCATTTCAGCCAATCAGATGCTTTAGATTTGAGACTGGTCTCAAGATTGAGTTATATGATCTTCGAAACATGAAATGCAAGTCAGATTGTGTTTCAGGTGTGGAGAAGTTAGTGGAAGTGTACAGGGAGAGACCAAACTTTGCCGACCCTGACGCTCAGGAGGATGCTAAACAAAGGCTTAATCAGGTTGCTATTGTAATGTTTGCTTTTCATATTTGTTGTTAGTGTTTTTTTTATACAGATTTAGAAGTAAAAATCAGCATGAATAGGTTTGAGGCACATCACGGGAAATGAGTCTTTGATCAGCTATTGTGAATACAAGATTTTGATGTCGACTTTATGGTCAGACAGTGACTTTATATTATGAGGTGCTTCATGGGAAAAGGGTCTTTGGGAAATTGGCGTCAATTTTAGAAATACCATCATAAAGTTAAGCAGAATACAGTTCACACTCGTTGTGTCGAAGTCGTCGGGACCGTAGATTTTAGTTCGAGATATCCGAAGTTTGACATATCGGAATTAGCGCCTATGCACGAATTAAATACCTATATGCTTCTATTGCTGACCTGATTGTGAGTGGTAGTAGTTTTTTATGCCCAAAAACACATATATGAACATTTCAACGGATTGGATTAATTTGTATATCAAAACAAAAACAGAAAATCAATTTAACTCGGTCATATTCATAATAAAGTTTGGGTGTTTGTGTAACATCGTCACAATCTTAACTCTGTGTGTTATTGTCGTCTTTTGTTAGTTAAATTTATATTAGGTAAACTTATTCAAATTGAAAAAATATTCACTTTATAATCGTTACCTTGGAGATTTCTTTTTGGGCCTAAGTCTTGTTGGGGGAGAATACATTTGGATCGGTTTTGCATTTGTTGTCCCAAGCGCATAACCTCATATTTTATAGGCCTGGTGGTCATACCATTATTGCAATTTCATGTTTTTAGTTTTGCTTTCATTTGAAATTAATTTCATGTATATCCGAATAAATTAAAAATTAATGAGCGAGTATTTTACTCGTTCATCATTAATTATAATTAAATAATAGTATTTCTCACTTTGAAGAAGCTGCTCGCATTGTTCGACCGCTGCAATTTTCACATTTCGACTTGTCCGATGACTTAACAAAGGATATTTTAGTCGGCTGGTTTAAAATTTACTTCGACTTAAAAAAACATGGTTTAAGTCGAATTCGACTTTAGCGGCGTTATATTATATGAAATAATAACACATTTTGACGGGACCTTGAAATTAATTCAAGATAACTGATGTTTCGACTTAAGCGAGTTTGACACAACGAGTGTGGACTGTACATTGCTTATTGTGTGATAAAAATCACTGAAGATACTTTTCCTCTGACATTTAGCACTATACTCCATAAATATGCATTTGTACGCATGTGCGACCAGTGTAGATCCAGATCAGCTGGCACTTCTGTGCCGTCTGATCAGGATCTGCACTGGTCGCATTTTGGTCAGAAATAACCTAATGAAGCAAAAAAGCGAACAGTTTAGATCCTGATCAGACGGCACGTTGTGCCAGCTGATCTGGATCTAAACTGTTCGCCAATGCAATAAAGGTGTGTCTATGGTTAACACTAAACTCCATAGATACACCTTTATTGCATTGGGGAACAGTTTTGATTCAGATGAGCTTGCATATCATGCCATCTGATCAGAATCTACAATATTCATTTTAAGATTCATTGGGTTATTCTGACCAAGATGTGACCAGTGCAGATCACTGGCTCATGTGATAAATTGTTTAGATTGAGTAAGGAGTTAAACAAATCATTACTGTGTAACATAATTCCATGGAACTCTTTATATATTTCAGACAATTTTTATGACCAATTTCCTGGAACTTAATCACTACAAGATAGCGTCATTTCTAGCCACCTTAGATGGAACAAATAAACCATCACACAAGTTTTCTAGATACATAGAACAAACTAGAGATAAACAGGTTTGTATACTACAGTTCTAATATCTACTTACACTTGAAGCTGTTTCATTGTAGAATTCCATAATTGTATCATATTAATTGTAGAATAACCAAGTTGTATCAACCAATTTTAGCAAATAAAATGCAAATTTGATAACGTATAAATAAAGGTTTTTGTTGTTTCATACAGATATACATGTATATATAATTAGGAAACTGCTTTTTATTTTATCCGCCTTATTTGTTTCCTCAGTATATGTCTCTGTTAAGAATTATTAAGCATAATTAAAATGTATAAAATGGAATTGCTTTTATCATCGATTTTAGTCTTAATTACAAAACTTGTACTTCCAGTTGTAGTAAATCACAAGATCTGTATGACATTTTCGTGTGCTAAATTGAGCCATACTTGTTTTACAGAGCATTAAATTTTACCTGTTAAACAGGTTTTAATTTTACCTGTTAAACAGGTTTGAAACTATTATAATTAGGTAGAAAGCTGCTAAAAGTATTAGTTTTAGGATAATCATTTGTGAAAATGTTATTAACTGGGACTTCAGCTTTCCAGAAACAAATGTCTAAACTTTCTAAATAACAGGGAATCAACAGTACCCAAGGTTATAAAACTGAGCATGGAAACCAGTCTCAAATCTCAAGCATCTGATTGGCTGAAAATGGCAACTGGTCGCCATTTCAGCCAATCAGATGCTTGAGATTTGAGACTGGTTTCCAATCTCAGCTTTATGACCTTCAGCCCAGTATGTCTTAACCCTTTACTAATTATGTATATGTTTTATCACATTGGTAAACAGTGTAGATCCGCATCTGTGCTGTCTGATCTGGATCTACTGTTCACTTATTGGTCAGAAACAAATTAATGATTCTTAAAGCCAACTGTGTAAACCCAGATAAAATGGAATTGATATGACAGCTGATCTGGAGCTACACTGGTCGCACATGCAATAAACCCCATAAAGTGTCTCAAGTTACATTGTAGGTTTACGAACTGTTTACTATACCAATTATTTACTGTTTACAGGGGATGACAGTTAGTGTATTAAAGTTACCTCTTAATCTAGCGCTGGAAGGGAACTCCGGATACGATGCTACCAGTATAACTTTAGGGGTCATGGCAAGCAGTGATGAACCATTCAGTAAGTCATAATCCTAAAAATACATCAGACAGCACAGATGCGGATCTAAAAATACCCTTTACTCCATGGGTGTGGCTTAAATCCCATGTATGACCAGTGTAGATCCAGAGCAGCCTGTAAATAAGTGCTGTTCGAGCTGGACCTATACTGAAAGCTAATAGGTTAGATTCCTTTCAGATATTTTACCATAACACGAAGTGTAGATTCAGATCAGACTGCAGGCTGATCGAGAACTACACGAGTCTCAGAAGTTAAAAAACTTGCTGATAATGGTTATCAACAGGAACAGTTGAATAAATTTAAGTTGCATCATGATACTGTTAATTTTGTCATTATTTCATGTTTTTCAATTTATATCACAATTACATAAAATCTTCCAAAAGGGAAGTCAGTTTTATAGTTTATAAATGAATTTCACTCTTTATTATCAAATGTTCGAACCCGTGTTCTTTTCAAGAAAAATACAGAAATTATGCTGTTTGAGTTACATCCATGTTGAAAGCGTATTGTTGTTGAGGAATATTTATATCCTATATCAGTGGAATGCTTCCCGACGTTTTTTCTGTGTTTTGTCTCAACCTGTTGGTTTCACTGTTTTACACAGTTCAGTTATGCCAAGAACCCTGACTCTGGTAATACTTTGCCCAAGATCATAAAACTAAATCTGGAGACCAGTCTCAAATCTCAAGCATCTGATTGGCTGAAATTGCAACTAGCTGCCATTTAAGCCAATTAGATGCTTGAGAATTAAGACTGGTCTCCAAACTCATGTTTATGGTCTTGGACCCTAATATTTTTGTATTGTTTTTTATAAACATAATTTTTTCAGTTGATGATGATGAATTTGATGATGTTCCATCGTCAGAACCTCACAATAACCGGGTCATAGGTCGATGCAAAGCAGTGTATGATTACAGTGCGACACAACCCGATGAACTGGGATTACAATATGGTAAGACAATTTTGTACCAGAGAAGTTTAACCCTTTGCTCCATCTTTATGGGGGTTTTCGTGTGTGCGACCAGTAAAGATCCAGATCTGCTGGCATATCAATGTTGTCTGATATATATCTACACTGGTTGTTTAAGGTCAGAAATAACCTAATGAATCAAAATAGAACAGTGCAGATCCTTATAAAATGGCACAGATGTGCCAGCTGATCTGTATCGACACTGTTTGCCCAAGGGATAACAATCATATCCAGTGAAATAAAGGGTAAAGAAGTATTTAAAACATATTGTGTATTTCTATGAACGCCTGTATTTACAAAGCATTTTAAACGGAAATGTTTGAACCAGGGACCACATTAAACTACTATAAGATGGGGAAAACAAAATAAAAATAATAAAATAATACAAACACATTTATCAGGAGTAAACTGTTGCATGTGTGACTACAGTAAAACCCCTTATTACGGACACTCAATATTACGGGCACCCCGGTATTATGGGCGATTTTTTAAAGAACAGAAATGTTCTCTTCTTCTTGATTTAAACCCACAATTAAGGACACCTCGCTATTAAGGACACTTTCGCTCAGTCCCTGAGGTGTCCGTTATAGAGGGGTTTCACTGTACATGGTGGAAAGTGTTAATAAAGAGGAAGTTTTGTTTTGATATTTCATTTAGGATTTGGTATTGCTGTATTTCAGGTGATGTGATAAAGTTATATGAGAAACGAGGGGACGGTTGGTGGCAGGGAGAAATCAATGGTAGAGTGGGCCTGTTTCCTGCAACATACGTGGAAGAAATCTAAACGATACTGTGTAAAATCCTTTAATATGAAAACAGTTTAATTACTATTCACTGTAACTGATTACGATTACATTTGGTATAGACAGGTTTATTACACTGTTCTGTAACAATGATTGCTCGTAGTCAAATGTGCTGTAGCAGTGTTCACATGTAATGTAGACATTAAGATCAAATGTGCTGTAATAGTGTAAAAAGGTAATATAGACAGTAAAATCCCAATTTACTGTAACAGTGTTCACATTTAATGTAGAGATTAAGATAAAATGTACTGTAATCGTGTAAACACCTAATATAGACAATATGGCAATATACTGCAATCTCACTAAAGTCACATCTAACAAACTGTTAGATCTGATGACGACCCGCAGACAACGTACATAAGCTATAGCGGTTTTCCCCGATTACTATTTTTAGAAATTGTCAACACGGGAAGCATGATTTATAAGGTTCACAAACTGATCTGAAGATGCCATTACATTAGAAATAAATGCAATACTAGATAAATACATGTGTCTTCATTAAATATGTATTAAACAGGCTTTAAACACTTTCCGTGGTTTTAAATACTATGTTTACCTTCACTTTTGCGATTTTGTAGGCGACAATTTGATTGGTTCAAAGGGTTAGTGATAAAAGCACGTTTTAGTTACTCGTCGTCAGATCCTGATAGCGTAGCAGATTTTAGGAGATGATTTTAATCAGATTGCAATATACTGTAACTGTGTTCACTCGTAATTTAGGTAGTAAGATCACCCTGTACTGTAACAATGTGAACGTGTAATATAGACAGTTTGATTACAGTTGAATGTGTTCACATTTGAATACTGTAATTGTGTTCAAGAGTAATGCCAATTGTTTTGTCAAATGATACTGTAACATTGTTTACACCAAATACCAGAAATTTAACAGTACATGTGACTCATTTGTTGTCGAAGAAACAAATAAAATAAAAGTGTGAGATCACAAGCAAGAAGTAGTATGAATGTTCATGTTAACAAACAGCTAATTAGGGGAAAGTTGTAATTTTCATCTGTGCAGTAACATATTTAGAAAATCATCTAGCTGTAAATACTATATATAGTAAATAATTTTAACCAATGCAATTTCAACTTCTTAACCAATGCAATTGCGTTTAATGTTCTTAATTTTGTTGGACTTGCAGTGAAACCTCCTGATTAAGACTGCCTCTAGGACAGGACTAATGTGATCTTTATAATGGGTTGGTCTGAATCTTGGGGTTGAAAATAGTGCAAAACAGTAAAAAGAGACTCTTAACTAGTCGTCTTATTGTTGGGAGATTAGTGACAGTATTGTGATTGGTTAAGGATCTTCACATTTAGATTTCCTTACATTTATCAATGGTTTTTTTACTATTGTTGAAAAGGAAATCAACAATTACGGACATAATTAGAAAGCAAGCACCTTGCTATTTAGACATTTACTTTATTACCAGTCCAGACATCCTCTTTTAGTTAGACATTAAGATCTGAACAACAAAAACACGATTTTGTTGGGGGGATTTTGTTTTTGTCTCAGTAGCATTTGCTCAATATAAGTGTCACTGTATTGTACAAGTATTTTTTAACTTTTCATGTTAACCCTTTACTCCATATAATGTATTTTAAGGCTTGAGTGATCAGTGTAGATCCAGATCAGCCACTGGTCACATCTTGGTCAGAAATAACCTGCTGAACCTAAAAGAAAACAGTGCGGATCCTGTTCAGAGGGTACAGATGTTTCATATGATAGAGATCTACACTGTTTGCCAATCCAAAAAGGTGTATCTATGGAGTAAAGGCATAAACTTTTCTCTACTCTAAAGAGAATAAAACTGTTTGAAAAGTAATTGAATTGAATAGGAGGGAATAATTATCATTGATTTACTGCTCTTCTGAAGTGAACAGTTTAGATCCTGATTAGACAGCATTGATGTGCCGCTGATCTGGATCTAAACTGTTCCCACACGCAATAAAGGTGTATCTGTGGAGGAAAGGGTTAACCTTATTGAGATTGCATAATACTGTAAAGATAGAAATCTCTACAAATAACGATCAGTGTGTAATTAGTTTAGATAAATTATGTTATAAATTTTGGTGCATTGGTTAAAGTAATCTTTTTTTAGTAACTTAAGATACTGGTGAATCTTGAAGCTAATATCATTGTATTTGATGGTGATTGCTTACTTCTACCCCCACCGTTACAATTTAGAATGTTTTTATATAAAAAAAAAAGATATGATATAAAAAAATTAAAATCCACAAATTTAAGAACCCACTCAACATCATTTTACAAAGAACACACAATTACTAGACAATAATTTTAAATGAAATCGCAATACTGCATTTGTGAAGGTTTACATATCAAGGTGGAGTGGAGAACTATTTTGTTGTAACAGACAGCGGTGGCAATAAATTACACATTAAGTGTTCTAATTTATCAAATTGATGTCTTGGTGCAAATATGGACTATTTGTTTCATATTTCTATATGAGTTATACCAGAATTGCACAAAAGTCTTCAAATTATGTGTTATGTTCTATCGATATTCTTAGAGAATTCCATTTGTTTAAATTCATCATAATTTACTGTACCAGTGCAAAGCATGTCTGATATTCTTACAGTCATAGGTCTGATTTTTTCAGATTACTGATTATATGTTTTAGTATTTTGAGGAATGTGTAATTTAAATTATGATGAATAGGCATATCTTATGTAAATTAAATGCGGGTTGCACTAGATTCACTTGTTAAATATGTACTCTTTGAGCCTCACTTAGTTTTTGCTTTTTACCTGTAAGAAGTGATCAAAGCGGGTTCCACATTTTGTTAAATGGATTGTGTTATTTTGCCAAATGTTCATTCTATTATATTTTTGGCTTGGAAAAGGTTTGACCCTTTACTTCATCAATATACCTATATTGCATGGGCAGTGTTGATCCAGATCAGCTGGCATAATTGTGCCATATGATCAGAATTTATACTGTTTGGTTTTAGATTAATTAGGTTATTTCTGACCTAAAAGTAAACAGTGCAGATCCTGATCAGATGGCATAGATGTGCCGGCTTACCAGGGTCTACACTTGTTGCACATGCATAAAAATGGGTATGTATGGAGGGCATATTTGGTTCAGATGGATATCTCAACGTTTTTGCAAATTATGCATGCATACAATCATTTGTAGCTTTTGTGCAAAAGTAAGTACTCAGGAAATTTAATAAATCTACTGTGACCCAATAGAACCCAATTTTACAGTGATGTATAAGCTTTGCTAACAGAAAATTTTGAAACAGTTGATATATACTAAATCTTAAATTGCAAATATTTTGATTTATCTCCCTTTAACCATTCTCTCCGCGAATAAATCTTTTATCTATGCAGTAATGAATTTACACGGTTGCTCTGAGATTTCTTACGTTTTTTCTAACCAAGAATCAAATAGTGTAGATCCAAATCAAACAGCACAATTCGGATAAAAGCCATATCTATAATGTAAATTGTTAAATGTTCTAAGTGTAATAGTTTATTAATTTTCTTCTTACACGTATAGTAAATTATTATTTTATTCTGATATCTATGCAGTAAAACAAATGTAGTTAGAATATTGCTGCTGTAAATGTTATATGCTTCTTTTCCTATTGAGCATGATACATAAATTCCATTATATCGAATATCAAAAATAAACACTGTCTATACAGCTAATTAAAATTTTAATATTTTTGAAAACAGTTTTGGTTAAATTTGATTTAATCAAACACAAAATGTATTATTTGTAACATAAAGGATCAATATTTTTTGTGTATATTTTTGTCTGTGATAAAATTAACAGAGAAGGGAACATATTTAACAGTTTTGCTATTGCTTGGTTCTGCTTATTGCATTTAACCCTTTACTCCATATATACATGTTTTTACACATGAGTGACCAGTGTACATTCCAATCAGCTCGCACATCTGTGCCAGCTGATCAGAATTTAAGCTGTTTGATTTTTTAATTTCATTTGGTCACATCTGACCAGAAAACGATCTTTGCAGATCCAGATCAGATGGCACAGATGTGCTGGCTGATCTGGATCTACACTGGTGGCACATTCTTTAAAATGCATGCATATATGGATTAAAGGTTTAAGGGAATTTAATACCAAATAACAGCATCTTTGTTTAAATGTGTTATAATTGGCCTAGTTGTTTAAAAGATTTTAATATTAGGGGGCTTTACAATTTAATATTCATGAAAACATGGTGGAATTAAAATAAAAGTAAATTGTAACATTCTTTTGTCAACATTTGTTATCGTGGTTCAAAAGTGTATGTTTGGTGCACTTCAATTTTTATGGGGAAAAGTACTGTACCTTAACAAGGTATGTCTCTGTTATTTACAGTCATAAGTGTTGGCAGCTGTTTACTGAGAATAAATGTATAGCCCTGTGTCCAATATCGTAAAACTAAATCTGTAGACCAGTCTCAAATGTCAACATCTGATAGGCTAAAATGGCAACTGGTTGCCATTTCAGCCAATCAGATGCTTGAGATTAGAGACTGGTCTCCAATCTTAGTTTTATTATCTTGGGCCCTGGTCTGGAGGTTATAAAGCTGAGATTGGAAACCAGTCTCAAATCTCAAGCATCTGATTGGCTGAAATGGCGACCAGTCGCCATTTCAGCCAATCAGATGCTTGAGATTTGAGACTGGTTTCCATGCTCAGTTTTATAACCTTGGGCCCTGTACTCCATGGGAAATGGTTGTTATGCCATGTGTGACCAACACATGCCACTTGATTAGAATCAACAATTTTTGCTTTGAGCCTGACTGTATTATATCTACCAAGGAGCAAACAGTGTAGATCCAGATCTGGCTCTACTGGAGTAACACATTAGACAACATCTTATCCTACAATGTAAAGGTGTATTGTGTGCCAGACTGATTGACGAAGCAATAGTCACAAAATATTCATGAAAGATTGGGGGTTTTTCAGATGTAAAACTAGTGAGCAGTTTTCAATATTTCTGTTAAAAATCATTAAGAATTTCATGCATATTGGTGTTTATACAAATGAACTATCTTATTGTATAAGTATTCATTCTTGCACTTTCTATTTACCAGCATAGTAGTCTATTCATTCTTGCACTGCTGTTTACAAGTGGATGAGTCTATTCATTCCTGCACTACCATTTACAAGTGGAGTAGTCTATAGATTAGTCTATTCACTCCTGCACTCCCATTTACCAATAGATTAGTCTATTCGTTCTTGCACTCCCATTTACCAGTGGATTAGTAAATTCATTCCTTCACTCCCATTTACCAGTGGAGTAGCACATAATTAGCCCAGTTCTTTTGATGCTAGTCAGTCATTCTGGTGCATACACTACTGTTTCGATATATCAAATGGTTGTCTCCTTTAATTTTGATTGGCCAAATGTCCATGAATTAGGCGGTATGTTCCTTATATGGGGCATGCCACAGGAAAAGGTGTTTCCATCATATTTTTTTGACATCTTGTTACTATTTTGAGATAAAATTTACAATTTTTTTTTATTTTCTAATAACTAATTAGAGATTTTGTTACACATTTTGACAACATTATAGTATTTTTACCACAAAATGAATAAGAAGTAGTGTCGTCTGCTCAATTTTATGACGACATTTCAAGAATTGACTTCAACTGTCCGAAGGTCTCTTTTTCCCGTGACGGGCCCCATATTATCTGTTCCATGTTGTAATGTTCATTCAACAGAATGTTATCTGATGTTGTATTGTGTAGTAATTTTCAAATTTAAATAACCCTTTCCTCCATAGATACACTTTTATTGGGTGGGCGAACAGTGTAGATCCAGATAGCCAGCACATCCGTGCCGTCTGATCAGGATCTGCACTGTTCGCTTTATGATTCGTTAGGTTATTTCTGACCAAAATGTGATCAGTGCAGATCCTAATCAGACGGCACGGATGTGCCGGCTGATCTGGATATACACTGGTCACACATGCGTAAAAAGGCGTATATATGGAGGAAAGTGATAATACATGTATTATGCATTTATATATCAGTGCAATACTTAGATAGTATTCATAGAGTGTTTTCTTTTTTGTTGTACTGAGTTAATAGTACAAAACCACAAAACCCTTCTTGCACTAATGTAAATGTAAAGGACTTGCCTTTCTTTAAAATTGAGCCAGTTCATTGACTGTTTAACCCTGTCCTCCATATATACGCATTTTTACGCATGTGTGACCAGTGTAGATCCAGATCAGCCGGCACATCCGTGCCGTCTGATAAGGATCTGCACTGGTTGCATTTTGGTCAGAAATAACCTAATGAATCAAAAAGCAAACAGTTTAGATCCTGATCAGACGGCACGGATGTGCCGGCTGATCTGGATCTAAACTGTTTGCCCTAGCAATAAAGGTGTGTCTATAAAGGAAAGGGTTATTAGGGGTGTTCACAGTTCGCACAATTTATTAACTGAAAAGCCCTTCACTCTGTAGATATACCTATCTAGCAAACAGTGTAGATCCAGATCCAAATCAGCCAGCACGTCCCTGTCATCTGATCAGGATCTACACTGTTTGCTTTTAGATTCATTAGTTTATTTGTGACCAAGATGTGACCAGTGCATCTCAGTTAATCAGATGGCACAGATGTGCCAGCTGATCTGGATCTACAATGGTCCCACATGCGTTAAAATGAGTATATTTGGGTAAAGGGTTAAACTTAATTCAATTACAATCTTGCCAAAAGCTTCTTCCAGTTTTACATGTTGTAATTGTAATTAAACTTTAATCAAATTATCAGTATAATTGTAAGTATCACAGTTGAATTTCTTTCAACTCAGTTTGATTTTGAAATGTGATTCTTGCTAGAGTTTCACAAAAAGAAGTTTACTGGTATTTGTTTTGAAAATTGTTACAACGTATATCTTTATTAAGTTTTGGCTTTGGAAACCAAATGCACTAATTTTGCGGTTTGAAAATATGATATACTGGTAAAACAAATATTTCTTCTAAAGGTACACAATGCTTCTAATTTTAAACTTAAGTCTTCACAGATATCTCAGGAAAAACATGAGTTGTGTTGACCCTTTACTCCATAGATAAACCTTTATTACATGTGTTACTATAAATAGTAACAAATAATGACCAAAATGCCCGGGTACTTTGCATGATAAAGGGCGGGCCGAAAACCTGATATCGCGGGCCGAAAACCTGATATCGCAGGCAGAAATCCCGTATCACGAATTTTTGCACGTGCTAAAGCTCTCGGGCCAATATTGCTCTTCCGGGCCGATATCACCTCCCGGCCCTTGAACACCGGTTAATAACCTCTTATTATTGCATGGGTGAACAGTTTAGATCCAGATCAGCAGGCACATCTGTGCTATCTGTCAGATCAGGAACTACACTGTTCACTTTTAGATTCATTAGGGTTATTTTTGACCAATATGTGACCAGTACTGATCCAGATCAGACGGCAGAGATATGCTGGCTTATCTGGATCTACACGGGTTCCACATGCGTAAAAACCCATGTATTTATGGATGATTAGTTGATATTGTTTATCAAATTAACCCTATCCTCCGTCTACACACCTTTATTGCGTGGGCGAACAGTGTAGATCCAGATCAGCTGGCACATCAATGCTGTCTGATCAGGATCTGCGCTGTTCGCTTTATAATTAGTTTGGTTATTTCTGACCAAAATGCGACCAGTGCAGATCCCGATCAGACGGCACAGATGTGCCGGCTGATCTCGATCTACACTGGTCGCACATGTGTAAAAATGCGTATTTATTGAGGAAAGGTTTAATAGGAGTTTAATTGGAGTAAGCAAGTATTTGGTACCTAGTTATTCTATGAAGTTTTTTATGAAACCAGGGCAAGTTGTTTTTTTCTGATAAAACAATCATATGTTAAAATGATAGCTTAGATCTGAATGATTAAGTAAAGTAGTTTATCAATATAAATTAATATATATAAATGTAAATCCTGCTTTTGTAGTTAGGTACATATTTATTATAAGAAAAGTTATCTTTTGGTTTAATGTTTTCTTAGAAATTCCACTTTATATCAAAGAAAATTGTCAAAATAAATTTATCAAGTTATAATGAAATAATGTTATAATGAAATTGATTTAACCTGTGTTAACTCATTTGTAGTGAAAATTTTGCAAGTGATTGCAGTTCAGGAATTATTTTACAACATTCTGTTAATTATATATGCAAATTTAAATTTTGTTGGTGCTTTCCATTTTGTTTTTTAATATCAACACCTTAGATTATTCACGTTTTTCTGAAACACCCATGTTATTGAAACTGAATGGTAAATAATTTACCATCTCTGCTTTTTTTGAGGAGTACCCCCAGAATGTATAAATAACACAAAAAAGTGTATGACAAATATCCCAAAATATACAATATAAAAATATTTTTAAAATATGGTGTTTAAAACTAAAAAAATTGGATTGCCAGAATAATAGTGCATTACCTCCAAGAAATTGCATAAAACTTTTAAAAGCTCCTAGATTAATTTAGAGCAAAGACCTATAAAAAAAATATTGTTTGTTTACAGTCTTTTATTACATCATTTAAGGTATAAATATATTACTATATATATATATATTACTTTCCTTTATCATTTTCATACCTTACATATGATTCTTAATGTAATGCTTTTACTCCATATATACATGTTTTAGCCTATATCATTTGTATGCAACCAATGTAGATCCAGATCAGGTGCCAAGGTTATAAAGCTGAGATTGGAAACCAGTCTCAAATCTCAAGCATCTGATTGGCTGAAATGGCGACTGGTCGCCATTTCAGCCAATCAGATGCTTGAGATTTGAGACTGGTTTCCATGCTCAGTTTTATAACCTTGGGCACAGAACAGTGACCCAGATCAGCTGGCACATCCATGCCATCTCATCTGAATATGCACTGGTTTCATATTGGTCAGAAATAACCTAATGTCATATAATCTAAAAGCAAACAGTGTAGATACTGATCAGATTGCACAGATGTGTAGGTTGATCTGGATCTACACTGTTTGCCCATGCAATAAATGTGTATCTATGGAGTATGTTAGTGTTTTGAAAGTAAATGTATTTCCCAGTGAGATAAACTTTATATTGACTGCAAAATAATGATAAACTAACAATTTAGTGTATAAACTGTACACTGTAACATAATTATTATAAATACTGTTAAAGAGATGTAAAATATTGTTGTTATGCAATAAATGTAGATGTCAATATGTGAAGTTGTTTAAGGAGTCTTAATCCCAGGCCTATTTAACCCTTTCCTGGATATATACGCATTTTTACGCGTGTGCGACCAGTGTAGATCCAGATCAGCCGTCACATCCGTGCCGTCTGATCTGGATCTGCACTGGTCGCATTTTGGTCAGAAATAACCTAACGAATCATAAAGCGAACAGTTTAGATCCTGATCAGACGGCATGGATGTGCCGGCTGATCTGGATCTAAACTGTTCGCCCTAGCAATAAAGGTGTATCTATACAGGAAAGGGTTAAAGATCTGCTTAAGGTTTGCTGTCTCTCTCAGTTTTAGGACCAATATCATACTCTAATGACAGAAAGTTCAAGGTCATTGGCATCAAATATTGGGACTGGTAAAAAAATTACTTTTGTTATAGTAAATTGTTGGTTTAAACCCCCAGTGGCAAATTGTTTTGCTGACCGTTCCAAGTTTAATATTGTCTTCGGATGTCGAATTTCAGGGAATTTTTATATCTAGCTATTTTTTTCTTTACTGTTCTAACTTTTTTATCATACGTAAAATAAAGCTCCATAAATATCATTTATTTGGGCAAAGTTTTAATGAACTGCATTTTGTCGTTGGAGAGTTTAATTTTTTTCTTTTTTATCCACGACAGAGCAATCACGAAAATAACGATAAAATCTCGTCTCTTTTGGAGTGATAACATATGACATTGGATACTGCAATTTATTCAATTAATTATTATTGATCAATAGTCATCCTCTATAAAGAAGTCTTTATTCATCTAGCGAATTACTGGTGGTATGCTGTGCAGAGGCGTGGTTACAGAAAAGGATGCTGACAATTTATTGGACTATAGTCAGTGTTTTACTTGTGATGCCGACGAGCACGCCTGTAGACTGGTCCCCGAGCGACTTGTCACGCGAAAGAGTTCGTCTACCAAGTATGTATTAGAAGATTGTGGTACCAGTTTAGAACGCCTGTTTCGACAGGAGTTGCTGCGTGCCGTTATTTACTTTGTCGTCAATATCGTTTCAACAGCCATTAAAAATATCACGAATTCTCATAATTTTGGTAAAATAAGAATATTTATTTGTTAAATATAAGAATTGAATCAATATTTGATTGTGTTATCTAGATTTAAAAATATTTGGATTGTTTAAAGTAAGCGTTAAACCCTTAGGGTTTCACACAAGTTTTAAACAACCCAAATGTTCTCCATACCCAAATGGACACCATTAAGTATTGATTTTATCCTTAGATACGTAATTAAATAAACGAAGATCATTGCCACTTCTACCGAGATCTCGAACTTCACAGTTGTTTAGTGCAAAATATCTAGCATTTATGAACTTTTCACTGGCATAATAAATGTTAAAAATATACTGCCCCATTTAAACTCTACCCGGTGTCTCTTTGATGTTTCTCTTGGATTGTGCAACTTGGACGCTATAATTAACTAAAAAGTATGCAACGATGAAAGACGAAATCATCTTTAAAAACCGTAGACGAAACCAAAATGATATTGCATATATTCATTATAAAATATGGTCGGAGTAGAGCTACATTTTTTTTAAGTTGATACAGTGCGTTAAAGTTTTCTGAAAAAAAATCAATTTTGCCAAAAAATGCATATATATTTCAATACCGAGTACACTTGTACTAAGGATTCATTATTATATATATACATACATTATTATATATACAGGTCATTAAATGAAAAAAAAGGAAATATTGTTAGAAAACGCAGATCTATGCACTTTTAGCACGGTGAGCTTGATTTTTGATAGATTTCGTGGAAATAAAAAAATATTTATTAACTTTATATACTTGCTTTATTAAAAGTATTTTATACAAAAATCAAAATCACTTCTCTTACTAAGAATTGAACGGTGACCTTCGCATTTGAAGCGGGCTTCTTATCCAAACATTCTGTATCAAGTTTATCAAATGAAATTTGTCTAATAACTAAGTACAATCTTCTCTTTAGCCGTGCCTGTGATGGGTAGTAACCACTGTGGAGAGTTTATGAACAATGTTAAAACTACGGACGCTTCAGTATAAAACAGGGCCCAAGATCATAAAACTAACTTTTGAGATCAGTCTCAAATCTCAAGGATCTGATTGGCTGAAATGGCGACTGGTCGCCATTTCAGCCAATCAGATGCATGAGATTTGAGACTGATCTCCAGATTTAGTTTTATGATCTTGAGCACAGATATCTTTGAACAGACCATATAAACTTTGAACGGACTTTTTGCATGTACCGAATTGTTGAAAATAGCTTGGATCTAAGTCAGCTTGGATCTAAGTCGTTTAAAATTAATTTGTTTCGATAATCAAAACACAGCTAGAAGCAACTTTTGTAAAAAAAAAATAAATAATAATAAAATAATAATTAGCACCAATCAAAAATAGTTTATTTGATTTATCTTCTGCGTAATAATGAAAAAACGCTTCTTTGGTCACAAAAACAGGTTAGACAGCTAATGCCGACAAAAATATTTCTGTATGTTTTACAAAAATAGATTTTTTGCACTATTACAATATCATTCTACCGTCTGCACCCAATAAATTTTGCTTTGTTGTAGTTGAACCTAAATAAATAAAGATTAAAACTAAAAATGTGAAAGCTCTTAAAACTATTTTCCTCTCCTTATTTTAAATATTCAGAACATGCGTCTTTAGGTACTAGAAAAATATACCAATAATACAAATAAACTTTGTTATGCAATTGCTTAAGATGATTAATAGATATAAAAACCACGGGGACGGATCGAGGATTTCACTTAAGAAGTACTGAATGCCACTCTTCCTTAGAAATATATGTAAACATCGACGCTATCTGGCCTGTATTTTTACTTTCGTAATAATTTTTTTTTAACATAGTGCGGCAAATATGTTATGTGTTGTCTCGCATAGGCTTTTGCGACGGCGTAATTTATTAAATTGTTTCACAGAAACACATTTTCTATCGCATACAAAGTAGTAAAATATGACACGATATAAGAAAAGAAATTAAACCTTAAAATTTCGCAACCTTTGTACCCAATTGACCTTTAGGGCTTTCTTTAAATTAAAATAATTATTTTCTACAGCCGAAAAGAGCGGCGTGTGTTCACAAATTCAATGATCTTAGTTTCGAATTAAATTCAGATTTGCAGAGTTCGCATAGGAAATCTTGAAAACGCAAAGTTCTTCACATCCGATTAAATTTTCTTCCTTTTTGCATAAATGAAGCATGTTTAGGTCTGAAGGCTACCTCTGTCACAATGTTGTTCCTACTGAAATTTTGACATGACACGCGCCCGCCACGCGACCTGTCATTTAGAACCAAAGGATCGACAAAACTAAATACCTTCAAATACACTTGTATATTTCGGGTGTTAAATTCAATAATGATAACGTTTTGTATAAAATATTGTCAGCATCGGGTCTAAGTGACCCTCGTGGAGGTTTAACGGGCAATTACTGCCATTAATTGAATGTATTCTAGATCAGACAGTGCGCTTAACGCATTCCCGCCGAGTTCTTGAAATAGACATCTATTGAAAGTCAACGGCAGGCGACACTTGTTTAGGAATTCTCGCGTAAAAGACGGTATAACGGGATTGAAACGGTAATTGGTTACCATATGATTTTGTCAGCTTTTCTTCAAAAACCTGACTGCAGGGTAAGTATATAAAATACCATATTTTACCAAGTTCCATGTTCGTCATTTCATTTGGGAAAGAGATTGCAGACAAGACATTTCCTTTTACAAGCAAAGTTATTAGAATTTAATCATCGCGAATATTGGTGCAAATAAAATTTAATTTAAAAAATGGCACAAAGCGTGTCGGCGGATTTTCTAAATTATTGCCGAAGTTTTGAGAACGAACTTGACGATGCAGAGCGAGCCACGTACATCACTATCGGGCAACTGACACGGGAGGACAGTGCACCGGCCGGGTATAACTGCCAGAGCAACGGTTCCCCACCACCCGATTACCCGTCATGCGCATATGCCTTGCCCAGCGAAAGAACCCAATCGGACGACGACGGACGAGAATTTTTACCGCACATGGAATATTACGGCGGAGGATTACGACCAATAAGGTGTGCTGCAAATGTTCGTGAAAGAAAACGTATGATGAGTATAAACACTGGATTTGAAGAGCTCAGACTGCACGTTCCAACGTTCCCCTATGAGAAACGGCTATCCAAGATTGACACTTTACGTTTGGCTATTTCGTACATAGCGTTGCTCCGGGATATGCTGACGGCTAACATGGACCCTGTGGAGTATGTTGAACACTGCGTGAAGGCGGAAGTCAAAACTCTTTGGAACACTAGTGGTAGGTACACTGTTTGATTTTTAACAAAAAAAAAAAAATAAAAAAATAGCGTTACAAATTAACAAATAAATTAAAAACTACGTCATCGTATGGATGAGCTCGATCGTAAATACTTTTAAAGGATGTGAAAAGATTTACAAATAGATACTAATTTTAAAAATGCTTGTTTGTAGATTGATTAACAGAAGAATGTCATTTTGTAATGATGTTGAAGAATTCTAAATTTCTAAATATCCAATAGACTTTAATACGTTTTTTTTTTCGATTTTACTTCACGTATAATTGTGCTCTTATTAAAGGGTAAAAATTGGCTCTAATACGGATTTTAAAATTTACCTTGGCCATACGGTTTCTTAACAGTATATGAAAATCCCTGTTTAAGTCAGGAAAAATCCTTAAGAAATAAAAAAAGTTTTGCAGGGCCTCCATAAAAAATTAATGAACTTTTTTCTACCAGCCGATAACACACAATTTTCGGTATTGATAGATATTTACTAGAAGAAAGAAATATCAAAATTTAACAACAAAAACGTGTTAAGTAAAGCTTTACTCTGAAACATTGTGCCTTTTTTATTTCGCATAATGATAGATTGGGTTAGTATCTAACAACCTGCGCTGCTTTTATTTAATAAATCTCAAAAGCCCTGAATTTTGATTTTTTTCCCTAAACTGTAGCAGTTGTGTTTAATCTCTAATCGTATCATTTTTAACTTTTCCGTTAATATACTCCTCAAAATCATACGACAGCCGTCAAAATTAATTGTATGTTGTTTGGACAAAAATTAATTGTGCGGTATTTATTTTTTATTTATTACTATCCGGACCTTTATTATCATTACTATTATTAATTTTATTAGTATAATTACTTTATTATTATTATTATTATTATTATTATTATTATTATTATTATTATTATTATTATTATTATTATTATATTGGATTCAATGGCCGTTAATTTCTTTATTTATCAATTTATTTATTACTATTCGGAATTTATTAATAATTTTTATTTTTATTATCCAGTTAGAAATTGAATGAAAATCTTTAACTTCAAACCTACGTGGTTTGCGCATTTTCAGAATCACGATTTTTGTGATTGTATTATTTTATAACAAACTAGATTTAGTTTTTTTTATAAATATAAAACACACACGTTTATATTGTGAAAACAGTTTTGTGTTTTTATATTTTAGTCCAAAGGTATCGAAATCACACGTGCAGCAATTAAGGTCCTTTTTTATGGAGCCAAAGGGAAAATATGTTAAAAACTTCAAATAAGATTTTGAGAACAAGTAATTATTGTCGGGCAAATTTTAGTGGAGAAATATATTTATTTGTGGCACTAACCATCTTTCACGATTATAGTTTTAAAGCACTCTTACTTGTTATTTATTATAATAAAAGCGTCACTGCCTTCACATAAAATTAAATCTTTTCAGCATTTTTAAATAAAAGGTACAAATGTATTTTCAGATCTGACTGCCCGTCTGTCTTGGGTCAAGTGGGAAAACCTCGGAGTTCGTCGGAAGCCCGTTCTCAACATTTCAACGGCCAACCAAGATTAACCACACATGTCGAAAATATGTTGTGTTACTATACCAGGGATGTCATCGGTATTAGCGTTAGGGCCGGTATTCCATAGTTCCGTGATGCGTGATCCGTGATCCATGTCCGTGTCCGCGAACGTGTCCGCTGTTTTTCACTCACCAAAGATATCGTTGGATATATTCCATACCTCGGTGTCCGTTCCACATCGCGGACACGCAAACGGATTCGGAGGTATGGAATATACCCAACGATATCTTTGGTGAGTGAAAAATCGCGGACACGGGCGCGGACACGGATCACGCATCACGGAACTGTGGAATACCGGCCTTATGGTGTTTTAACATAGAAAAAGGTGACAAACAACCTGCATCAACCGAACACTACAAGGCAAAATAATAACTAACGTACGAAATGCAAGTTAAGAGTTTCCTTTGCATTTATAGGTAGTTTGCTCAAATTTGTAGATTCCTGACAATCATCTGAGATACCGTAGAACGCTATTTTATGTGTCGGACAACAAAAAAGATTATCGGTTCATGTGACAAACCTTCCGTTGTGCCAAACTTTTTTATTCTTGTTTACTTATGTTTTGTTATTTGATGATGTCTCTAGTCAATAAATGCTCTAAAACAAATGATAACTATTTATTTAAAATTATATTGTTAAAAATAATATTTGTGTAATATGCTGTCATTTTTTGTTATAAATTGTTCCATATACATTGAATATAATGTTGGTTTTTAACGTGTCTTATTTATATCTTTATTTTGAGTAAGAAATCAAAGTACTTAGAGTATATTATGTGCATGTTATTTGTTGGTTTGTGCGCATGTGGAAGATGCTGGAGAGAGTTACGATTCTTCACTGGAAAAAAAATACAAACACAAACACTGAACTAACTCAAAAACATTTTTGAGATTGTTTTAAATAATATTATGATATTTTCGTTTATAAAATTGCATTTTAAATTTGCCGCGTTGACTAGGACACATAAGTTTTGTAAGAAATGATAAAATTAGTAGAATTATGGATTCTTTGGCAAATTTAAAGTCTTAAAATACAATTACTGGTTTTGTGTTGTCAGAGATTTCATTTTATAATTTCTGATATTTTTTTCAAAATTAAATAAAATGTTAAAAACAGCCATGCAAAATTACGGTGATGCAGGAACTTCGAATCCGAAACAAGCGAAGTCGCGTAGAGTGGCATTGATTCCATGTATAAAACCCAGATCAGCAAAAATCTGTATGGTTTTCGCCCACACCACAAAGTCCTTGATCGAATGTGGGAGGGACGTTGAACTGGGAATAACAACAAAAATATGTATGGTTTCACGCATAACTACCGTTTTAGGCGAATTATTACAGTCATAAAAATACAATTTGTATTTAATATTGCAATTTCCGTCGTTTTTT
Organism: Corbicula japonica; assembly: GCA_038501625.1. Classification (NCBI taxonomy): domain Eukaryota; kingdom Metazoa; phylum Mollusca; class Bivalvia; order Venerida; family Cyrenidae; genus Corbicula; species Corbicula japonica. Next base: position 1,194,316 of record JAZAYU010000122.1, on the reverse strand, counting down.
ATCTCCATGTGTTAATATATTTTTGGCATTGTTAAAAATGTCATACTATGTTGACTAAAATAATAGCTGATGATGTCTAAATCTATCTATCTATGTTGTATAAGCGAATGTAAAAGTTATGACGTCTGTCTTTTAACCGGCTCTTACAAATTCGTGTAAAGGTCGCATTCAATTTGAAACTGAAAATTGACGATGCGAGAGTGAATTTTTCAAAAGGATTTAAACGGAACAAGTTGAATGTTTATTTTGTTGTCATATTTTCAATTCCATTTCATAAACAAATAATACTTGATAAAGATATCCATTTTATTTTATCATTGATATCGTCTGCTGATGATGCAGAACTTCTGTATGCAAACCCGAAATGCAGTTTATAAGGGCCATAACTCAAGCCTAAATATACTTAAGGACTTTGAAAACGCACCCTTGGGATAAGTGTATTTTAACTTGGAAAAGGCCTTTGAAATGAAATGTTTCACATACCTTTGTAAAGTACAATTAATTGCCGTCAGTTTGATAGTAAAATATTTAAGATTGGTCTATTTATACAAAAGATATTGCGAGTTAAAGACAGTAACCCTAAAATCAAAAGTAACACTTCACGCCTATAGAGCTTGCATTACAATTAAAGGCATATCATTGAAAACGAACGCTTGTATTGGCTAAAGTGTTACTTTTGATTTCAGGGTTACTGTCTTGAACACGCGATATTTTTATTATCAATGAACCAATTTTAAATATTTTGGTATCAAAATGACGGCAATGAGTTGTACTTTACACAGCTATATAATATGTTTGATATAAAAGGCGTCTTCTATGTTTATATACACTTATCCCAAGGGTGCGTTTTCAAAGTCCTTAAGTATAGTTCCTATCCCATTTTCCTAGCGCACACTCTTGGACCGTGCATTAGGCATAAATTTATTTGAAAGTTGTCGGATAAAATTTTTTCGGCTGACTGTGCAAAAGTGATGCTACGGCAAAGTTTCAATGTTCCTAGCTTTTAATAGCTTCATACTTTTATGTTTCATTTTAAAATCCCACCAAACACAACAAATACGATAATATTGCTCGGTTTGATTATTCCTGTTCATAGGCAGAACTTAAGGAATTGAATATAACTGCCCACGCCGTCTAGCCCCGGGTTTAAGCGCCACTCGGTATTTACACGAGTAAACAGTACCAATTGGGGCGCGTCACGGGAAAAGGAACCTTCGGCCATTTTTAGTGATATTTTAGTTTTTACAAAATTTAGAAAGAACTTACAACTATCAATCAATTTCTTATAACTAAAATGTGTTTTTTTACACATTTTGACAATACAATGGTATTTTTACCGCGAAATGCGTAATAAATAATGTCGTCTGCTCAACTTTATGACGTCATTTCAAGGATTGATCCATCCTAAACGTTGGTGTGTATATGACGATGAACATAGAACCTCCGAAGCGGTGTTTCAAATACCATTCCATTATCAACGGCGTATGGTCTCCGGATAAAAAAGGGTTTGTCCTAATCGAGAAAAAATAGGCAAAAGTAAAAAGAATAGTTTTAACAGAAGAATCTGAGAATAAAGTCCTAAGGATCACAGAAAAAGCCAAAGGCAAAGTAAACATTTTAAAAGCCAGAACTATATCCGTGAGTTTCTTGAACAAGTTGCAAGTTGCATTGCATAGTGTCCCCCGATTAATCACATTTACGGATGTATTTGTAAAGTAGATACCAAATATATAATAATTTGTGCGCCTATGTTTGCAGATATTTCTGTAACTGCAGAAATGGATTTAATGAAAATAATTTATAAGAATGTTTAAACAACATCTAAATAATTTGCTAAGACCAATTTTCAATTGATTATGAATGCTGTACATTATTTAGAAGTCGTGTAATAAAAAGAGCATATCGAGTATTTAAATGCCTGTGTGTGGACTTGAAAATGGAAACAAGTCTGGCACTGTCTGCCACTTCTAAGAAACAATATCTTATATTTCTTAACAAATATAGACTTAACACTTAAAGAAAAACTAAAAGACACCGATTACCTTGCGCCAGTCAAGTTGATATTGGTAAGTACCGGACAACTTGATATCAATATGTGGTTAATATAAAATAATAAATTTAAAGTAATAGAAAAGGTTTAAAATTTGCGAGATTTTAAGAAAAAGTCGCAACATTGTCCGCTCCCTACAACGGCCGACATTCATTGTGAAAAAGGAGTAAATGCAATTTACATTTATATAATGTGTGTGACAAAACGGGGCCTGTGGCCTGTGTGACCAGTGAAAACCCTGATCAGGCTGTGCGGATGCGGTCTACACTTTTCAATATGTTAGTGAAGCATTTTTCATGAATCTAAAAAACAGGTTAGTCTTTTTCAGACTCGTGTTAATCCGTAAATATGGTCACGATCTACACATATTTTGAGGTCAATAAACCCCGTGGATCTTGAATGTTAGAATAACGTCAAATAGTCACTAAAATGAGAATTAAAATATTTAAAAAAAACATTTTTGTCTGGTCGGCTGAAAATTACCTATTATAAGCACGGATCGGCAACAACGATTGAAACGCTGTTAGACGAGCATCATCTGCGTGGTAATTTATTAAAGCCCCAGCCCTAAACTTAAGTAAGAATATACTATTGAAAAATCATATTTGCCCATATAGACTCCAATATTTAAACTCTCTAACAGAACACAAAAGGTCCAATCAAATTCTTTCTTATAGACGGGATTTTCAATGATATTGTTAAATTATCGTTAACGAACTTTTAAGAAGCTAAATATAATGGAGCTATATTTAGCACCGATGAAGAGATCACTTCATGCGCGATCTCGATTTCTGTGACGTTTCGGAAAACCTACTTTCGCTTTTAGTCGCGCGGACCAAATTTATTTTAGTAAATTTAAATTTTATTAGTCCGGACCAATGCTGCAAATTTGTGTCTATAGTTCCAAATACATGTAATATTTCATACAAGAGCGGGTTAAATTGAAGTAATGCCGCTTTAAAGCAATGGCGAAGCTTGCTGGCTTTTTCGAACAAAGGCAGGGTTTTTTTTTCCTTCTATAGCAGGGGCCGTTTATGGGCACCTTCCTCTCAGAATTTTTTTATGCAGTTTTCCCCAAAAAGTAACTTTACAAAAGGATTTTCCATTCCCCTTTAGAGAAGAAATCACGTGTTTTCCCAAACATTTTAAGGCATGGGCCCTTCCACAGGCAGAGCAAAAAAGCCCTGATTTAAGGGGAGGAGCTTAGAAATGGCAGGACGCGGGTATCCTGCTATTCCGCGCTATAACAACCCCTACTTGTCCTATTTTCATTAGCTCAGTGGTTAGCACGTCTGCCTCTGAGACCAGGGATCGATGGTTCGATCCCCCGCTACTCCAACTAAAATTACTTTCGGATGAGACTTTAAACCGAGATCCAATGTAGTGGTGCTATACACCGGGCACTTAAAACAACCAGGGACGATTCTGTTATTGGAGAGTCCTCTGTAATATCCTAGTGGTGCTATACACCAGGCGCTTAAAAGAACCAGAGAGGGCTCGGGAATTGGAGAGTCCATTGAATATTTCACTTTCCTCCAAATCCATCATTTTCGATGACCAACATAACCACTAACTGATCACAGTTTATTCATATCGCTGTGACATGTGATTTCACTAAATCGACGATGTTTTATGACTGAAACTGACTTAGGCCTACTTAACTTGTCGAGAAATGGGGCCAATTGCAAATATCAATGTTTTTCAGCTTCATGTAAAAACATATAAAGTGAATGCAATTCATCATGTGATGTTAATTCAATATTGTTACCAGCATTAAGCTTGACGGCAGCTCCGAACGAAAGCAATATTTTCAGTAACATTTTTGGGTTTTCACAGATGAGACTTCTTTGAATATAGCAATTTTGTTTCGGGAAAACTTCTTTTTAATTTATTCTTTTATATTAATCATTGGTTCTACGTGTCAAACTGTTCAAACTTTTTTCTTGACAACATATTACTTCTTGTGTAAAATAGTTATATAACAAGAAAGACAATTAGGAATGCCTCAATATGATATCAAATATTATGGAAAGAAGGAAAGGGTTAATCATGTAGATCCTGAATTGAAAACAAAGAAATGTATATGTTTCTTTGGAGAAAATTATGAAAATCAGATGTCATTTTCGATACAGATTTGAAAAACAAAACAATTAGAACAATTAGTTCGTATATTTTACCAATTAACGGAGACCCCGGCCCAAACAATCCAAGCAAACGTTGAACATTGAACAAACAATCCTTTTAATCGTATGAAAAAAGTTTACCAGTCTAAAACAAGTAAAATCTATAAAACAGTGTGACGATAAAACTGTTAGTCGCTTAGTTTTCTTCATCTTGGAACTACCACAGGGCATCTAAGATTCGATAAGCGGCTACCATTAGACGACAGTGCAAGGGTCTTAAACCTAATAGGGTGGTATAAACCTAATTTTATTCTTTAATTGCACGATTCACCGATAATTATCCACCAATGAAAATAGTATTAACAATATTTGTCGACTGTTTTCATTGGTTCATGATTAACATCCTCTAAAATGGCCGCCTGTTGAAAACCTTTGCTGTCAAAATATAAAAAATTCCGTGTTCTTATTGTTATTGCAATATGACAACATTTTTATTTTGACCGAGTGTAAGGTAAATAACTGCAAGCATTTGTAACTGACACGTAATGCATAATTAATGGCGGCTGTTGTATTTTCTGGTCTAGTTAGCCAGAGAAGGGTGTAAAATGAATCATTAAAGGAATACGTTCGGCTGATTATAACCTTTGTTTAAATGATAAAATGTATTTTGAATAATACAATTTTCGTAATCAATTGATGACGACGAATACGATAATTGTAAAACTTTCTTTTAATTACACTGATAATCGTTTTTTCGAGCGTAGCATGAGAGCGGCCATTATTGACATCTCGTTGTCTCGCGAGAGATAAAACAACGAGGTGTGACGTCATTTACACACTTCCGTTTCATAAAGAATATACGCAGAAATGAATGCAGGCAAATTTATTTATATGAAAACATTGCTATATGCGTGAAAATATTGCAAAAGGAGCACAAATAGGAAAAAATCACATTACAGTTTTAGTGTATTGAGTGTTTTTACCTTCTTATCTTACATTTTGCTCAAGTAATTGCATCGCTCACTAGGATTCAAAAGACAATATGTTAAATGAGAATGTGATACGCTACGATCGCTTTGAAATTTTCCTTTTAGTATAAATTAACATTGAGTTTACTATTGTCCCCTCACGTCTCCTCAAATTAAATATGTCAATTAATTTTTTCACACCATTTTAATATGTCACCCGATCTTCTTCGGAGCAAGCTGGCTAGTGAGATTAACGTATCAGTTAGAGGCAATTAACAATAACACGGGCGTGTTCAAACTTGTACCACTCAGTGTGCAACATTAAATTTTATAATGAGATTTAAGAAAGAAATAAACAATTTTACAGTAAATGTTAGTTGCACTCAACCCCAGGCTTAGCGGCGTGTAGATTAATATGAATTTCAATTAATAACCATTAACAAGCTTAATCAAACCGGGCCTGAAACATTTTCATATTTGTCAGGGTTCGGTGACTTTCAAAGTTCCCTTAAATTTTCAAAAATACATTAATTCAATTCAGGGCCTTCCCCAAGACATTATGACACCGGTATGCCTTAATTTCTTGACAAACTTATATGGGACGATTGATCTGCCGGTATGCATTTAATCTTTGTCGGGATGGCTTCATACTCAATAAACAGCTCAATGTCCCCCGAGCCATGTGCACTGTTGTGGGAAACACCAACCGTTTACAACCCTAGACAAATATCTGACAAGCTCTAAATTCGCCGACATCCGTTTATTCAAATTCGTCGTGTCATAAAGTTATTGTGTCTTCAGGTCGCAAATGAATTTACAGATCAAAAACGTTACGGTAAAGCAAATTAGCCAATGACGATCAATTTCTCTACTTTTTTCTGGGAAAACTCCGCCTCCCGATTAGTATGCATGTTGGTGTCTTTTGATTGCGCGGACCACCTGAAGTCGGGTAACTATTACGCAAACGATACGAGTATAATTATCGTATAATTATTCTTTTTGCACCAGGAGAAAAACATAACTATGTGAATTTAGTGAAAACAAGAATTATTCGACTGTTGAATAATAAATTCAAGAAAGATGTATTTTCAGGGATCTATGTATTACATTTTAAAAAAAAAGTCAATGGTACTTGTTAATACAAAATGAAAAAGTGGTTATTGTGATCGCTTCAGATGCCGCATACAGCAATGACTCTAGATCGCTGAATTCAAACGTTTACCTCCAATTTAAGGACATCGTGTATATAGGAAGTAAACGCATTTTGGCCGAAAAATCTGCCAAGTCGATCAGGAAAAATATTTTACACCTATATAATGGCCTCACTACTCTTAAACAAGAAAAAGGTTAAAATGTGCTACAATTCTCGGCATTCTTTTGTAATTAATGGTGGCATAACAAGCAGTTTCTTTCTATCTTGGCTAATTCAGTTTCAGAATTTTCAGGCTCAAAATCATACACTATTATATATTTGTTAAATGAATGAATATTCCATGATTGAGAATGATAAGAATTGGACATTAAATGGAAACGATACGAACCGGAAGTGTGTAAATGACGTCATCAGCAGGTGCGCGCATCGAAAAGGAAACAAACATGGCGACGGCCATAGATGCCCGCCGATTTTGCAAATAACGGATCTTTGACAGGAGATAACTTTGTCAATATTTAACATAAAATAAAGTTCTATACGTCAAAATGATGCATAAGTAACGCTTTATAACATAGTATTGGTGAAATCCAGCCAAACGTATTCCTTTAAAGATATTTAAATGCTTTATAGCGTAATGAAGCTGGGAAAGATAGTATTTAATATTGCTTTGAGGTCTTTAAAGACACCAGCACTGAAATCTAAGGGCTTTCCACAGTGGGTCTATGTTTTTCTTTCTATAGCATGGGCCATGGAACACGTCTAGTTTAGATTTCATGCCAGCTGCCTCTGTAGCTCAATTGGTAGAGCATTGGCATGGTAAGCCGAAGGTCCGAGGTTCCAATCCTGGTGGAGGCAACTCTTTCCAACCCAAATCTGCCACAAGAAGTTAACATAAATATACTGTTATAAACCCTGTGGACAAAACAGGCACTTGATAAAAAAGTTTTCATTACAGTTTGTTACTAGGTGGCGTTGGTAAACATACCCAGTTAAAACTTGCAAGAAAGTACACAGGTTAATATAATGTCCACGTGTACACGACCGGTAACATTTATAAAATCATTGCAGGGCTGGACAAACCCACTAGCCCGACGCCCGGGACAAGCCGAAAATCGAATCGGACAATCTCAAATTTACCGGTCACTTGTCCATGGGCTAGCTCGATTTTCCAATGCGGACCAGTTGAATTTCGTAGGAAAAATCAGAATCGATCTTTATTAGCAGCATGCGCGCATCAAATTACGATGACAGTGACTAGTAAATCACAAATAACAGAGTTTTGACATCTGTTTCGATAAGATCAAGCTCCCCTGTGACGCTTTTGCTGGGATTTTCCATACTGTAATTACGAACCAATCAGAACGCACCAATTTGTTAAATTACCCAATCAAAATTATCCGACCAATTTGCTGCGTTCTTACAATGTGTACATGTCAACTGTCATCGCTGCTTTTGATTATGCAGTTAATTAGCGTAATTAAGTGAAATAATCGTGTCAAAATCAAAGTTTGACAATACACATCCGAGGTAAGCTTTTGTTATATAAATTGCAATTAAAATCTGTCTATTATATGTGAAATCTTCAATTAACGAGTGACATTGGACTTGCTAAATTTTTCTGTTTTAATTTTATCGGTGTGTTAATGTTGTGTTGAAGCATGAGTATCGTGAATTATCTTGTTGGTTATAAAGGGACAAAACGAAAACGAGAGGACGAGGATGATAAAGTAAATAAAAACAAGAAATATGACCAAAACAAGCGAGTGAGAAAATTTCAGAAATCGTGGTTAACACAGTTTGATTGGTTAGAATTCGAGGAAGAGAGGCAAATGATGTTTTGTAAATATTGCAAGTTGTATCCTAAACTTGCCCAGGAAGATAATGGTAGTCTAAATGTGTTGGCTTCTGGGTGTAGCAATTTGAGAATTGATCCCCTGCATAATTGCATCACAAAAGTAAAATTAACACATGAACAGTGCAAAACTCGGTACCTAAGAGAAGAATCTCAGAAAGAAATTGCTGAATAAATGAATGTGTCTGTAATATGTACATATATGTAAATTTATTGAGAGACAGCTGCTAATAAATGATAAAATTATTGAAATTGGTTTTACATATACGCGAAAAGTGGGACTAGCTGAAATTCTGACCCACCTAGTCCTGGACTAGTTACCAAAAAATAAATTTGTCCAGCCCTGCATTGCTTGTCAGAGAGCTCCCGGGCTGAATACAGGTGGGATAATTGAAAACTAACCATTTATGTTAACTCAGGTCTGGTGGAGTTTAGTAACTATTTAAAATTATTTATATCAGAGTAATTTCCTTTGGTTTGAATACTTGGGTGGTTAGCATAGATTTAAAGACATGACTATTTGAAAGGATTAGAGAATATAGGAAAATTTAAAAGAAAAAAGATAATTTTTTGTCTGTTGAATTCTAAATAATATGAAGTCAATATTTGACCAGTGAAAATAAATGACATATAAGCAATTTTATAAGTCATTTATTTTCACTGGTCAAATATTGACTTCATATTATTTAGAATTCAACATGACTTGAGACAATGAATCTGAGTATGACCCCATGAAATTTCGTAAATGACGTCTGGTTTTTCAAAAGCTACTATATTGAAATCTGTGCTTGTATCATAGACAGCAATAACCCTCTTTTCTTGTTTCGCAGATTATCAAATCGCCGTGTATATGTACCTATTACTTGTAATGTTTGTTGTGCTGCTGTTTTTCAGATGAGAGGTCAGTCAGGTTGGCTGGTACTGGGTTTGATACTCTACCTGTTGACCTTTGGTATATATGGGCTATCCCTAGTCATGTATGTTATACTAACAGCAGCAGGGTAAGTGTTCGTTTTCAGTTTATTTTACCTTTTACTCCATGAAACTTAAATTAGTTGTCTGACGTCATAGTAACAATTATCAGGACAAGTTTCATAACTCTTGACTGTATTTTGTCATAATTACAGTTTAAGAAGAAAACCTGGTTTTGTTGCATTGTTGGCATCTTCTTGTTTTTTTAAATAACTTTTATTCTTTCATGTTTTGTGATACAAGGGTTTGGCAATAGCACATCTTTTCTCTTGCCTGAACAATAAAATTTACCGATCATTGTTGGTTTGTGATAAGGGCCCTAACAAGGGAATCTGTGGTTTAGTTGCATTGCGACGGCTTCTTGTTTTTCAAATTAACTTTTATTCTTTCATGTTTTGTGATACAGGGGTTTGGCAATAGCATATTATTATGGCAGAGAAACCTCCATGTTCAAACTAACCGAGACAAAAGCCATGCCTTGTACCAACCCAGGCATTGAAGTGGTAAGATTTTAATACTGTAGTATCATCATATTTTGTGCATATTAATTTAAGATTATTTGGCGCTAGGGTAAATGCTTAAATTTAAACCCAGAGAAATTACATCATGTACAAGGATTCTATTTGACCATGGAGATGACCATTTGACTCTTGAAATTTATAAAAGCCTCAATTTGACCCCTGTGATTTTAGTGGAAGGGTAATTTTTTCTTAAAATTTTGTGTATTTTTGCTATTATTGGTAAATTCCCCTGAAAAGACAAAAATGACCCTTGAGATTCAGCAGCTTAAAGAGAACCCCTGCATGTAACAATATAATGTCTAAAAGAATTACCGTCATTGTTTGAATAAAAGCCACACTTTTTCCCCAGAATTTGGAAGTAAAAAGTTGGGGGTGCGGCTAATACTCAGGTTTGGCTGCTTATAATTTTCATTAAGCCATTTCTTCTGTTCTATCATGTTTGGGGTTGGTGCGGCTTATACATAAGTGTGGCTTATATTCGAACAATGACGGTATAATTGTGCAAATGTATGCCCAGGCAATTGTGCAAATTTATTCCCGCATGAATATATCAACTGTGGCTTTTGCATGAAAATTTACCCCCATGAACTTAATTGATACCACAGTAGTGTGTACTAATCATTGTAAGATTTTACTGTTAAAGTATGTAGATTTGTGCTCTTTAAAACTTCAGTGTGACAAGAATATAATAAAGACATAAAAAGAAAGGATATTGTCAAATATATATTTTTTTCTGTTTGAATTTAGTCAAAAACATTGTGCACATCTTTTCTCTTGTCTGAACAATAAAATTTACCATTCATTGTTGGTATGTTATAGATAAGGGCCAGTATGGAGGGATCATTCCGGATCAAAAGAATTGATCGGCGGATCACAGGATCCAGTGTCATTGATGAAGTACTACAATCTGTAAGTGTTCTGAATATCTGATTACTATTTTTCTCATTGCTTGGTTTATATTTGTCAACTTGCTGAGCCAGGTCAGAATGCAAATATCAAGTAGTCAAAGCTTTTAACACTTTTTGATTATAAAATGTCTGCAGAACAACCAACTCCTTACTGAATTTCAAAGATTTAAGAAAGGTAATATATTAACTACATATATAAAGTGGACTGAGCAATAGAATGAATAGAACAAATGCAGAAATCCAATAAGTTATTTGATTAACAACAACAAGGATTATTAGTCTCTTTCTAGTTTATTTAAACGTACTGATAAAGAATTATCTACAAAAAAGTGTAAATATAGACATCTGTTAACAGGCCTGTATCTGTCAGATAACAAAAATCTCACCAAAGCTGTAGTTGGTAAAAGCCATCCATTTGAAAAAAAAAAATTGCACATAGAATGGATTCTTTTATCTAAAACCATTTAATTACTTGTAGGTTTTGGAGTTCACTGCTCGGGACTACATCAAGAATTGGTACCGTGAAATCAGTGACGATGATTTGTTTTTGCTTGAAATACAGCAGTGTGTTCAGAAAGTGTTCATCACCTTTTCACAAAGGTACACATGTACATATATTAACCTTCACTACAGATATATGCGTTTAAAAGTATGTGCGACCACTGTAGATTATGATCACCCTTGATCAGTGCCCAAGGTTATAAAACTGAGCATGGAGACCAGTCTCAAATCTCAAGCATCTGATTGGCTGAAATGGCGACTGGTCGCCATTTCAGCCAATCAGATGCTTGAGATTTGAGACTGGTTTCCAATCTCAGCTTTATAACCTTCAGACCAGGTTCTTCACTCTTCGCTTTTTGTCGGAAGCAACTGTATAAATCAAGAAGTGGAACAGTTTAGATCCTGATCATATGGCACAAATGTGCCAGCTGATTTGGATCTACACAGTTTGCCCATTCTATTAAGGCATATATGGAGGAAAGGGTTTATGTGTTATTTGACTGTTTTTGCTACCAGATCCATGGGTTTAGGGTGCCCAAATATGTTTTTCTTTTTATTGTTTACATTATCATATAAACTGCATGTTACATCAAAGAGTTAGCACTTAGCAGGAATTTCAATAGGTGCAGATTTTTCATTTTACCACTTTTGACCCCACCTAATTCTGAGCATGGTGTTATTTTTTGATGCAGAGGATTTTAGGCGGAGTATTAAAATGTGCAACAACAAAAAACAAGGTTAATATTGAGTCTGTGATGTCATATTTCATATGCATGTTAAATATGAAATATGAATCTTGAAAAAAATCAATTTATAAATGAAGTTTAAAATTAAATATCAGAAGATTAAAAAATTCACAGTGTTTAACAAGTGACTCGCATACCAGTGGTACCAGAAGCTGTCATTCAGAATTTTATTACAAAAAACAGAGTGTAAAAAAGTTCAGCAGCATTTTTTTTTATTTTCCAGAACGGAATTATTTCTTTTATAGAGTATTTTTGTGATATCATACAAAAAGTATTGCACAGCTTTCAATATAAGGCATGACCATTAAATTTAAATCAGAAACATAAATAAACACTGGAAATATTTTCAGGTCCAAAGACGTAGATTGGACGCCTTATTTTACACATAGGATCGTTGACGATCTGGCGTCACATATACGCTTGTACACTCGTGCCATGGAAAAGGCAAGAGTGGCAAACAAAGATGGTAAGCAGAATATCAAAGTAGATTGTCTGCTGTTTTATTGTCTCCAATAATATTATATAATACAATAGTATTTCATAATATTTTAAACATGTTTAATTTCAACATGTTCTGATATATGGAAAATGCATGATATTCAACTGTGTTATAATTTGTCTTGCAAAAATAATAGAGCTGCGCAGAATTATGTCATGGACAAATGGTTATACAGACTGATCAGAGCAACACATGAATCTTTTCTAGGTCTGGTTTATATAAGAATTAAAGGGACTAGGTCCTAGAAACAATTTTACTTACACGTGTACCCAGATCACATGTGCATTAGTTAAATCTGACACAACTATGAATTTTTTGCTGTTTGATCATTGACATTGTTCACATTTCAGTCAGTAAATTACTTGAAATACCCCTGGGTAATTTTATTATGTCTTCCCCTCCCATCTCTGGGGGAGACCTATTGTTTTTGTCTTGTCAATCTGTCCGTCAGTCCGTCTGTCACACTTCGTTTCCGCTCAATAACTGGAGTACCTTTGACCCAGAGCATTCAAACTTCATAGGGTGATAGCCCTTATTGAGTAGAAGAACCCTATTGATTTTGGGGTCAGTAGGTCAAAGGTCAAGGTCACAGGGGCCTTGAAGAGTGAAAACCGTTTCTGCTCAATAACTCGAGTACCCTTTGACCTAGAGCCTTTAAACTTCATACGGTGGATGCCCTTATTGAGTAGAGGACTCCTATTGATTTTGGGGTCAGTAGGTCAAAGGTCAAGGTCATTGGGGCCAGAAGAGTGAAAACGGTTTCCGCTCAATAACTCGAGTACCATTTTACCCAGAGCATTCAAACTTCATATGGTTATAGCCCTTATTGAGTAGAAGAACCCTATTGATTTTGGGGTCAGTCTGTCAAAGGTCAAGTTCACAGGTGTCTGAAGAGTGAAAACAATTTCCGCTCAATAACAGGAGTTCTATTTCACCCAGAGCTTCAAACTTCATACAGTGGATGTCCTTATAGAGTAGAGGACTCCTATTGATTTTGGGGTCAGTAGGTCAAAGGTCAAGGTCACAGGGGCCCCGAAGAGTGAAAACCGTTTTGCTCAATAACTGGACTGCCGCTTGACCCAGAGCATTCAAACTAAATAGGGTTATAGCCTTTATTGAGTAGAAGAACCCTATTGATTATGGGATCAGTAGGTCAAAGGTCAAGGTCACAGGGGCCCGTAGAGTAAAAAACCGTTTCCACTCAATAACAGGAGTTTTATTTTACCTAGAGCATTCAAACTTCATACGATGGTTGCTGTTATAGACTTAAAGAACCCTGTTGATTTTGGGGTATTTAGGCCAGAATTCAGCATCACAGGGACCCATAGAGTTATATATATGTGCATGTTCATTATACCATAATAAATGACATAGGCTTCCATTTCAAAAAGGTGATATCTCTTCCTTGGCCTTCCTTCAATAGGGCGCAGGGGGAAGACATGTGTTTTTCACAAAAACAGATTCAAGTACCGACTATCATTCGAAGGAGTGCCTTTCTGTTACAAAAGTTCAAAAGGTTAAAGGTTGTTCTATACATTGGCAACATTGTTCCCTTGTAAGTCAGTTGTTGGATTAAACATGAAATGTTTTTGAAATCATATTCTTACATGAAGAATTGTTGCATTCAATAAAATGAAACTTTAACAATACATGATTTTATGAAAATTAAAAACTAAAATTGAAATTTTATTTCTTTGTTTGATAACAGACAATGTACCAGTAAGACCGTAATCCGTAACAGGTAAAAATGCTAATGATTGTGCTGATTTTGTTGCAGAGCGGGACCCTTTACTGGTTCAGCATTTCTTTGACCTTGAGATTAAAATGGAAGGTGACATCTGTAGGGATCTTGTGTCTCTTTCACGAGAAGACGAAAGACGTAAGTTTATGAAAATAAACATTATAGGCAGGTTAAAGCTAGAGGGCATTCATAAACAAATTACAGGAATATTTGGTATAAATTTATGTTCCCTTCCATTAGAAAAATCATTGAGTAACCACAATGATTTTGTCTTCATGAACATTCTGCAACCTTCTGTAACACTGCCTTGTCACTAGTAAAATTTATCCTTTGTGATAAGTCTTTATTTTAGCTTGGTGGTCTTAAAACCAAATTTAGAATAAACAGTGTATTCGAATTTATCACTCGTGCGACCAATGTAGATCCTGATCAGCACATCCGTGCTATCTGATCAGGATCTGCAATGTTTGTATTTTGGTTAGAAATAACCTAATAACTCAAAAAGTGAATGGTGCAGATCCTGACCAGATGGCATGGATGTGCTGGCTGATCTCGATCTACAATGTACGCCTAAGTCATAAAGGCATGTATATGAAGGAAAGGGTTAAGCCTGAAGCGAGAATCAATCAGTTGTTATTGTGGTACCATTAAATGTCACAGGACAAACTTTTTAATGTTAAAATGAATTCATGCATGGACATAAATTCACACATATTTGTTATCATTATGAGATCACTATGAGTTATTTCATGCTAAAATTTCAATATGGGGAAATTTTGCACTTTTAACATTGCATGAATTACCCAAACATAATTCCATTTTATTTGCATTTAATGATTAACAAATCATATTTTAAACATTTTAAGAGCACTATGGGGAATCACATGATCAAAATAATCTCTAAACAAATGTAAAACAATGAAAAATGAAGTATATTTTGTCCATGGTTTGTGTGAAGCTTTATTATGTAGCCTATCATATGCCTACTGGAAGGTATAATTATACTGACAATATTTCGCTCATGACCTCTTCCTCATAATTCAGAACACCCAAGCACTATAAAACATGGCACTGCAGAGGTAATCTGGTAAAATTCTAAACAAAACACTTGTTAGCAACAGTTGTAGTATAAAACATATAGTCTGTTGTCATATGATAGTACATTTATAAATTCTATTTGTGCAACTCAGAAATGAAAACTTCACAAAATTCAAAATTTCCCTATAGCTTAGAGATTATTTTGATCATGTGATTCCCCAAAGTGAAGAGTAAGAATGATTTCTGTGAAGATTTTATGAGATCTCGGATGGGTTTAGGAAAAAAGGATCAAAACATAAGCCCAGATGTTAATTCTATGTTGTTTAATTGCGTCAGTATATGTTGAACCTCTGTTGTATTGTATTTTGCTACACTAATTTTATCATTGACTTGTATGTTTTCAGAATATTTACAAGATCTCAGTGATGTGCTATTATTTCTACTTTTACCTACAGAAGATTATAATAACAAACCTTTCCGATATCTTATTAGAGTAAGTAGACACGGTTGACTTTATGACTGTCCAGGGCCCAAGATCATAAAACTAAATCTGGAGACCAGTCTCAAATCTCAAGCATCAGATTGGCTGAAATGGCGAGGGTCGCCATTTCAGCCAATCTGATACTTGAGATTTGAGACTGGTCTCCAGATTTAGTTGTATGATCTTGAGACTAATTATCCAGTGATCAATTATCCATAAAAATATACAGAATGATAAATTTACCCTTTTCTCCATAGATATACCTTTAATGGGTGGGCGAACAGTGTAGATCCAGATCAGCCAGCACATCCATGCCATATGATCAGGATCTACACATTTTGCTTTTAGATTCATTAGGTTAGTTCTGACAAAGATATAACCAGTGCCCAAGATCATAAAAC
Organism: Corbicula japonica; assembly: GCA_038501625.1. NCBI lineage: Eukaryota > Metazoa > Mollusca > Bivalvia > Venerida > Cyrenidae > Corbicula > Corbicula japonica. The sequence goes on along the minus strand of JAZAYU010000122.1, from coordinate 1,178,362 downwards.
TAAATCTGGAGATCAGTCTCAAATCTCAAGCATCTGATTGGCTGAAATGGCGACAAGTCGCCATTTCAGCCAATCAGATCCTTGAGATTTGAGACTGATCTCAAAACTTTGTTTTATGATCTTGGGCCCTGGTGGTACAGATGATCAGGATCTACCCTGGATCACACGAACATGAAAGTGAGAATTATATGGAGTAAACGGTTAAAGTGATGCAGGATGCAAGCTCATGAATCTGAGATTTAAGCCAATTAGGTACTTGAGATTAGAGACTTGTCTCCAGTCTCAAGCAGCTGATTCGCTCATAGTTCCCATGCTGAAAAATTCCTAGATTTTGGAAAAAAAACAAGGTAAGGGAAAATCCACCATATCTACTGGATCATGCTCTTGCATCAAAACGTCCTTGGATTCCTCACGACAGATTTAAAACTTAAACCCTTTACTCCATATATATGTGCTTTAATGCATGTGCGACCGGTGTAGATCCAGATTAGCTGGCGCTTCTGTGCTGTCTGATTTGGATCTGCACTGTTATCTTTGTCTGAAAGAACCGAATGAATTGAAAAGCCAACACTGTAGATCCTGTCCAGATGGCAAAAGTATGCCAGCTGATCTGGATCTACACTGTTTGCCTATGGATACCAGCCACATCCCATGGAATAAAGAGTTAAATGAGAACACAGGAATAAGGTACTGTCATTGTTTGAATATAAGCCGCACTTTTTCCCCAGAATTTGGAACTAAAAAGTTGGGGGTGCAGCTAATACACAGGTTTGGCTGCTTATACTAATCGTTAAGCTATTTTCATCTGTTCTATCACGTTTGGGGGCGGTGCGGCTTATACATAAGTGCGGCTTATATTCGAACAATGACGGTAATATTTACAGCAGTATGGTGTATACATGATTTAGGAACATGCTGTTGAAGCTAAATATATCCATTGCATCTAATCTATCCCATTTGAAGTCTCCCAAGATCACAAATTCTTGTTCATGTGCCATTGAGTTCTAATTTTATGACATGTCAGAAGAAGCACTATCCTTGCGCTTAAATTTGATTTAACATGTTTAAATTCCGTGAAAAATCTTTAATTCTGTGTTTATTACAAAAAGGTCTGGAAACCTGACAGTTGTTCAACTGTTACTGTCTAGACATTAGAACATCTTAACTCCTTAACCCATTACTCCATCTACATGCCTTTGTATGCATATTGTAGATCCGGATCAGCCAGCCATCTGATCAGTGCCCAAGGTTATAAAACTGAGCATGGAAACCAGTCTCAAATTTTATGCATCTGATTGGCTGAAATGGCAACTGGTTGCCATTTCAGCCAATCAGATGCTTGAGATTTGAGACTGGTTTCCAAACTCAGCTTTATAACCTCCAGCTCAGGATCAACACTGTTCGCTTTTTTTGTCAAAAATAACCCAATAAATCAAAAAGCAAACAGTGCAGATCCTGATCAGATGGCACAGATGTGCCAGCTAATCCAGATCTTAACTGTTCACCCAAGCAGTAAAGATGTATCTATGAAGTAAACGGTTAAGCATTTTTTGCTAAATATCTAAATATATAACATGATATGTCTGCTAGAATTTTTATTGAAAATGTCACTTAGGAACAGTTCATTCTCTTGCTTAAAACTTATTCCTATTTGTTATTAAACCTATCCAACATTTAATATTATGATTTGTTCTGTGTGCCAATAATTTTGTTGCATTTTTAAATAATAATAAGGAGGTACCTTATACAAGTCAATAAAATATATGATCTGTTCTGTTCTATTGAAAGTTAAACCATACATTTGCTGTCTGATCAGGATCTACACTGATCACTTTTTGATTCTAAGTACTGTATAAGTACTAATATTGACGGGGGTTTAATTTTGGCGATATTGGCGGTCAGGGTCAGTTGCGCCAATATAAAACACCGCCAATAAAAATCCCCGTCAATTTAAAACACCGCCAATTTAATAACAGGAAGGTAGATAACTATGATACAGTATTAGATATTTTGTCTCAGTTTCCTCCCTTGATGAAGAAAGAGTGTTGAATGTTTCTAAATTATGAATATTCTTTGAAACCAGAATAAAAACTTAAACAACACGAAACAAGAGTACATGAATGAGTTATTCATTTTCTTTAGAGATAACCAGAAGGAGTGTTATTTGGCGCTTGTCGTCCATTCATTTCAGCGGCACTTGTTTTGAAGTTGAAAAAAGGCATTATAGAGTTATAGCTTTTGTACGTGTAGTAAATTAAATCGAGTTTTTTCAACAGCTCATAGAAACCCGCTCTAAAATAATTAAATAATATTAAATCGAACGAGTAGGCAAAGTTTTAATTCAACAACAAAAGGAATATCATTGGAATATCAAACAAAGCAATCAAGTACTGTATTATGTAGCTGCGATAATGTTTTCACACTTAAAAGTTAACAATAGAATAACTGCGACGTTTACCTTTCTCTGTCCAATTTCCGCTATTTTTCATCAAGGGTTTTATATTGGCGGTCTGGCTTGTTAGCGCCAATATATGATCCCGCCAATATAAAACACTTTAAAATACGCCAAAATTTGACACCGCCAATATTAAGCGCTATACAGTAGTTAACAGTATAGATCCTGATCAGACAGCATGCCGTAAAACCCATATATGCAGTTGAAGGATAACATGTACTGAAATACTGTTGGTCGTCTGCAAAATGCAAGTTTGTTACCAACTTTTTTATTGAACATGATCTGTTAATATTATTGATTATTTAGCATTATACTGTGAACTCATGATTATTTATGGGGTACCATTTTTCATTGAATCTCATTACTTGATATTTTCAGGAAGTGTTAGTGAATGGTATATTTTTACCGACCATAGATCTCCTGTCTGAACCAGACTACATAAACTCTTATATTGCATGGATGGTGAGTTTATTTCTACATTTTATAATAAGATAGCATTTTTTTGAAGAAGCCAAATATACACTGTAAAAATGTTTGTAAGTTTGCTTTTGAAGTTGATGAAAAATCGTTATTTTTGTGGCTGATTGCACAGGTGGAAGGATTGTACCTTGGTACCCTCCCAACACCCCAGTTTAAAAAATCCAGTCAACCAGACAGCAGATTGCATTGAATTTTATCTGTTTCTTAAAAAAGAACATAAAAAATGCTCTAAATTTTTGTTGTATCTGGTTACTTATCATAGACATGTTGGGGGGAGGGGGTGGCGGGAGGGTGATACCAAGGCACGATCCTTCCACCTGTGGCTGATTGATTTTTTGTGAAGGCCCCTGGCAGTAACATACTTTATCCAGATCATATGGGGCGCGTCACGCGAAAAGAAACCTTTGGACATTTAACATCAATCCTTGAAACGACGTCATAAAGTTGAGCAGACGACATTTATTGTTATGCAATGCGCGGTAAAAATACCATTTCATTGTCAAAATGTGTAACAAAATGACTGTTTTATTATGAGAAAATAATAGAAATTTGAAAGTTCTTTCTAAATTAAGTAACAACAAAAATGACACAAAAATGACCGAATGTACTTTTTCCCGTGGCGTGTCCCGTATCATTGTCTGAATGGACTCCACTTTAGTATAGATCCTTCTGGCACTTATGTGCAGGCTAACTGACCAGTGCCCAAGATCATAAAACAAAATCTGGAGATCAGTCTCAAATCTCAAGCATCTGATTGGCTGAAATGGCGACCAGTCGCCATTTCAGCCAATCAGATCCTTGAGATTTGAGACTGATCTCAAAACTTAGTTTTATGATCTTGGGCACAGGATCTGGATTTAGCACACATGGGATATAAGCCATATTCATGGGGTTAGTTTACCGTTTACTCTGTATATACAACTTTTATCACATGGGGAAACAGAGTAGATCCCGATCAGCCATCACTTATTTCATGATCTACACTGTTGTTCACTTTTAGGTTCATTTGTTTTGTTTTTCTGTCCAGGAAGTGACCAGTGTAGATCCAGCTATCTGTGCTACCTAATCTAAATCTTGACTGGTTGCACTCCCAATAAGATCAATATATTTGGAGTAGAGGGGTAAAACAGCGATACTGTCTTATTTCAGTGTAAGGAGGGCTCGTTTGTCAACGAGGTATTTATGACTGTGATAAGAACTACCGATTCTATAGATGAATTAACCTCCATCATAGAACAACTTGACTGTGATATTGCAAAATGGCGCTCAAAGGATACTGGAGGCCATGACGGTATGTATGGAAGTTATTTTACTTACATTCATTTACACTTACATAACACCATCCTTTTCTCATTGATGTTTAATGTTCCAGTTGCTTAAATCTAAGGACATCAATTTCCTGCTGTTTTGAGAAGTTCTTGTATCTTGATTCATTGATAAGATATTATATGATGTTATACGAGTCATTCCCGCTTGATATCAAAGTTTGATCGCAATTCTTCATGCTGCATCCTCATCTCACATTCATTCTGGCAGAACAAAAGCTAATATGACTTATGAAATTTGAAATTTTGCAAACTAATTTCATTAACCCTTTCCTCCATAGACACACCTTTATTATATGGGCGAACAGTTTAGATCCAGATCAGCCAGCACATCTGTGCATTCAGATCAGGATCTATACTGTTTGCTTTTTGATTCATTAGGTTATTTCTGACCAAAATGCTACCAGTGCAGATCCTGATCAGATGGCATGGATATGCTGGCTGATCTGGATCTACACTGGTCACACATGCGTACATATATGGAGGAAAAGGTTAATTTGTATCAAGTAACATGTACTCTTCAGTGATTGCATTTTTCAGGTTATTGCAGTTTGACTGTATGTAATATATATGATATGGTAACAACAAATATTCTCTTTGACAGATGCTGTGATCAAACAAAATCTCAACAGTTTAATATTTGTAAAGTCATTATGTCAGGAGAAAATCAAACGTCTTTTGCAAGGTATAGATGACACAGAATTTGCTCCAGATGTAAGTTGTTCTCTTCTATGAATTTATATTATTCAACCCTGATAATGCTGTAACAGATTATACACTCACCCAAAGTTCTAATTGGTCATCATTATAGGGATTTAACGATGATCGATTATAATTGAAAAACGATCGTTTCTATGAAGTTTAATAATCGATCATCAGTTTGCTGTTCTTTAAGCAGCTCAAAAGGGAGGTCACTGTATCAGAACAAAACAGTATATGACATAGACCAGTGTTATTTTGGTTTTAAATAAGCTTTGGAATAATTATGTTCTCTCACAAAGTATTTCAAGAAAAAGACTCCTGTACCTGCAGCCTACACCCTATGCTCATATCAGATATGGTAACAAATTACAATACCTGCAGCCTGTGGGCTAGAAGTGTGGTTCCCGTGCTTATTCATAACAGAAAATACACCAATATCTTTTTGTGATTATCAATTGTTCTATACAGGGCTCTCATTTTACGATGGTAGGGACCAAATATAGAACCCATTCCCCTCCCCAATTAATATTTTTTCCCAATTTCTAAAACAATTTCCCCTCTAAAGAATTTCTTATGTGTTTTGCATGCCTTTAGCTGAAGACTACAATATAATTCTGAAATGTGCTTTTTTTTGCAAAATAGAATATGCAATATAATAAAAAATTATGAGTATTTTTGTTGCTAGAATATTAAAAAAAAGTTATAAATAAAGTTCTTCTTTATTTAAGCATGTACATTGTTATTTTAAATGCTTCAATTACAGTCGAACTTCGATGGCTCGAACTCCACGGGACCGGCAGATTTGTTCGAGCCATCGGTAGTTCGAGCGATCCGTGGTTGGTATGTGAAATTGGGTTTATGGTCAGTAACAAAACTAATACATAATAATTCATTATATTTCTTACTTTAATGTATTTAATGTATTTTCTCATTAAAATCGATTTTATCCCTTTTCAACCTCTGTGATGACATTGGATTCAAATTCTAAATTAAAAACGTCTATAATTTTCTAATTAATTTTATAAATACGTCAAAACAATCACAATTTTCTTTTAAAAAAAACACTAAAAAACAACAAATAACAGCTTTTTATAATTATGATTAGTGTCGTATAAATCGAACAAAATGTATACATCCGCTTAAATGTGTTATTTTAACGACCTAATTTAAAAGTTCATCGTCCTAATTGACGAGACATTTTCGTGCCTTTGTTTGCACATTTGATGATTACCGATAACATATTGTTCGAGCCAAGAGGTGTCAAAAACATTGAAAGCTAACTGTCGGGACCTTGGTTGGTGTTCGACTGTTCGAGTTATGGGTAGTTCGAGCCATGGGAGGTAGAACAATATAGAATATATAGAGTTCTAGTTCGGGACCGGACAAACTGTTCGAGAGAACGGTGGTGTTCGAGCGAACGGTGTTCGAGCCATCGAAGTTCGACTGTATATAATCGATGATTGACCGAAAAGGGTTGTTAGATTATTTCCGATGATCGATTATGATTTTTGTCCGATTAAGAAACCCTAGTCATCCAATATATATGTTTGCAATGTAAGCTAGTTAATTTTCTTCCCTATGTCAAGAGAGGTTCTAAAAAGAACTGTTGTGTCTTGAAATCAATCATTAAATGTCGTTTCAATCATTATTGATTGTTTTCTTACATAAATTGAATACCATTTACTTATAATACACTGCAAGGTCAAAATTAGAACATACTTTAATTAAAAGGGAGATAAATATAAAATATTTACATTGAAGGGGATTTATTTAAACTAAAAAGCTGCTGATTAATTAGATTTTATGTTTTTCCTACTAACGAGGTGTCCTATTGAAAGAAAACAAGAAGTTTAGAGCAATTTTCTGGACCTTTAATTTCATTAAATGCATTTTAAGACAAATTTTGGATAACTCTTGCTAAACTGAGCCAAATTCAATTATTACAAGATTTAAACTTTAATTGAAGACTATTGTTGGCAACTGATTACAAATAAAGAGTTAAGTCAATGTCATTCTTAGAAAAAAATATGGACAAAAAGTTACAAATTAGAACTTTGGGTGAGTGTACTTTTAATGTGACCAGTTAAGACCCCGATAAGGCTTTATAAACATGTTGTTTGATTGGGGTCTACACTGAATCTATTCAGGAATGTGACTAGTGTAGACCCAGGATCTACAGAACACTGCTATGAAGTACAACAAGCTGTCCAATTTCATTAACATTTATTGTTATTTTAAAATAATAAGAACTTGCAGCCAGGAGAATAATGAAGTAAAACCAACTATTGATTTCACTGGACAAACTCAATAGAAAGAGCACACAACTGTGTCCAAGGTTATAAAACTGAGCAAGGAAACCAGTCTCAAATCTCAAGGATCTGATTGGCTGAAATGGCGACCAGTCTGGTCGCCATTTCAGCCAATCAGATCCTTGAGATTTGAGACTGGTTTCCAAACTCTGATTTATAACCTTCAACCCTGGAGTGGGGATCCCAAAGTGTTGCATTTGTGTTCAGTTGATGATGACATACAGTGTAGTAGTGAAAGGATTTTCACATTAATCTCAAGAAAACCTTATCTAATGATTAACATGATTATTTTTGTGTTATAGGTACAGAGTTCTGAATTTCATATGTTAGTATTTCTGTTATAGGTACCAGAGTTCTAAATGTCAAATGACTTTGTGTTTTTGGCACTTGACTATCCCTTTCTTCTGTGCCGTCTGATCAGGATTTGCACTGGTCGCATTTTGGTCAAAAATAAACTAATAAATCATAAAGTGAACAGTGCAGATCCTGATCAGACAGCATGGATGTGCCAGCTGATCTGGATCTGCACTGTTCGTCCAAGCAATAAAGGTTTGTCAATGAGGAAAGGGCTATATTTGTATCGTAGGTACCGGAGTACTAAATGTCACATGGCTATCATTTATGTTTGTATTGTAGGTACCAGAGTACTGCAGAAACAGGTCTCTGTTTATTCTCAGTGTAGATGACATCATCAACAACAATGTGGCATTAACAGCGTTTATTGGTACCTTTGATATTCTTCTTCAAAGTCTGAAAATTTTAATTGAACATAAAAATGTTGAAACTGTTAGTTATCAGTTAATTGTAGTACTTATCTACGTATTAAGAACATTTGAATTATTTATTGTGTGTTTCGGGTAAGATGCAATTAACAGCAGAATTTTTACATTATTTTGTTTTCCAATTAGCTATCAAAACTTAATTATAATTATAAATATATAAAAGGTAGGATACTCCATATAATCCAAGTGATTTCCAAAGTATGTGTTATTGTTACTTTTGCTTTAAAAAAAGCTGTGCTAAATTTTTGATTTTGTGATGAAGATAAGACCAGTAATTGGCAGACAATCCAGATATGTATTTACACTGGAAATAATGTAATGAAAAAAGCTGTGTTCTCCCCAAGATTTTAGAAAGGTATTCCAGGGATTTTAGGGCATGATACATTGTTAATTTTATCAACTAACATTTTATACAGTTTTATATTTGCACCAATGTTTACTCAAAAGTTGTACATAGAGCTAAAATGTTTTCTTATCTTTATATTGGTTTTGTGAACATGTATATTGATTTTCAGAGTTTATGACAAGTGTGGGTGGAGAAAGCTTGATCTACTTCTACCTTAATGTGGAGGTAAGTGACTTAAACTATGTACTAAGTGGGATAATGGCTTTATTTCATGGGCAACCAGTGTAGATCAAAATCTGCCAGCACATCTGTAAAGAAAAGCTGTGAAGAAAAATGATAGATTATGCAATCAGGAGGTAGTAAAATTTTGTGTGTTACCAAAACTTCAGTACCTGTAAGTGAGTTTGGTCTTATCAAAAGTTAAACTTGTTTAGGAATGAAGAGTTTATAATTTAATTTTAAGAATAAAAAAGAATACTTTTTATACATTTTTTAAATTTTCAGTATGACTGGAAAAGGAAAACTTTAAATTGTAAAACAGTAAAAAAAAAATTGAAATACATAGGTACATGTACATGTATATCTGACAGAAAACCTGTGCCCAACTCCAAACCTAGAGACCAGTCTCAGATCTCAGGCAATTACTTGGCAGAAATGAAAACTAGTCTCCATTTAGGCCAATCAGATGCATAACATTTTAGAGTGGTCTCCATTTAATTTTTATAAGCTCGACTATTCGAAGAATATGTCGAGCTATTGTAGTACTTTGTACTCACTTGGGCGTCGGCGTCCCGCTTTGGTTAAAGTTAACGTGCAACCTACCTATATCTTAAAAACTACTATAGCTACAGCTTTAAAACTTGGCACACTTGTTCATCATCATGTACCAAGTGTGTATCCCAAGAACCATAACTCTAGTTTCATTTTGATCAAATTATGGCCATTTTTTGACTTAGAATTTCAGGTTAAAGTTTGCGTGCAAGCTACTGTACAAACTCATAACTTAAATAATACTTATACTACAGCTTTGAAACTTGGCACACTTGTTCATCATCATGTCCCGAGTGTTTATGCCAAGAACCATAACTCTAACTTTCATTTTGATCAAATTATGGCCCTTTTTCGACTTAGAATTTCAGGTTAAAGTTTGCGTGCAAGCTACTGTACAAACTCATAACTTCAATACTACTTATACTACAGCTTTGAAACACTTGTTCATCATCATATCCCAAGTGTGTATGCCAAGAAACATAACTCTAACTTTCATTTTCATCAAATTATGCCTCTTATTCGACTTTGAATGACAGGTTAAAGTTTGCGTGCAAGCTAGTTACTTTCATACTTCTTGTACTATAGCTTTGAAACTTAAGACACTTGTTTACCATCATGACCCTGACTATGTATGCCAAGAACTATAACTCTTTTCTTAATTTTTAATCAAATTATGGCCCTTTTTTGACTTAGAATTTCTGGTTAAAGTTTGCGTGCAAGCTAGTTACTTTCATACTTCTTGTACTATAGCTTTGAAACTTACGACACTTGTTTATCATCATTAGACCCTGACTATGTATGCCAAGAACCATAACTCTTTCTTTGATTTTTATCAAATTATTGCCCTTTTTCGTATTAGAATTTCAGGTTAAAGTTTGCATGCAAGCTGGTTACTTTCATACTTCTTGTACTATAGCTTTGAAACTTGTTCACCATCATGACTCTGACTATGTATGCCAAGAACCATAACTCTTTGATTTTTTTTCAATTTATTGCCCTTTTTAGACTTAGAAATTAAGGTTTAAGTTTGCATGCAAGAAGGTGAAAGCTCATAACTTTCATTCTATTAAAACTACAACTTCAAAACTTTGTATACCTTTATTTTATCATACATCAGGTTGATGTCCAAAGGCCCATAACTCATCCTTGCTTTTTAGCTCACCTGTCACATAGTGACAGGGTGAGCTTTTGTGATCACCCTTCGTCCGTCGTCCGTCCGTCGTCCGTTCACAATTGTTGTCCGCACTCTAGCGGTCATAATTTTTATCCGATCTTCTTCAAACTTGGTCAGAATGTTTATCTCATTGATATCTAGATCAAGTTCGAAACTGGGTCATGTGACCTTAAAATCTAGGTCACTAGGTCAAATTACAGAAAAATCTTGTCCGCACTCTAGCAGTCTCAATTTTGGTGTGATCATCTTTTAACTTGGTCAGAATGTTTATCTCAATGATATCTAGATCAAGTTCGTACCTGGGTCATGTGACCCTTAAAACTAGGTCAGTAGGTCAATTTAAAGAAAAAGCTTGTCTGCACTGTAGAGGTCTTAATTTTGGTCCGATCTTTCTGAAACCTTGTCAGAATGTTTATCTCATTGATATCTAGGTCAAGTTTGAAACTGGGTCATGTGACCTTGAAATCTAGGTCACTAGATCAAATTATATAAAAATCTTGTCTGCACTCTAGTGGTCTTCATTTTGGTGCATTCTTCTTTAAACTTGGTCAGAATGTTTAACTCAATGATATCTAGATCAAGTTCGTAACTAGGTCATGTGACCCTTAAAACTAGGTCAGTAGGTCAAATTAAGGAAAAAGCTTGTGTGCACTCTAGAGGTCTTAATTTTGGTTGGATCTTCTTCAAGCTTGGTCAGAAAGTATATTTCGATGATATCTAGGTCAGGTTTGAAACTGGGTTATGTGACCTTGAAATCTATGTCACTAGGTCAAATTATATAAAAATCTTGTCTGCACTCTAGCGGTCTTAATTTTGGTCTGATCTTCTTCAAACTTGGTCAGAATGTTTATCTCAATGATATCTAGGTCAAGTTTGACAGGTGAGCGATTTAGGGCCAATTGGCCCTCTTGTTTATATTTAATTTTTCACCCTTTCTCACTTAGAAATTAGAATTAAGACTTAGAAATTATGGTAAAAGTTTCAATCTAAGTGTTTTTCATATGTAATGCTATAGAAAAGGTTAATTACAGATGTACTTAACATACTTTGGTTGAAGTGTTGAGTGGTTGAGGGGTGAGTGGGGGCATATACTATACTATACCATACCCTACCCTACCCTACTCTACCCTACCCTACCCTACCCTACCCTACCCTACCCTACCCTACCCTACCCTACCCTACCCTACCCTACCCTACCCTACCCTACCCTACCACAACCACTAACAACAACAAATCACCACCACCAACAACAACACCAATAACAACACCACCACCACCAACAACAACAACACCACCAACAACAACATCAACAACACCACCACCAACAACAATACCACCACCACCACCGACAACAACACCACCAACAACACTTCCACCAACAACAACACAAGTAACAACAACACCACCAAAACAACATCACCAAAAACAACAACAACATCAACAGCACCATCTATACTATACCATACCATACCACAACCACTAACAACAACACCACCAACAACAACACCAATAACAACACCACCACCAACAACACCACCAACAACAACCTCAACAACACCACCACCACCAACAATACCACCACCACCACCGACAACAACACCACCAACAACAACACAAGTAACAACAACACCACCAAAACAACACCACCAAAAACAACAACAACATCAACAACACTGTCAGCAACAACAACACCAACAACAACACCACCACCAACAACAACATCAACACCAACAATAGCAACAACAACTCCAACAACCAACACCATTACCAACAACACCACAACTACTAACAACAACAACAACAACAACAACACCAACAACAACACCAACAACACACCACCACCAACAACACAAACAATAAAAACAAAAAAAAAACACCAACACCAAAACCACCACCACCACCAATAACACCAACAACAGCAACAACACCAACAACAGCAGCAACACCACCACCAACAACAACAACACCACCACCAACAACAGCAACCAGCATACCATACTGTAATACACCACACCACACCACTTTAGGTGGGCAGGGATAGTGAGTTGATGGGTGTGGGAGGGGTGTATGGGCTGGGTTGTGTAAACCCTGAAAAAAACCTACAAGAATAAATTAAGTGTAATTTATTGATTTCCTAACTTGGATTAAGAAACTTTTGTTCATGTGTGTTTGTTGGGGGTGTCATAAACTCCTGAATCACTCCCCAGTTTAAATGAAGCCCAGTTTAAAATGTGCTTAAATAAGTCTGACTTTTCGAATAGTCGAGCGTGCAGTCGTTTCCGACTGGCTCTTGTTATTTTTAGCCCTGCTTGCATTACTGAATGAACATCCTTCATCATGTGAAATTATAGACTGGTCTACAACATTCTTACTCTGTGTTTGTCAACATGCAGGGTTTCCGAACCTCGGCAGAACAGCAGCTCAAGGTGATCAATTGTAACCTAGAAAATCCGAACATTGTACAGCCCATGCAGGACCTGGAGTCTCTTAGAAAGGCAGCCACCATCATATTCAACCAGTATTTAACAGAAAAAGTAAGTGATTCAGGATCTTAGGCAACCAGTATTTAACAGAAAATGTAAGTTATTCATTAGTCACTTGTAATCATATTCAATTAGTTTATTAACCAAAAAAAACCAACAACTTTTTAACAAAACTGTTTTGAATAATGTTCACATTTGTGCATATATCACATTTCTTTTTCTGTTCAATATTTTTAATAAAAGGAGTATCACAGTTAAAAGAAACATTTTAGAAAGTCTTAGAGCTTTTCTTTACAGGCCACATCAAGAATTCGTATAGAACCAGATATTTTGAAGAGATGTATAGCAAAGATCAAAGCGAAACATATGACAGCAGATGTGTTTGATGAAGTACAGGCTAGGGTAGGTACCAGGGCTGAAGGTTATAAAGCTGAGATTGGAAACCAGTCTCAAATCTCAAGCATCTGATTGGCTGAAATGGCAACTGGCCATTTCAGCCAATCAGATGCTTGAAATTTGAGACTGGTTTCCATGCTCAGTTTTATAACCTTAGGCACAGATAATCAGTGCCCAAGATCTAAAACGTAGATTTGAGATCAGTCTCAAGGATCTGATCCAGTCGCCAATTCAGCCAATCAGATGCTTGAGATTTGAGACTGATCTCCAGATTTAGTTTTATGATCTTGGGCACAGATATGGCTTGCAATGCATTCTAACCCTTTACTCCATGGATAAAACCAAGGCCCCTTGTTCAACCAGTGCAGATCCAGATGATTTGGCACATTCATGGATTTAACATCTGATCTGGATCTTTCCTAGTTGCCCATGTGAAAAAGGACAAATCAATAGTTTAGTATACACTTATTTATTTTACATCCATTTTGATACAAGTTATTCCATTTAACTGAGGCTCAAATTATATAGTTATTTGGTTTCTTGACAGGGAATGTGAGGATATATTGCCGGTCTGGGTGTCATATTACCCGAGCCGCAGGCGAGGGATAATATGACACCCAGACCGGCAATATATCCTCACATACCCTTTCAAGGAACCAAATAATTGTTTTATTAAACTGCAAAGACTTTTTCAGACAAAAAAAATTAGAAAACATCGATTTTTCATTTATTTCGCATATTTAATGCCGAACGGCTTAATTCCCCGCTGAGAACCTCAATAATTACATGTCTGACGTCATTAATTTACCTGCATGACGTCACTACTATAGAAATTGAATGGAATATCGGTTTGATATTTATTTACAAAATTTGATAATAATCTGATCGTTTTCAACGTTAAAAACATAACACAAATATTTTCTGTAACAATTTTAGTAATCCCTAAGCATACCGCTTTATAATTTACAAGATCGGCTTCAAATTATGCATTTTTACGGAAATTCAAAAGAAAATGGCGGACGAAAAGAAAAGGTGAGAGGCCAGAGTGGGAAATTTAGGCACGTGCGTTCATATCTACGGCCGATCCGTAAATACGGATATACATCAACGGCAAATTATCCAATCAAATTCAAGCAAATTTCTTTGCAGTATAATAATATACTGTTGTTCTTATCTTTACAAGAGTGATTTAGCCGAAGACATTTACATGTAATGTAAGAATAAGTCTATTGTAACCGGTTTATGGTTAACCCTTTCCTTCATAGACCAACCTTTATTGCGTGGGCGAACATTTTAGATCTGTGCCGTCAGATCAGGATCTAAACTGTTTGCTTTTTGATTCATTAGGTTATTTCTGACCAAAATGCGGCCAGTACAGATCCTGATCAGACAGTACGGATGTGCCGGCTGATCTGGATCTACACTTGGTGCACATGCATAAAAATGCATAAATATGGAGGAAAGGGTTAAGGTACCTTTGGACAGCTGACTTCAGTTCTTGAAATGACATCAATGACTGGGCGCCATTTCAGGCAATCAGATGCTTGAGATTTGAGAGAGGTGTTCAATCATAGTTTTATGATCGTGTGGACAGATCACCCATGATTTCTTTTGTTTAGTGTATGTTAGCTTGTCTAAGGTGAATAAATTGGTGATACTGACCATTTCAGGTGTACCAGTTGCTGCATGGGGAACAGTATTACGAAGCTTTTATTCAGAGTAAAGTATACCTCAAACTTCTAGAAGATCTTGGTTTTACCAACGATAAAATGGATAATGCCGAAACACTCAGTATGGACGACGGTAAGATAATTTCTGCATAGTCACGTACAAATATGGGTAGAAGGTTATAAAACTGAGATTGGAAACCAGTCTCAAATCTCAACTCAAGCATCTGATTGGCTGAAATGGCGACTGGTCGCCATTTCAGCCAATCAGATGCTTGAGATTTGAGACTGGTTTTCATGCTCAGTTTTTTAACTGTGAGCGATGGATTACTGTCTATCCTCTACACCATGAATAGAACTTGTATACCATGTGCAACCAATATAGATCCAGATCTGTTTTCAAATCCATTCAGTCTGTTAAGGATCTACATGAGTTGCTTTTAGAATCAAAAGGTCATTTCTGACAAAAAGAATGAAGAGAGTAGATTGAGATTGGACTCCATGGGTGTGAGGGATGATCTGGATCTACAATGTCTGCCGATGAAATTTAAGACATATTCGATTGACCCTTTACTCCATATATACGCCTTTTAATGCCTAGGCAACCAGTGTAGGTCCAGATCAGCTGGCAGTTTGGTGAGTCATATCTCCACTGGTCACATCTTGGTCAGAAATAACCTAATAAATTTAAAAGCAAACAGAGTAGATCCTGATTAGATGGCACAAAATGTTGTGGCTGATCTGGATCTTTACTGTTTGCTCATGCAATAAACCCTATTGAGTAAAGGGCTTAAAGGATGGTGCCAGCTGATCTGGATATACACTGTTGACATGTGATGAAATGCATATATAGTAGGAATGGGTTAACCTTTTACTCTGTAGATATTGCTTATATCCAATCTGCAAACATTGTAGATTCATGGCAATTTAAGGATTTAGGACCATCATTGACATATTTCACATCTTGACACTGGATGGTAGGAAATCAATGTACCTTTAAAGTGTTAAAGACATACAAAATATAAGATGATTCACCGAGAAATTTTTCAAGACATTTTTATTTAACGGGAGATAATAGGTGTTAACATTTACATTAAAGCCTATGGAAATATCGATTTTTTGCTATTACTTTAAAAATATTTATTTTTTCAAGAAAATCTCTTTGTAGAAAACTTAACAAACAGAGTTTGTGTACTATTATAATAAGAAATCAGATATTTACCGTAGAAAAATGGAAAAATTAACATTTTTGTGTTTCCAAGGGAGATAACTCAAGACAACCATGTCAACAAGGGCAGATAATCACAAAACATTATCGCTCAAATGTTATTATCTGTAACTTGCCTATTGTCTTTTTTAAAGACATTAAAGAACTAAATAACTTACATAATTATGGTTACTGTTTGGTTTTAATAATGCTAATGATGGGTCTAAGACCTTAAATTGAACAGTTTAGATCCAGATCAAACTGCACAGATGGTAAGGCTGATCTGGATTTTCTCAGGTCATACAAGGGGTTCAAGCCATATCCACCAAGTAAAAATGAGTTAAGAACTGTTTTTTCAGTAACCCAGTCAATCTCACTAAAGTCAGATCTAACAAAATGTTAGATCTGATGACGGCCCGTAGATACCGTACATAAGCTTTAGCGGTTTTTCCCGATTTCTATTTTTAGAAATTATCAACACAGGAAGCATGATATACAGCGCTCGCAAAATGATCTGAAGATGTTATTACATTAGAAATAATTGCAATACTACATAAACACAAAAAAATCAGCAAAATATGTCTTACGCAGGCTCTCAACACTTTTTATGGTTTAATATAGAATGTTTACTTTCACTTTCGCGATTTTGTAGGCGACAATCTGATTGGTTCAAAAAGGTTTGTGATAAAAGCACGTTTTAGCTACTCGTCGTCAGATCCTGATAGCGTAGCGGTTTTCAGGATATGATTTTAATCAGATTGTAACCCAGTAAACCTAGGTATAAAAATAGCTTTTGTTACATATTAAGTGAATAGAAGTCTATAAAAAAATTGTGTAACATATCATTTATATAAACAAACCTTGGTTTCTTGCTTTTATATGTATTTTATTGAATGAAGTCATTCATCATTTTCAGTGGAAAGGATTATCTGGTTTAAAGTAGGTTGATATATGGAAGTTTGTGAATCTATGTGCACTGCGTCTAATGCTGGCATGTTAAGATTTTAATCTTGCATGATCTAGAAGTTATTCTTGTAAATTACATCTCTGTCAGTATATATGAATATTCATGAATAAAGTCAAACCTATGTAAAAAAAACAAAAAAACACCTACGATTGAATTAATAAGCCAGAGCCCCCCGAAAAGAAAATGTCATAGATGACCAGTCTTCAGCCTCAAGCCTCTGATTGGTTGAAATTGAAACCAATCTCCAAAAGGATCAGTCAGAAGGTAGAGATTTTAGACTGGTCAATTTTATGATCTTGGTGTGTAAGTGTTTGATACTTTAGCTAGCAAAATAAACAAAGGTGCGACTGTTGCACAGGTTTGGTTTTAAATCAGACAGCACTAAATCCTGCATAATTAGATCTCAATCCAAACTGTTAAAGTTTTTAGATTTGTCTAAAGGTAGTAAAAATATTTTTTGTTACAACATAGAATTATGATTATGTTTACACTTTTCATAACTTTTGTCAGCAAACAGAGAATGCAGAATATAGGATAAATAAATTGTTTTGTATAATCCAGAGGATTTTGGGGTACAAATAGAGAAATACATACCTTTTTTCCAGAGGGTTTGGGTAATATATGTCCTCGATACTAGGTGACTATCTTTAACATGCATGTGCCTGTACAAGAAAAAACATCTGCACCGAAGGTAATGAAACTAAGACTGAAAACCATTCTAGTAACTCTTGCTTGTGATTGTTCAAGTTGGAGAATGGGCTCAGTTTTAACCAATCATCTGTTGGAGATTGGAATTCTGTCTCACATTTTATGATCTTGGGCACTTATCTCAGCTTTATTAGCCCAAGATTGTGAATAAGTCTCAGTTGGCCAGTTTGGAGTTGGGGCTCAGTTTCACCCAATCATCTGTTTGAGACTTGAGATGCGTGTGAGCCCAAGATCATAAACCAATCGAACAATTTGATTTGATAGGTCATCTTAGCGACTGGTCTTCATTTTAACCAATCATGTTCAGATGGTTTGAAACTGGTCCTAATCTGGTGATCTTGTGTCCTTTACTCTGATTACTATGCATATCAGCTGGAGCAGGGCTCGGTTGCTTTTGATTGGTCCATTTGAAGACTGAGCTAAATTTCAACCAATCAGCTGCTTGAGATTAGAGATTGGTTTCCAGTCTCAGTTTTATAGTCAGAATTAGTCAAATCATAGAATATTAGTCTGAAAAGCAGATCATATTAATCTAAAAGTGATAATGAAACATTTGGTGATATCTGTTATAAGACCATATGATCAAAGGCAAGGTAAAACTTGTTTCTGAGAAGAGTGCACAATATAGACTTATATATGTGCAAATTTTCTCAGTTTAATAAAAAAAAAGATTGCTTTTTTATCATATTTTCAAAGAATATGCTAAATGGTTGAAGCATGATTTTTGTAAAGTAGTAGGAGTATTAAGTTACCTCTTGAAAGACGGTGTTCGGTTACTAACATTCAAACCTTCAGCAGAGCATGATGTTCTTACAGCTTACGGCTTCTGTGTCTAGATTCTCCTCTCACTTGTGCATGTGTTTGTTTTCTGTTTTGCTTACAGATGTGTCTGTCAAGTCTGAAGATATCGTAAGTGATGTTTATTTCTTACTTGTATATTATTTTTTCACCTTTTACTCCATATATCTTTGCAATAACAGTAAATCTCCTTCATATTTCAATGGTCTTTATACCGTTATTGCATTAAGGTGACAAAGTACACTTTTTACCACATAGGTAAACAGTGAAGATCCAGAACAACCAGTGCCATCTGATCTGGTTCTTCACTATTTGCTACCTGATGAGAAAAAAACTTAAGAATTTTCGTGCAAACAGTGTAGATCCTGATCATGTGACACTTATTTCCCAACTGATCACAATTAACACATGTTGCCAAAGGAATATGAGCCATATCCAATTGAGTATAGGGTTAAGTGTGCATGGTGTTTTTGTCAAGAATGAAGCCAGTTTGTTGTGTTTGTATTATTTGGGGCATGTCATGGGAAATGGTACATTCAGACAGTTGACATCAATTCTTGAAATGACATCATAAAGTTTAACTGATGGCATTCATTATTATGCATTTCCAGGTAAAAATACCATTTATTTTCAAAATATGTCACAAAATCACTTTTTATTTTTAGAAACTAAAAGATAGATGTAATTTTATTCTAAATATAGTAACAACAAAAATGTCGCAAAATATGTCCAAAGGTACCTTTTCCCATGGCGTGCCCCATTTAAGCTCATCTGAGCAGATCTTAGATTCATACAATTTTTTTTTTAATTTATAAAACTAAGATTGAAGACCAGTCTCATATCTTAGCAATCTGATTGGTATATATTGTGGTCAGTGTCAGAATCAACCAGTCGGAAGCTTGAGATCAAAGACTGGTTTTCATTTTCAGTAATATTTCCTTTGACATGGAATACTCTATTTGGTTATTACCAAACTTTGTTGGAACCTCAAAGAGATTTGAAAGTGTTTTCAATTGCTGTAGAATTTCTAGAAAATGGTAGTCAGAGCTAAAAATAAAAAAATTGTGGAAGTGTAATTAAGACCAGTTTCTCAGGTGAGCAAATCATACCCCCTCCCACCCCCCATTGGTACTCTTGTCGAGTAATATTACACATGTTTGTAGTCAAGGATCAGGCAAGTTTTTGCATGGGTAGAAATTGATGTTGATTTTATCAATCCTGAAATCAGTTTAAACCCTTTACTCCATATATATATGGAATATTATAACAGTATGCATTCTGTAGGTTTGTATTTTTCGAGTTTGGTATGTAAACAATATTGCGCGAGACCGAAGGTCAAGCGTGATGTGGTTTCATACGCAATGAGAAATAATACGAACCTACATAATGCATACTGTCATAATGTTCCTTTTATTATATACCCTTCCTGCTCAAAACAAATTTAAATAAACTAAACAACAAAATTTTAGTCAAAAACGTGGTTTACATAATAGCAGAAATAAAAATAGTAAGGCGACATTAAATTTATGAATGGCGTAGAAAATTTATGAATGGCGTAAAAATACTGTTACGTTTTTAAAACTGCGACGGAAATTTCCTATTTTGGAGCTCGTTATGTGCCGGAAAATAACGACAGTTAGACATAGTTTATGATGTCACATAGAACACTGGAAGGTGGTCATTGTTTGATACGGAATTCCTAATCTGACGAGTTGTATCAATTTTGCGGTTTAACGATACACTATGCTAAATTCATTCATGGGGATAAAAAAAACCCTTTTATTGCATGTGCAAAAAGTGTAGATCCAGATCATCTTGCACAAATGTGTTGTGTGATCAGCATCTACACGGTTCACTTTTTTGTCAGAAATAAAGTAATAAATCTAAAAGCAAACAGCGTAGATCCTGACCAGACAATACAGATGTGCTGGATTGGATCAACACTGTTTGCCCATGCCATGTAGACGTATATATGGAGGAAAAGGTTAAACATTTACTAACAAGCGATTTGTATGCTTGTGATTAATGACTGAGCTTTACTGAATAGAAAATACTAAACAGACGACACTGTTGAATCTGTGTGGTCTGGTCCCAAGGTTATAAAGCTGAGATTGGAAACCAGTCTCAAATCTCAAGCATCTGATTGGCTGAAATGGCGACCAGTCGCCATTTCAGCCAATCAGATGCTTGAGATTTTGGAAACCAGTCTCAAATCTCAAGCATCTGATTGGCTGAAATGGCGACCAGTCGCCATTTCAGCCAATCAGATGCTTGAGATTTGAGACTGGTTTCCATGCTCAGTTTTATAACCTTGGGCACTGATCTGGGTGTACACTGGTCACTTCTTGGTCAGAAATAACACAATTAACCCTTTCCTCCATAGACACACCTTTATTGTATGGGTGAACATTTTACATCCAGATCAGCCAGCACATCCATGCCATCTGATCAGGATCTAAACTGTTTGCTTTTTGATTCGTTAGGTTATTTCTGACCAAAATGCGACCAGTGCAGATCCTGATAAGATGGCATGGATGTGCCGGCTGATCTTGATCTACACTGGTTGCACATGCGTAAAAATGCGTATATATGGAGGAAAGGGTTAATATAAAAGCAAATAGTGTAGATTGTGATCAGATGGCACAGATTTGCGGTCTGATCTGGATCTACACTGTTGGCCCATGGGATAACAGCCATATCCCATGGAGTAAAGGGTTAATTATATGTATATCCTGGAGAAGAAAGTTTCTGCGAAAAAATTCAGCATTTTTTTACACTTTTACCATGTAATGAAAGGTATTTGATGAATTATTTTAGACAAATCAAAGCAAACATTATAGATACTGTTAAGACTGCATGGTTTTGCTTGTTTGAAGGCTGAAACAATGCTGTCAGTTATACCAGATGACAGCATTCTGGCAAGGTCTTTACAAGAAATAAAATATTTCTGAAGACACTTTTTCTATTAGCACTGCTTATTTGTATTGCAAATTAGAGAAAATTTCATATTTTTAAATTCAAATAAACAAATTAATAAAATTGAGATTAATAGATTGTTACTTAAGGATAAAGCAATAATTTTTGAAACAATGGCTTAGCATATCATTGTGATGAATTTGAATTTAACAGTATTAAGATACTGTAGACATTTTCAGAATGATTTGCTGAACTGTGATTCATCAGACAACGCATCAATGTCTTCCTTGTACAATAACAGTCCTAGCGACTCTCGGTCCAGTTCTCCTCACAAAACCAACAATGTGGAGTCCTTCATTAAAGCGCAGATCTCTCAGACAGGTTTGTACGGTGTAATGTAACATAATCGTTACTGCAGGTCTTTATATTTTCTTGTTTTAAAATTGTCTTCATTAGTCTTATTGTTGCGGTCATGATGATGATCACAACCATTATCATCATAATATCATCATCTTCATCGTTACAACCATTATCATCATCATCTTCATCATCACAACCATTATCATCATCATATCATCATCTTCATCATTACAAACATTATCATCATCATCTTCATCATCACAACCATTATCATCATAATATCATCATCTTCATCATTACAACCATTATCATCATCATATCATCATTTTCATCATCACAGCCATTATCATCATAATATCATCATCTTCATCATTACAGCCATTATCATCATAATATCATCATCTTCATCATGACAGCCATTATCGTCATAATATCATCATCTTCATCATCACAGCCATCATCATCATAATATAATCATCTTCATCATTACAGCCATTATCATCATAATATCATCATCTTCATCATCACAGCCATTATCATCATAATATCATCATCTTCATCATTATAATCATTATCATGATTATTATTGTGATCATCATTACTACCATCATCATCATCATCGTCATTGCCATTGTCATTGTCAATGAACAGGAAACAGACTTTTAAGGAGATCTGTCTTCACCTGAACTGTAAACAAAATTATATTAAATACATTTTCTCAAAGTGCATTTCAAATAAAACAAATCAACATGTGTTTTCTGTATAAGTTTAGATTCTCAATTTATAGTGTTTATATTTTGTGTAAATTTGTTCATCAGGTATTATTCGGGAGTCAGAAAAGACGGGTAAATCCTATGCTGTATTTTCAATCCGGGTGAACAAGAAGTTTGGGAATGATGAGGACATCTGGGATGTTTACCGGAGGTTCAGCGACTTCCATGATCTACAGATGATCATGGCAGAGAAGGTATTTTCCCTTACCATATATATATGGGTTTTGTGGTGTGTGTGACCATTTTAGATCCAGATCAGCTGTACATCCATGCCATTTGATCTGGATCAACACATGTCACTTTTTGGTATGAGGCCTAAAAAAGAAATAGGTTTGTTTCTGGTTACATCCTTGAAAAAACAATGGGTCGGTAGGTCGGCTTTTTATGCCCCCACCATGAAATGGCGACGGGCATTAAGAGTTGCTCCTGTCCGTCCGTCCCTCTGTCTGTCCGTCCGATATTCTCGTTAACGCAACTCCTCCTACACTACTGGTGGGAATTTAATGAAAATTGACCACAATGCTTGGCCTGATATGTTGTTGTGCATGAAGGTGGGGTTTCGCTCTTACATGTTCCGTTCAGAAGTTATGGCCCTTTGATACTTCCATTTACATTAGTTTTAATAGGAGTATATCTCGCGAACCCAACTCCTCCTACACTACTGGTGGGAATTTAATGAAACTTGACCACAATGCTTGGCCTGATATGTTGTTGTGCATAAAGGTGGGGTTTCGCTCTTACATGTTCCGTTCAGAAGTTATGGCCCTTTGATACTTCCATTTACATTAGTTTTAATAGGAGTATATCTCGTGAACGCAACTCCTCCTACACTACTGGTGGGAATTTAATGAAACTTGACCACAATGCTTGGCCTGACATGTTGTTGTGCATAAAGGTGGGGTTTCGCTCTTACATGTTCCGTTCAGAAGTTATGGCCCTTTGATACTTCCATTTACATTAGTTTTAATAGGAGTATATCTTGTGAACGCAACTCCTCCTACACTACTGGTGGGAATTTAATGAAACTTGACCACAATGCTTAGCCTGATATGTTGTTGTGCATGAAGGTGGGGTTTCGCCCTTACATGTTCCGTTCAGAAGTTATGGCCCTTTGATACTTCCATTTACATTAGTTTTAATAGGAGTATATCTCGTGAATGCAACTCCTACACCTCTGCTGGGAATTTGATGAAACTTTACTGCAATACTTGGCCTGATATGTTGTTGTGCATAAAGGTGGGGTTTTGCTCTTACATGTTCCGTTCAGAAGTTATGGCCCTTTGATACTTCCATTTACATTAGTTTTAATAGGAATATATCTTGTTTCTTATATTTTGTGTTAAGCAAAATATGCATTTTGCCCATAACTTTAAAACTACTTGAGATACTGCCTTGAAACTTGAAATATATTTTCACCATCAAAATCTGCATCATAACCAACAAGACCCATAACCCTGCTTCCAATATTTTTCAAATTATGGCCCTTTTTCACTTACATTTTCTGTTAAGAAAAATATACACTTTGCCCTTAACTTTGTTTGGAATGGAGGGATTTCAAAATAACTTGGCACAAATGTTCATCATAACAAGGCGGTGTGTCGTGACAATACCCATGCCTGTAGGTCCAAGGTCAAGGTCACTGTTACTAAAAATAGAATTTTCTTGCAAAATCTTGTCCGCTCTGTAACTTTGTTATTTCTTATTGGATTTTTTAATAACTTGGTATAATTGTTCACCATATCAAGACGGTATGTCACGTACATGCCCAAGCCTTTAGGTGGAAGGTCAAGGTCACTGTTACTAAAAATAGAATTGTCTTGTCCGGGCTGTTACTTTGTTATGAATGGAGGGATTTCAAAATAACTTGGCACAAATGTTTACCATGACAGGGCGATGTGTCGCGTACCATGCCCATGCCTGTTGGTCAAAGGTCAAGGTCACTGTTACTAAAAATAGAATTCTCTTGTCCGGGCTGTTACTTTGTTATGAATGGAGGGATTTCAAAATAACTTTGCACAAATATTCACTATGACAAGGCAGTGTGTCCGCACAATACCCAAGCCTGAAGGTCCAAGGTCAAGGTCACTGTTACTAAAAATAGAATTTTCTTGTCTGGGTTGTAACTTCATTATAAATGGAGGGATTTCAAAATAACTTGAATGTTCACCATGACAGGGCGGTGTATCGCGTACCATGCCCATGCCTGTAGGTCAAAGGTCAAGGTCACTGTTACTAAAAATAGAATTCTCTTGTCCGGGCTGTTACTTTGTTATGAATGGAGGGATTTCAAAATAACTTTGCACAAATGTTCACTATGACAAGGCAGTGTGTCCGCACAATACCCAAGCCTGAAGGTCCAAGGTCAAGGTCACTGTTACTAAAATAGAATTTTCTTGTCAGGGTTGTAACTATGTTAGGAATAGAGTAATTTCAAAATAACTTGGCAGAAATGTTCACCATGACAAGGTGGTGAGTCGTGTACCATGTCCATGCCTGTAGGTCCAAGGTCAAGGTCACTGTTACTAAAAATAGAATTTCCTTGTCCGGGCTATAACTGTTTTGAATGGAGGGTTTTCACAATAACTTGGCATAAATGTTCACCATGACAAGGCGGTGTGTTGCATACATTAACCATGCCTGTCAGTCCAAGGTCAAGGTAACAGTTACTAAAACTTGAATTTACTTGTTCGGGCTATAACTTCTTTATGAAGGAAGGAATTTCAAAATAACTTGGCACAAATGTTCACTTTGACATTGCATTGCATTACCACCAACTTCTTCAAAGACATTTCCGTAATGAGAAGACAACAGTGCCACAAATACAAATAATTTACTTGATCATCAAGTTTATGCATATTCTTATAATTACTCGAACATCACTGTCTTTGAAATGCTATTATTTCCATCATTGCACTTTAGTATCTGAAAACGATGCATAGCGGGGGCATCTGTGTCCTATGGACACATTTCTAGTTGTTTTTTTTTTTTGTTTTTTTTTAAGGGGAAGGAACCAAAGTCCAGGTATATACCATCTTGGGTGTAAGTAAGTACATCAACGATGAAAATTGTTGAAATTAGTATCTATCTTTTTTTGAGGTATCTTTTAAGGAAGAGTAGAAAAGGGAAAACTGACTGCATTTTATACAGTGGAGCTCCGCTATATTGCGATCCGCTATATCGCGAAATCCAATATAACGCGGCCGATCCGTGGACCCCTGTTTTTTCCCATTAAATGACACCTGTATTTTGTCTAAGTCTTTGGACGGAAAAAAAAAATATTATTCTGGCTGAACGAATATTTAGAGACGAGAAGTTTTATTTAAAGAAAGATTGTCAAAATATTTAGATACATGTACACTAATTACCAGTAACACATCCTTAACGTAAGGCGAGAATAAGTCAACACCTGTGAGATATTTCTTCCTTTGAAATTTCTGCTTACCTTTGTCAAGCAATTAACTCCATACTTGTTAAATAAACATTCTATTGTTGTATAATCAACAAAAAATGTGATGGCTTCGCAAATAGGGAAGCAATAGATTAGTTGCAAACTGCCAATTAGGCGCAAGGCCGGAAATGCACATGACCAGAAATTAGCAATAATTATACTAGATCTAGATACGATGTCAATCAAACAATCAGCTGATTAAGAAATGAAATTATCCTAGTTGTTGAAGGGTTGAAATTCTTTTGTACAATAGTGTCGATCGATTTTTGAGCGGTGCGCATCATTTCAAGTTGACATCGGCGTCTTTGATGTTAAATACACAAGCATCGCTGACATTTTAGATCGAAACGGTCAATTAACAGGTGTTGAACAGGTTTTCATAGCAGTTCTAAATTTGATGATTTTAGTCAATGTACTTTTATCATTTCTCGGATATTTTATGGGCAAGTATTAGCACGATTAAAAATGTACATCGTTCACTTTGCTTCTCATAATAAAAATTATGAACATCAGACTTAAACATCGTAAATTAAAATGCACGGTCAGAAATTTACGTCGTTCATATTAGTCTGTGTTATTTAATGTGACGATGCTCTGTGTTACTGGAAGAAGAAATGTTGTTTTGGGTGTCCCATTTTTAAGAGGCTGAAAAAATTATTTTGGCAAAATAATTTTGGTGTCCGAAGACTTAGACAAAATACCGATAAAATGATAAATAACTGTGTAAATAACTGTGTACATGTATTATAATGCTTATCCAGGGTAACGTTACATCCGCCATGCGTAATGCCATAATGTGGTTTAATGCATGGATATTGGTGATTTGTTCAAGGCTATCTGTGTAAAAAAAAATATGTTGGATATACTTACCTTAATACCTACCACTTCTTACAACCACTATGCCTCACTTTCAAATCGTATTAAGTCGTTTTTAGCCTACATTCGTGATATTGTTGCAATTAACACATAATCAAGTATATACATATCCCGTCAATGATGGTAAAAGTTTTATCACTACCACCAAAGCAGGGTTAATAATTTGATCAGTGCTGTTTCTTTCACTCATTTCAAGCACACGCAACGGGGTTTACATATAGTGATACATGGACAAAAATCACGCGTTTAACAGTTAAAAATAGCACCGGAGAAGAAAGTGAAAGTAAATTTTCCAAAAATGAAACGGTGCTGGCTGTTATTTTGCACCGGACATTGTATCCGACAATAACAGAATTTTTCGTCAGGCAAAAACCCGGTCGGCTTTTCATACAATTTTTTTGGGAGGGCTGAAAAAAAGTTACGGTCGGCGCTAAAAAGGGATGGTCGGTGTAAAATGGATGGAACAACATTATTTCCAGTTGATTCTAAAACCCAGGATTTCAATAGAATGTAGATTGTTGCATTTTGATGCAAGCAAATTTGCATTTTTCCCGACTCCACCCGATTCTGAACTTGGGGTCATATGAATGCTGTTTTAAAAGTAGTTAAGTTCACTGAATACAAGATATGACTCACAGCAATCTTAAAAATTTGTAAAAAATCTCAGCCAGGGTCAAACAACCCCTGGATTTCAAAAAGCCATTGAAATTCCTGTTAACCCTTTCCTCCATATATATGCCTTTTTACACATGGCAACCAGTGTAAATCCAGATCAGCTGGCACATCCATGCCATCTGATCAGGATCTGCACTGGCCACATTTTGGCCACATAACCTAATGAATCAAAAAGCGAACAGTGCAGATCATGATCAGACAGCACAGATGTACCAGCTGATCTGGATCGACACTGTTGGCCCATGCAATAAAGGTGTGTCTATGGAGGAAAGGGTTAAAGAGGTGTAATTTACCTTCCCAGGATTCGATTATACAGGTACTGCTGACAACAGAAATTTTACTTGTTGTCCGTTAGATACATCTGAAAGATACATATTGCAGGTGCCGAACTTCCATGGACCAAGTCTACCTCCAAAGACTTTACTGAAGAACACCAGTGAAGAGTTCCTGGAAAAACGGCGGAAAGCCTTAGATAACTACCTGCAGGTTAGTGTGCTGGGATATATACTCATGGACAAAAGTCTTGTCTGTTCTACAAAAACTACAATATCATTATTGTTTTTGTCACATGCTCATAAATTTGGTATTGATGGAAAGAGGACATTTATATTCATGCAGGCGACAATCAAAATTCAGAAATCAGTTTTAAATACATGCGATATAAAGTAGGCAAAATTCCAGGATCCTAACTTCACACGTTCAAAATATATTATGGAAAACCATACCGGACAAGACTTTCGTCCATGACCATATTTATATTACACTCAAACTCTGCATTATCAATGAATACCTATTACCGATGTAAATAAGTTATGTCATCATGCATGACTATATTTGTTAGATATGCTGAACTCTGCCAGTTCTGGGTATAAATTTCATTGATATGTTAGTTAATTTCACTAAAATACAAAAGTAATTACCGTAAAATTCCTATTAAACGCCCCTGGGGGCGTTAGATTTTCTAAAAGGGGGGCGCTTATTAGGATATGTTTATCACTACATCCAATAAAAATCGACTTTTTTGGTATGAGCATTTATTCATGTTTACAGCACCAGTATATGGACTTCGTGACCTTGGTCATGTTTTACCTGTCTGGCAGTTTGAGCAATGATGCAATCGATCAATATCTTGCTCACAGTGATTGTATCAATTTTTAGCTCACCTGTCATGTAGTGACAAGGTGAGCTTTTGTGATCGCAATTTGTCCAGCGTCCGTCCGTCCGTCCATAAACTTTTACTGTAAACTACATCTCCTCTAAAACCCCTGGGCCAAAGTTGATGAAACTTGCCACGGATGTTCCTTGCATGAAGCTCTTCCAAATTTGTTCAAAGAAATCAATTCCATGCAGAACTCTGGTTGCCATGGCAACCTAAAGGAAAAACTTTAAAAATCTTCTTCTCTGAAACCACATGGCCTAGAGCTTAGATATTTGGGATTAAGCACCCTCTAGTGGAACTCTACAAAGATTCCTGGGGTCAAAATTGGCTCCGCCCCAGGGGTCACTTCATTTTAAATAGACTTATATAGGAAATCTTAGAAAATCTTCTTCTCACAAACCACAATGCGTACAGCTTAGATATTTGGTAAGTAGCATTGTCTAATGAATGTCTACTAAATTTGTTCAAATTATTTCCCCTGGGCCAAAATCGGCCATGCCCTAGGGTCTTCTTGGTTTACATATAGTTATATAGGAAAATCATGAAAATCTTCTTCTTTAAAACCACAAGGCCTAGAGCCTTAATATTTGATATACAGCATCATCTAGTGGTCCTCTACCAAAATTGTTCAAACTATCCCCCTGAGGTCAAAAATGGCCCTGCCCCAGGGGTCACTTCTTTCACATAGACTTATATAGGGAAAACTTAAAAAAATCTTCTTCCCTAAAACCACAAGGCCTAGAACCTTGGTATTTGGTATGTGTCATCATGTAGTGGTCCTCTATAAAAGTTGTTCAAATT
Organism: Corbicula japonica; assembly: GCA_038501625.1. Taxonomy (NCBI): domain Eukaryota; kingdom Metazoa; phylum Mollusca; class Bivalvia; order Venerida; family Cyrenidae; genus Corbicula; species Corbicula japonica. The sequence continues at coordinate 1,148,784 of JAZAYU010000122.1, read as the reverse complement.
ATTCTCCTGGGGTCGAAAATGGCTCTGCCCCAGGGGTCACTAGTTTTATTACATAGTGTTATATAGTAAATCTTTAAAAATCTTCTTCTCTGAAACCATAAGCCCTAGAGCTTAGATATTTGGTATAGAGCATCATCTAGTTACATTTTCTCCACAATAGCAGCTTAATTTTTTTTTTAATTTTTGACTTGATTTTACCAAACTTGCACACAACTCTTGCAAAGATTGAGCAGTTGTTGACAGGTGAGCGACCCAGGGTCCTATGGACCCTCTTGTTAAGTCAAAGCCGGCAGGCACCTTTTATCTCTCCTTTGATCTTTCGGTGTTGTTTTTGATGTGAATAAACAGCAGTGATGATGAAATATACAATGTTGTTCACACGGTGTTCGAACAGGTGTTGTTGATCGCTCAAGAAAAAAAAATGTTTTAGGTAGGGATTTGAGGAAAAAAGCTGACAAGATCGATTTTATTTACCGTAAAATTCCTATTACGTCCCGTCCCTAATAATGCCCCCATGCTTTTTTATAGGAAAAAAGAATCTACGATACCTACCAAGTACTGAAGAGTTAATCCATTTGTTGTGTCACCTGCGATAGCAGGTAGACACAAAGGGATGCTATTGTCCGGCGGCGTCATCGTCGTCTTCGGTGCCGTCGTCCGGTAGTCCCCCAACTTTAGTCTGAAACTTAATGTTGCCTATAACTTTGAAAGAACTTGACCTATTCACTTCATACTTGGAATATATCATCAGCATGAACCATGCCATCTGTGACGACAAGAATGATAACTCCAGTTTCAATATTTTTTGAGTTATGCCCCTTTGAAATGCAACTTGAATCTGAAACTTAATGTTGCCTATAACTTTGAAAGTACTTGTCCTATTCACTTCATACATAGAATATATCATCAGCATCAACAATGCCATCTGTGACGTCAAGAATGATAACTCCAGTTTCAATATTTTTTGAGTTATGCCCCTTTCAAATGCAACTTTAATCTGAAACTTAATGTTGCCTATAACTTTGAAAGTACTTGTCCTATTCACTTCATACTTGGAATATATCATCAGCATCAACAATGCCATCTGTAACGACAAGAATGGTAACTCCAGTTTCAATATTTTTTTGAGTTATGCCCCTTTCAAATTCAACTTTGACCTGAAACTTAATGTTGCCTTAACTTTGAAAGTACTTGTCCTATTCACTTCATACTTGGAATATATCATCAGCATGAACAATGCCATCTGTGACGACAAGAATGATAACTCCAGTTTCAATATTTTTTGAGTTATGCCCCTTTCAAATGCAACTTTTATCTGAAACTTAATGTTGCCTATAACTTTGAAAGTACTTGTCCTATTCACTTCATACATAGAATATATCATCAGCATCAACAATGCCATCTGTGACGTCAAGAATGATAACTCCAGTTTCAATATTTTTTGAGTTATGCCCCTTTCAAATGCAACTTTAATCTGAAACTTAATGTTGCCTATAACTTTGAAAGTACTTGTCCTATTCACTTCATACTTGGAATATATCATCAGCATCAACAATGCCATCTGTAACGACAAGAATGGTAACTCCAGTTTCAATATTTTTTGAGTTATGCCCCTTTCAAATGCAACTTTAATCTGAAACTTAATGTTGCCTATAACTTTGAAAGTACTTGTCCTATTCACTTCATACTTGGAATATATCATCAGCATGAACAATGCCATCTGTGACGACAAGAATGATAACTCCAAGTTCAATATTTTTTGAGTTATTCCCCTTTCAAATGCAACTTTTATCTGAAACTTAATGTTGCCTATAACTTTGAAAGTACTTGTCCTATTCACTTCATACTTGGAATATATCATCAGCATCAACAATGCCATCTGTGACGACAAGAATGATAACTCCAGTTTCAATATTTTTTGAGTTATGCCCCTTTCAAATGCAACTTTAATCTGAAACTTAATGTTGCCTATAACTTTGAAAGTACTTGTCCTGTTCACTTTGTACTTGGAATATATCATCAGCATGAACAATGCCATATGTGACGACAAGAATGATAACTCCAGTTTCAATATTTTTTTAGTTATGCCCCTTTGAAATTCAACTTTAACCGGAAACTTAATGTTGCCTATAACTTTGATTATACTTGTTCTATTCAATTCATACTTGGAATATATCAACAGCATGAACAATGCCATCAACGACAACAAGAATGATAACTCCAGTTTCAATATTTTTTTAGTTATGCCCCTTTCAAATGCAACTTTAACCTGAAACTTAATGTTGCCTATAACTTTGAAAGTACTTGTCCTATTCACTTCATACTTGGAATATATCATCAGCATGAACAATGCCATCTGTGATGACAAGAATGATAACTCCAGTTTCAATATTTTTTGAGTTATGCCCCTTTCAAATGCAACTTTTATCTGAAACTTAATGTTGCCTTTAACTTTGAAAGTACTTGTCCTATTCGCTTCATACTTGGAATATATCATCAGCATCAACAATGCCATCTGTGACGACAAGAATGATAACTCCAGTTTCAATATTTTTTGAGTTATGCCCCTTTCAAATGCAACTTTAATCTGAAACTTAATGTTGCCTATAACTTTGAAAGTACTTGTCCTGTTCACTTTGTACTTGGAATATATCATCAGCATGAACAATGCCATCTGTGACAACAAGAATGATAACTCCAGTTTCAATATTTTTTTTAGTTATGCCCCTTTCAAATGCAACTTTAACCGGACACTTAATGTTGCCTATAACTTTGATTATACTTGTTCTATTCAATTCATACTTGGAATATATCATCAGCATGAACAATGCCATCTACGACAACAAGAATGATAACTCCAGTTTCAATATTTTTTGAGTTATGCCCCTTTCAAATGCAACTTTAACCTGAAACTTAATGTTGCCTTAACTTTGAAAGTACTTGTCCTATTCACTTCATACTTGGAATATATCATCAGCATGAACAATGCCATCTGTGACGACAAGAATGATAACACCAGTTCACCAGTTTCAATATTTTGGAGTTATGCCCCTTTCAAATGCAACTTTAACATGAAACTTAATGTTGCCTATAACTTTGAAAATACTTGTCCTATTCACTTCATACTTGGAATTCATTATCAGCATGATCAACAACATTGGTAACAAAAAGAATCATAACTCCTGTTTGATTATACTTTGAGTTATGCCCCTTCCAAATGCAACTTTAACATGAAACTTAATGTTGACTTTAACTTTGAAAATTCACTTGATATTCGAAATAAATCATCTTCATGAAAAGCGTCATTATGAAAAACAAGAATGATATCTCCTGCTGGACTATTTTATGAGTTGTGTCCCTTTAATATACAACTTTAACATGAAACTTAATGTTGCCTATAACTTTTAAAGTACTTGTCCTATTCACTCATCGAATATATCATCTTCATGAACAACAACATGGGTTACAACAAGAATCATAACTCCTGTTTGACTTTTTTTTTTCAAATGCAAATTTCACATGAAACTTAATGTTGCGTATAATTTGAAAGTACTTGCCCTATTCATTGAATACTTAGATTGTATCATCAACATGAATAGTGCGATCGACAACTACAAAAATTATAACTCCTGTTTGAATATTTTATGAGTTATGTCCCTTTCAAATGCAACTTTCACATGAAACTTAGTGTTGCCTGTAAAATGGAAAGTACTTGTTCAATTCACTTAATACTTTGAAAAACTCATCTGCGTGCACAAACCAATTTTTGAAGATGATAACTCGGGTTTCACCATTATTATAGTTATTCCCCTTTTAAATGCAATTTAGATGACACGTGTTCTGTGGTCTAGTATTGAAATCAACTTAAATAAAATATTTTTATTATATATGATTAAAAATAGGCCCACATTTCAACTTTTTCCATGCAGGCAACACATGTGTTCCGCGGAACACAACATTCTAGTATTATGAAATATCCTTCAAATTACTCATAATTATGATAAAAACAACTGAATAAATTCAATTAACTTCAAAACTAGTGTGCACTAAATTAACAGGTGAAAATATAAGATACCAAAAGCTTCATATATAAAATCCATCTTGTCAGCTTTTTTAGTGCACACTAGTTTTGAAGTTAATTGAATTTTGAAAGGTCACATTTGACAGAGTTATTTCCCATTTTTAGCTCGACTATTCGAAGAATAGGGGAGCTATCCTACTCGCCCCGGTGTCTGCGTCAGCGTCGGCATCAGCGTCGGCGTCCGTTAAACAAAAAATGCACTTTGGTCCATTACTTGAAAACGGCTTATGATATCAACTTGAAACTTGGAATATATATTCACCATCAAATACTACATCATTACCAACAACATCCATAACTCTGCTACAAATATTTTTCAAGTTATGCCCCTTTTTCACTTAAATTTTGCGTTAAGAAAAATATGCACTTTGGTCCATAACTTATAAACTACTTGAGATATCAACTTGAAACTTGGAATATGTATTCACCATCAAATTCTTCATCATTACCAATAAGACACATAACTCTGCTGTCAATATATTTCAAGTTATGCCCCTTTTTTCTTATATTTTGTGTCAAGCAAAATATGCATTTTGCCCCTAACTTTAAAACTACTTGAGATATTGCCTTGAAACTTGAAATATATTTTCACCATCAAAATCTACATCATAACCAACAAGACCCATAACCCTTCTTCCAATATTTTTCAAATTATGCCCCTTTTTCACTTACATTTTGTGTTAAGCAAAATATACAGTCGGCCCTTAACTTTGTTATGAATGGAGGGATTTCAAAATAACTTGTCATGTTCACCATGACAAGGCGGTGTGTCGCTTACAATACCCATGCCTGTAGGTCCAAGGTCAAGGTCACTGTTACTAAAAATAGAATTTTCTTGCAAAATCGTGTCCGCTCTGTAACTTTGTTATTTCTTATTGGGTTTTTAAATAACTTGGTATAATTGTTCACCATATCAAGACGGTGTGTCACGTACATGCCCAAGCCTGTAGGTCAATGGTCAAGGTAACTGTTACTAAAAATAGAAATTTCTTGTCTAGGCAGTTACTTTGTTATGAATGGAGGGATTTCAAAATATCTTGGCACAAATGTTCACCATGACAAGGCGGTGTGTCCGCACAATACCCATGCCTGTAGATCCAAGGTCAAGGTCACTGTTACTAAAAATAGAATTTTCTTGTCCAGGCTGTAACTTTGTTATGAATGGAAGGATTTCAAAATAACTTGACACAAATGTTCACCATGACAGGGTGGTGTGTCACGTACCATGCCCATGCCTGTAGGTCAAAGGTCAAGGTCACTGTTACTAAAAATAGAATTATCTTGTCCTGGCTGTTACTTTGTTATAAATGGAGGGATTTCAAAATAACTTTGCACAAATGTTCATGAAAAGGCAGTGTGTCCGCACAATACCCAAGCCTGAAGGTCCAAGGTCAAGGTCACTGTTACTAAAAATAGAATTTTCTTGTCCAGGCTGTAACTTCATTATAAATGGAGGGATTTCAAAAAAACTTGACACAAATGTTCACCATGAAAGGGCAGTGTATTGCTTATTATTCCCATCATTGCACTTGAGTGTCTGAAAATGATGCATAGTGGGGCATCCGTGTCCTATGGACACATTTCTAGTTTCACTTATATTTTCACTTAAGTGCACTTCATCGATAACTTTGCAAATACTAAAGGTATCAACTTCAAACTACCATTATATTTTCATTTCAGTTCTTTTTCTGTAACATTACTGAAGTGATTGATATTTGACTAAAAGTAAATGTCTCTAATAAAAAATTACTAACAAGTTTTCTAACAAATTCAGAAATATTTCATAGTTATTCCCCTATTCAGTTTAATATTTATGGTACATTTAGGAATTATTTCTGTTATTTGAAAAGAATTTCTCCTGTACCATTCACTTGTTAATATTTTTCCTGATTGCACATGAATGTATGGCCATAGTTGTTATTGTTTTAATCTTCAAATTGCATTTGTTTCAAATGACTCGATTAGTCGAGCATGCTGTCTCCTCTGACAGCTCTTGTTTACTTGGCTGTAACTTCGTAATTTCTTAATATTTTATTATCAAACTTTCAAATTATATTTCTTATGAAAAACAGGGTTGTGATAATTCCAAAATTTTATGGTCAAGGCAACCTTTGAAGAAGTTATGTCCCTTTTTGTACTTTTTATTTTGTATTTTTTATTTTAACAAAGTACCCAAGGGTGACAAGTTGTTAAAAATGAAAGATAAAATTTTTTAACATTTTTTCTCTCGAACGCTAGAAGTGAACTGGATGACAAATATGTTTATTTAAAATGGTGATCTAGATTGTTAGACATTGCCTGCTACCTTACAGATATCCCACTGCAGCCATTGCAGACATTTATATCAGTTACCATGTAGATATTATTCTCTTTCAGACATTACTATCACCTCAGTTATGGGAACAGTTCCCAGGCTTGAAGGATTATGTCATGAAGTTTCTGGCACCAGGAATGTGGGAGAAACATAAAAGTGAACTGGCTAGAAAAGTAGGTGGAAAAACTCTGATTTTGCTTTTACTCAACAGATGATTTGTAATGCATCCTTGTAAAAACCCAAAATGTTAATGTCAGATTGTGTAAGTATATAATTTTTCCAACTGCATTATTGTTATTATTATTATTACAAGTATTAGTTACCTGCATTTAAAAAGAACAAAGTAATACATGTATTCAGTTCTGACACAGAACAAGATGGGGGCCAGTTTGGCATTTAGTACTGTATTTGAAAAATTGAAGTACCTCACTACAGTTAAAGTACAGTCAAACCCCTCATTATAGACACTCGATATTATGGGCACCCTGGTATTATGGGTGATTTTTTAAATAACAGACATGTTCTCTTCTTTTTGATTCAAGTCAACAATTAAGGACAACCCGCTATTAAGGACACTTTCCCTCAGTCCTTAGGTGTCAGTAATTGTGATCGTATTGCAGACTCTGCAAAACTGTTTTCTTGTTTTTGTGCCAATTAGTTTAAGTTAAATTTTGAAATAAATTTGACTGTTTGCTACATGTATTAAATTTATAAATTGAGCCAATGAATTTAAGTGAAGGACCTTTATAAACAAAGAATGAACTACATGTAGCCAGATTGATATGAATATTAGTCGGTTACTTTACTGTGGTGTTATTGAATTTTGGGCAGATTGAATTCAACTTAAAAGGCATTATTGACATTTTCGTGCATGTAGAAATTAGCACACTTGTATTTTTCTCTTAAGATTCGAAATTAAGTTTGGCTTGATTTTGATTTCGCTGGGTTTGATTTTGTGCACTTTTGTTAGCTCAAAATTCACAGAAAATTAAACTCTCATGAAATCTTACAGAACCTTATTTATTCAGCTCTTAAATGGTTAATAGTAACTAAGTGTATTGTTTCATTTTAGATGGACACAATAGTTAACCCGCTGAAGACGGTGGGACATGCTGTGATACAAATGCCAGAAAATATCAAAAGTATATCACATGACGGGCTCTCCAGACTTAGAGGTGTAAGTTTGACTTCATACGGATGTCACTGGACAAACTGAGAAAGTGCATGTTTAACAACCATCTAGGCAGAATTAGACTTCAAGATTATGTCACATGACAGGCTGGATAAGTTTGACTTTGATTATGTCACATGACACATGACAGGCTTGGGAAGATTAACTTTAAGACTGTCATGTGACTGTTATGTGAATCACATAACAGGCTGGATAAGGTTGGCTTCTAGAATATGTCACATGACACCCTGGCAGAGTTTGACTTGGGGAATATGTTACATGAGAGGGGGGCTAAGTTTGACCTAAGAGGTAGTCACATGAATATTTGAAAAGATATATACATAACAAATGAAGCACTCTTAAAATCCTGCTGACAAAACAGGCATGTAAGTCTGACAGATTGGTAAGGTTAATTGGGTGGAATTTACAGACTGAACTGCTGTTTTAGTAGTTTTACATGGTTCGTTAAAATGTAATTAAATTTTGTAATCCCCCCCACACACAAAAACACAACTTCTGCTTGTTATTTCAGGATTCTATTAACTCAAAGGGACCAAGAAATTCCTCTCTAGCAGGGAGCAAAGTTGGGGCTGGGCTGGACCCAGAGGTTAGTGTATATATTCAATCTTTTAATCACATTGAGTCTTTTTGATTCTGTAAGAATGAAAGAAAATTACTGAATTGGTCCATTGACATTTACCTTAATGAGTCCATGTCTAGGTTTATATTGTGCACAACTGACTGCGAGATAACTTTAATGATGAAACAGTTTTCAATGATTGCAGTGGTTTAATTAATCTTTTGAAGTACGTATGAGGATTCTGGTCTCAAAAAAGAACATATCAGCTTTTCAATAAAATAACAAGTTGATAAGGTCAGTAAGAGAAATTGCCACACCCAGCTGTGTTGCACTGTGATTGTTCATAAAAATCATGTTTTTTACCGATGCTGGAGAAGTTTATCTTTCAATCCCCATGTTAGATAAGTGACGCTCTATGACATATTTGCAATACAATGTATTATAAATCAGAAATGTATTCACAGTTATAACTCAGTTATTATAAAACATGATTTCAGAATTAAAATTTAGATAAAATAGTAAATGTTTTTATATATTTATATTCAGAAGCATATTGTAGAAAGGAATGGCTGTCTTCAAGTAGTTAAAATATTTTTTACAGATTGGTGAAAACATTCCACTACGAATTATGTTGTTACTGATGGACGAAGTGTTTGATCTGCGGCACAAGAACCAATGGTTACGTCGCCAGATTGTACGAGTTCTCAAACAACTGATTAAGTCTATTTTGGGAGATAGAATGAACAAGTAAGTAATATGATATAATGTTACCCTTTATCTTCTTAACGGTTTCCTCCATATATACGCATTTTTACGCATGTACGACCAGTGTAGATCCAGATCAACCGGCACATCCATGCCGTCAGATCAGGATCTGCACTGGTCGCATTTTGATCAGATATAACCTAAAGAATAAAAAAGCAAACAGTTTAGATCCTGATCAGACGGCACGGATGTGCCTGGTGATGTGGGTCTAAACTGTTCGCCCACGCAATAAAGATCTGATCAGGATCTGCACTGGTCACATTTTGATCAGACATAACCTAAAGAATAAAAAAGCGAAGAGTTTAGATCCTGATCAGATGGCACAGATGTGCCGGCTGATGTGGATCTAAACTCTTCGCCCATGCAATAAAGATGTATCCATGGCAGAAAGGGTTAACAAGGAATTCAGACTACTCGTTTTCAGGTGGTTTCAGATATCGGTGTTTTCTTTGCTTCGGCACCGGCTGTTCTTAGCGAAAAACTAAGCAATTCTTATTTATTTAAGTATTTTTTGACTTTTTAAGTTTGAGCACACAGCCAAGTTAAGCTTGAGAAAAAGGACCATGGTCACACAACTTAGTAAATAGACCAGTCTCAAATCTCAAGCATCTGATAGGCTGAAATGGACACTAGTCAATGCTTGAGATTTGAGACTGGTCTCCAGTTTTACTTTTATGATCTTGGGTAAAGTTTTGTCATCACAGGGCTGGTAGACATTGCTCATGTCAATGAGATATACAAATTAGAAGTAAATGCTGTGTTTTAGCCAGTGTCAAAGCATAAGTTATGTTTTTCCAGGAAGATAATTGAGCATGTAGATTGGATGACATCAGCTGAGCAGGTGGCCGAGTACATCAAAGCTTTCAGGTAATTATTAACATATATGTTGTTGTAATATAAAAACAGCTTTGGCTATTTCAACATATTAAGTATCAAATGTAATATTTTATACTGGTACCAGGTTATCAGTGCCAGTCCATACAAACAACTTATTTTCCACTGGACAGTTTGTAGCTGATTTTGTCCGCCATCATTGCTGATTGTTACACTAAATAATCTTTAAGTTTGCTGCAGTGATATTTTTTCTTGAGACTGGTTTCATTTCCCAATGAAAAACACTTGACACACAAATAGTGACATGTTTTGCCCTAAGACATTTAATAAATTCTTTCCAGTATCTTGATAAGAATTTAGAATATCATAATCTAAGAAAATTGATAAATAAGTGTAGTCAAACCTGTGCTTAAGACCACCTTTAAGCAAAGACCAAGTGTGGCTAAAGACCACATTTAATTGGTCTCACTGACATTTTTATAAAAAAAATCTTGTGGTGTTTAAAGTCAGGTTTTACTGTAATAGAAAATAATAAGTTCTTCTTCTAAATATAGTAACAACTAAAAAGTTCTTTCTAAATATAGTAACAACTAAAAAGTTCTTTCTAAATATAGTAACAACTAAAAAGTTCTTTCTAAATATAGTAACAACTAAAATGTCAAATATCACTGAAGACACATTTTACCATGACATGTGCCCAAGGTTATAAAGTTGACCAGTCGCCATTTCAGCCAATCAGATGCTTGAGATTTAAGACTGGTTTCCAATCTCAGCTTTATAACCTTCAGCCATGATCCATTACCAGTTTTATTAGCAATGCTTTCCTCTGCTCATTTCATTATCTGATTCATTTGCTGCTCATATTTATGTCATACCTACAATTATTGAAAATTGTGTTACTGTTTTAACAGGGAATCATTTTGGCCAGAGGGCAACCTTGCTGAACCAAGACCAGAGCGTGACCACAACACAAAGATGCGAACTCGAGTTGTCTGTAGAGCTAAAATGCATGGGAGTATTCCAGGTAATTGCTTGATACATGTTGTCACCAGTGGGAAGGTCTAGAGGGAGTGGCTTAGTTTGTCAGAATAGGGAGAATGTTTTGTCAGTTTTAGGGAGAAGACAACAATGATTTCGTCTTTCTGTATGAAACATAATAGAGAAGTTCTGAACATTTTTCTGCCAAGTCACACTCTAAGCTATCCTTGGATTTATAGTACTGTAGTCTCATTTTATTTCGCGGGGACGAAATTTAGCGCAAAACCCGTAATAAGAAATTCGCGGGAGCAACCCTATTTTCCTGTATAGAAACATTGTTAATGGTTTAATTTCGCTGGGGTTGAATTTCGCACTCTTGCCATAGCACGAAATACACGAAAATTTAACCCGCGCGAAATAAAATGATTTAACAGTACCTGGACAACGGTCGTACAACAAAGATTTGTGGCCAGTTTCCTGTTATTAGCAACTGATTGGTTGATTTTGACACAAGCAAGAAACTTAGTGGCTGATTGGTTGTCAGAGTCTGAGACAAATCTGAATCTGAGACAAGTTTGACATTTGCAGCTGATTGAATTGAAGAGACAAGATTCAGGCATATGTCTCATACATTCAGTGTTAAGTACTGCTGACTGACAGATATGGGCTGAAGGTTATAAAGCTGAGATTGGAAAACAGTCTCAAATCTCAAGGATCTGATTGGCTGAAATGGCGAATGGTCGCCATTCAGCCAATCTGATGTTTGAGATTTGAGACTGGTTTCCATGCTCAGTTTTATAACCTTAGGCAATGATTTATATTGTGTCGACTGTCTATGTCTACATTGAGTGTTCATATGTTTAAAAAATTTATGTAACAGCTCTACCTCGAAGCAAAGTATTCCTTTACAAAAATTCTGTTTGCTCATTGATAACAGCCATAGCCCATGAAATAAAGGGTTAACATTTAATATGTTTGCAATTGAAAATTTTTAAACATGAAATATCTGAAATGAACTTCACATCTATTCATTTTATATAATACACTTTGCAATACACTTTATATTTCAGATGAATTACGACATTTTCTGGGAAGTGAGACGGTGCGGATTGGAGTGACTCGAGTATTTCACATGTTTCAGTATCAAAGTTTAAATCGACGCCTTGTTTATGTTGTACTTGAAGGCGTTATAGAAACGTTATTTCCACAGAATAAATTCAAAGAACTCTTCAGGAAACTACATTCGAAATCTGCGAGATTAAAAAAGATAAACTCGGACAGTGACTTTTCTCCAAACAAGACACGTGTATCAAAGTCTTGATGTTATGTGACACAAGTTAATTTATTTATTTTATTAGGATATTTTTACATATTTCTGATTGTTGTGATGTAGGATTAGAAAATTTTAATTCAAAAAGTTAAAAAAAACAAATGAGCACAGTATTTAATTATTTGTCGTCTAAGAATGATAGAAGTGCTTTATTCAGGGTTTATATAGATAATGAATTATGTGCAATCAATTCGTTATAAAAAACACAATTATTACAAGACACAAAGCAGGGTCAGATGCAGATTTTTAGCATGGGGGTTCATTTGTGGCAGTCGTAGGGTAGTTACATGATAATTTCTAACTTTTTGGCCAAATTCCCCATGAAAAAAATTACTTGTTGTCTAAAGTTGGATTTCAGCAAACCCAATAAACCTCCTCCACCTGGATCCGCCCCTGCAAAATATGTATTATTTATGCCCCTCAAACAGAGTTTGATGGGGGTATTTAGGAGTCATCATCTGGTTGACCTGTCTGTTGCCAAATGTTTAGGGCTTAACCCTTTCCTCCTTAGACACACCTTTATTGCGTGGGCGCACAGTGTAGATCCAGATCAGCTGGCACATCCGTGCCATCTGATCAGGATCTGCACTGTTCGCTTCATGATTTGTTTGGTTATTTCTGACCAAAATGCGACCAGTGCAGATCCTGATCAGACTGCACAGATGTGCCGGCTGATCTTGATCTACACTGGTTGCATATGCGTAAAGTGCGTATATATGTAGGAAAGAGTTAAACTTCTTTCACCGTTCTGTAAGGTTTGCAATAAAACACATCATCACCATGAAGAGTATGTCTGTTTCTTATGTAGTTCTGTCCATCTTGTATTAACCCTTGCCTTCATGTATACACATTTTTACGCATGTGTGACCAGTGTAGATCAGATCAGCCGCCACATCAGTGCCGTCTGATCAGGATCTGCACTGGTCGCATTTTGGTCAGAAATAACCTAATGAATCATAAAGCAAATAGTTTAGATCCTGATCAGACGGCACAAATAAGCCGGCTGATCAAGATCTAAACTGTTGGCCCATGCATTAAAGGTGTTTCTATGTCCAGAGGAAAGGGTTAAAGGAGAGTGGGGTTCTTAACCCTTTACTCCATATATATGATTTATGTAATATGTGCGAAATGTGAAGATTCAGATTAGCCGGCACATCCATGTTGTCATATCAGCATATATAATACCGTTTACTTCTTGTTCGACCATGCAATTAAGGTGTCTTCATTGAGGAAAGGGTTAAATAAGCATACAAGGTATTAATGCCGTCGTAATGTTATAGATAAAAAGTTTACAACAATTTCCAACAGATAGTGTATTTTTAAAGTGATGCCTAACAAATTTTGATTTGAATGTGTTGTTTCTTTATATGCAGTCTGGCTGATCAAAGTCAGCCAACATTTTTGGCCAGTGGCTTATAACTTCAATTGCTATTAACCCTTTCCTTGACATACACGCATTTTTACACGTGCAACCAGTGTAGATCCAGATCAGCTGGCACATCCCGTGCCGTCTGATCAGGATCTGCACTGGTCGCATTTTGGTCAGAAATAACCAAATGAATCAAAAGTGAACAATTAAGATCCTGATCAGATGGCACGGATGTGCCGGCTGATCTGGATCTAAACTGTTCGCCCTAGCAATAAAGGTGTATCTGTACAGGAAAGGGTTAAACAAATCATGGGCTCAGTAAGAAGAAAAACAGAAGAAACACATTGCATGAAACCAAAATAACTTAGTTTCCGAACCAATTTATGAAATTTTTTCACCTAGTTTTTATTGTAATTTTGCAGCACACAATTAAAACAAATAATATGATATCAATATTTTTTTTTCTCATTAACTTTTGCATCAAAGTTATTTTTCGATTTTCTGCCTTATTGTTATTAGAAATGGAGCAGATAATGTAAGATGTTAGAAGGAAACAAATTAATCCTTTATAGCTTTTGTGCCAAAATTCATCCCCAAGAAATAAAATGATACGACATTATGCAGAAACTAAACTTGCAAAATAAATTGATATCTTAATGAAAAAATTTCATTGTCCGAGTGAGGTCACTATTTTCAGCCAGATAATACATAGCCATAGCCATTGTGTTCATTTTGTTCGGCATTATTCATGCGGCTAGTCGGTCTTCAGTTTACCCTTTCCTCTATATATATTCATTTTTACGCATGTGCGACCAGTGTAGATCCATGCCGCCTGATCAGGATCTGCACTGGTCGCATTTTGGTCAGAAATAACCTTATAAATAAAAAAACGAACAGAGCAGATCCTGATCAGACGGCACGGATGTGCCGGCTGATCTAGATCTACACTGTTTGCACATGCAATAAAAGTGTGTCTATAAAGGAAAGGGTTAATTTTGGAACTGCTGATGGACCTTTACTCCATGTGATGTGTTTGTTATCCATCGGCTCAAAGTGTAAATCCAGATCAGCTGGCTCTTCTGTGGTAAAGGATTTAAACTGTTCACCTTTTGATTAATTAGTTTATTTCTGACCAAGAAGCAAACAGTGCAGATCCAGATCAGCTGGCTCTTCTGTGGTAAAGGATTTAAACTGTTCACCTTTTGATTAATTAGATTATTTCTGACCAAGAAGCAAACAGTGCAGATCCAGATCAGCTGGCTCTTCTGTGGTAAAGGATTTAAACTGTTCACCTTTTGATTAATTAGTTTATTTCTGACCAAGAAGCAAACAGTGCAGATCCAGATCAGCTGGCTCTTCTGTGGTAAAGGATTTAAACTGTTCACCTTTTGATTAATTAGATTATTTCTGACCAAGAAGCAAACAGTGCAGATCCAGATCAGCTGGCTCTTCTGTGGTAAAGGATTTAAACTGTTCACCTTTTGATTAATTAGTTTATTTCTGACCAAGAAGCAAACAGTGCAGATCCAGATCAGCTGGCTCTTCTGTGGTAAAGGATTTAAACTGTTCACCTTTTGATTAATTAGTTTATTTCTGACCAAGAAGCAAACAGTGCAGATCCAGATCAGCTGGCTCTTCTGTGGTAAAGGATTTAAACTGTTCACCTTTTGATTAATTAGTTTATTTCTGACCAAGAAGCAAACAGTGCAGATCCAGATCAGCTGGCTCTTCTGTGGTAAAGGATTTAAACTGTTCACCTTTTGATTAATTAGTTTATTTCTGACCAAGAAGCAAACAGTGCAGATCCAGATCAGCTGGCTCTTCTGTGGTAAAGGATTTAAACTGTTCACCTTTTGATTAATTAGTTTATTTCTGACCAAGAAGCAAACAGTGCAGATCCAGATCAGCTGGCTCTTCTGTGGTAAAGGATTTAAACTGTTCACCTTTTGATTAATTAGTTTATTTCTGACCAAGAAGCAAACAGTGCAGATCCAGATCAGCTGGCTCTTCTGTGGTAAAGGATTTAAACTGTTCACCTTTTGATTAATTAGTTTATTTCTGACCAAGAAGCAAACAGTGCAGATCCAGATCAGCTGGCTCTTCTGTGGTAAAGGATTTAAACTGTTCACATTTGGATTAATTAGATTATTTCTGACCAAGAAGCAAACAGTGCAGATCCAGATCAGCTGGCTCTTCTGTGGAAAAGGATCTAAATTGTTCACATTTGGATTAATTAGATTATTTCTGACCAAGAAGCAAACAGTGCAGATCCAGATCAGCTGGCTCTTTTGTTGAAAAGGATCTAAATTGTTCACATTTGGATTAATTAGATTATTTCTGACCACGAAGCAAACAGTGTAGATCTAGATCAGATGTAACAGCTGATCTGGATCTGTATTGTTTGCACATGTGATAAAATGTGCATATACAGAGTAAAAGTTAAATCAGAAGTCTATGAATTTAACTTCAACATTTTTATTTATATGAACATACCACAACTACCAACTTAGCCTCGTTTTGGTTAAAAAAAATTACTGCTTTGTTTCTTATGTAGAGCCCAATTTTTTGTTCAGTTTTAAGTGCCATGGACTTGTAGACAATTTAATGGCTTTTTTAACCATTAAGAATTTTTTTGTTTACTGTTCTGAGGAAAATACTACTGTTATTTTATGAACTAATCTAAAACCTATATCAAGTATACTAAAGATTAATTGTTCCATTATTTTGAGGTGCTAATTTTCTGAAACAGGCATTCCATCTGTTTTACTTTGTGAAGTCATTTCAGCATTTATTTAATAGATATCTTGTTATATTTATGTTTTGTTGTTAGCTATTGTTTCTTAGACAATGTGTTATTTATTGTTTGCACCGTACCATGTCCAGTTGTGGTTGTTGTTTAACCCTTTCCTCCATATATACACATTTTAACGCATATGCGACCAGTATAGATCCAGATCAACCGGCTCATCTGTGCCGTCTAATGAGGATCTGCACTGGTTGCATTTTGGTCAGAAATAACTGAACAAATCAAACAGTGAACAGTTTAGACCGTTTAAGGACCGCTATGGAAATAAGAGTTAATTACGACTCTTTTTTGTGTTATCCTTGACATTTAATGTTGAGTGACATGGCTGTATTAATTCATACTTTGTTATATTGTTTCAGTATGTCTCAATATTTTATGCCGTGTTATTACACATTTTATGTTGAAATAAATCTATCTATCTATCTAAGATCCTGATCTGTGCCGGCTGATCTGGATCTAAACTGTTAACCCATGCAATTAAGGTGTATCTATTGAGGAAAGGGTGAAATCATGATGAAAATTGTAATGAAAATTTGAGAAAACTTTGAGTTTCAAAATTTATGGTTTACATTCTTTTGTACCGTGCACTCTTCGGATTTAGGCAGAAATGTCTTGAATGTTCAGTTGAAGTCCCAGATAACATTCGGAAGACAGTTTCTTGCAACATTGTTGCTAAATTTTGTTGTTGATTGAATATCAAAAATTTTTGTAGAAGAATTGTTAGCTTACACCATAGGTACTAGAAGTTTTTGCTGTGTTGGGTGAGAAGTAAACCCTTTCCTCCATAGACACACCTTTATTGCGTGGGCAGTGTAGATCCTGATCAGCCGGCACATCCATTCCATCTGATCAGGATCTGCACTGTTTGCTTTTTGATTTGTTATGTTATTTCTGACCAAAATGCGACCAGTGCAGATCCTGATCAGACGGCACTGATGTGCCAGCTGATCTTGATCTACACTGGTCACACATGCATAAAAATGTGTACATATTGAGGAAATGGTTATATTAGGTAAATATCCACTCGGAGAACATTTATCCTTCATATTTTTTTAACAATATTTTTCATATTGAGTACATAAATAACAATAGAATTAAACATTTATTGAAACTAATGAATATAATTGATATGATAGTTTTTTGTAATTTGTTTAAGCAAATTTCATATAGTAAACTTTTATCCAATTTCCAATGAAATCTTTTTTGGTAGTTACATTTACAATGCATTGGGAACAAATCCTTTAATTTTTTATAGAACCTAGTAAATGATTTTCTATTAAGGATATAATAATAATAATTTTGGATGTGTCTTTTTTTGTTGAAAGGGATTTACATTTTAGTCATTTTATTTGTTTTTCTCATGGTTATATATTTCAAAAAATGATATAAAACTAAGTCAGATATGGGAACCTGTGCTTTTCATTTTCATATCATTTTTACTTCTTAAACCATCGATATAGAATGTTTATTTAGGGAGTCATTTTCCTTTATCAAACTTTGTCCATTACAAGAAATAACATTGGCTTTTGCACTTGGACTTTTATAATTAAATCTTAGTACTGGACAATTAGTTACATTAACCCTTTCCTCCATATTTTTTTAAACATGTGCGATCAGTGTAGATCCAGATCAGCTGGCACATCCGTGCTGTCTGATCAGGTTCTGCACTGGTCGAATTTTGGACAGTAGAAACCTAGTGAATAAAAAAAAGCAAATATTTTAGATCCTGATCAGATGGCACAGATGTGACGACTCATCTGGATCTAAACTGTTCGCCGTCACAATTTAGGCGTGTCTCGGGAGGAAAGGGTTAAGATCCTAGGGAGCGTTCTAGTCCATCATGTTATTATATGCATATGTTAGAACCTTCACAGACATGAAATTTTCATTAACCCTTTACTGAATATATACAGGTTTTAATGCATGTGAGATCAATGTAGATCCAGATCTGGGCTGAAGGTTATACAGCTGAGATTGGAAACCAGTCTCAAATCTCAAGCATCTGATTGGCTGAAATGGCGACTGGTCGCCATTTCAGCCAATCAGATGCTTGAGATTTGAGACTGGTTTCCAAACTCAGTTTTATAACCTTGGGCACAGTCTGCACATCTGTGCCATCTGATCTGGAACATCTTTTGTCACCTCTAGAACAGAAATAAGGTAATTAATCTAAAAGTGAACAGTACAGATGCAGATCAGATGGCAACAATTTGCTGGCTGATCTGGATCTACATTTGTCACACACATGGCTGGCTGATCTGGATCTACATAGTTGCACACACAATTAAAACCTTATGTATGAATAAAGGATTATAAAAGAAAACATATTCTGTTGATATTCCACCTAGATAATCTCTTTATTTACCTGTGAACTGGGCTGAAGGTTATAAAGCTGAGATTGGAAACCAGTCTCAAATCTCAAGCATCTGATTGGCTGAAATGGCAACTTGTCGCCATTTCAGCCAATCAGATGCTTGAGATTTGAGACTGGTTTCCATGCTCAGTTTTATAACCTTGGGACCAGGCGAAGGTGTGACATCGTTCAGATTCTTGAGGTGAAACTGTAGCCTGGATCGGAAACCTTAGATATTGTTAGGTGTTGTTGTTACTGCACTAGGCAGCTGGGTCTGTTAAGTGCTATACTCACTTATGTGTATTGTGTTAAGTGCTATACTCACATATGTGTATTGTGTTAAGTGCTATAGTCACATATGTGTATAGTGTCTTATGTATGCAGCAGTTTTGTTTTTAGTGATTTTTGCTTTTTGGATAAGAGATTAAAGATATAATTAAATATGATAAATCAGTATGATTTAGACTTGTATTTTCATTGGTCAGTTTAGATTCCGTTTTAACCAATGAACCGCTTAAGCTAGTCACTGGTCTTAAGTCATGTTTGAAATTAAATGTCCTGGAGAATGGTTTCTTGTACTTGTGTTGGATCAACTCTAGAAAAGAAACCTGTACCTGAACCTGGTAATTGGACAAAACAAATAGGCCTATTTCCTGACACTAAAATACAAAGTATAAAAGAGCAAACGCACCAATTTTAAGACTTGTGTATTGTGCTTTGCAGTAAGATAGAACAACCTATATTAACCTTGATTATTATTGTACCATATATGTGAGGGTGACGTCTTTATACATGTACTATACAGTAGCGTTTCCGGTCTCCATTTATCCTGACTAAATAATACAGGTTTTTGTCAATGCAAGGAAGCATAAATTCATTAAAACGACGATCCAAGACAGTGCTGGTTCCTATGACTGGCTTAACCCAACCATTTGTGAAGAGAGCGTCCACAGCCGGGCCGCAGCCTCCTTGTCTTGTGCTGCCTCCGAGGGCGAATCAAGTCTGCAGTCGCTGAAAAACAAATACATTGTATAAATATTAAATAATGATATGGATGTCTCTTTGACTGGATTCCCGACACTCATTCTTAACAAACCCTTCTACCACAACCGACCCATTTTACACCAGGCTCTTGAAAAGGACAATTCTTCTGTTCCGGATTAATTTCTATAAAGATCTAAACCGGATATGGATACCCAATATTTACAGTTTACTGCTTGTGGAAACAATGTTTAGTGAAACACATAGAAAACCATAGTCTGGTACCCGTCGTACTATCAAACAGTAACGTAGTGTTAGGGGCAGGTAATCCAGACTAAGAAAACCATTCCTTCAATTGGAATATTTGTTTCATAAAAATTAGATATACCCGCAGAGATTTTAAGACAAATTACGTGGACTTGAACCCAGGTCGCTAGCCTTTATTTGAAATCTTTCTTCACATTGGGTATCATTATTTCATTAATGCTTAAAAGTGGTGAGTCATTGCCCTGTCTTTCACCCCCAAAACATATACCTGAAGTATTTTCCTGTGATGTTAGCTACGTCCGGGTCTACGGCCAGATAAATAGATGTCTGAGCCCCAGCCATTGGGCTCTTGATGAATGGTTTAAACGATATGTAAAATAAGGCTTTAAACAAAATCCGAACTATAAAGTTGGCGTCATCAATTAGTCGTATCATTTCTGTATCAACCACGCCAGGATGTAGGCTGTTGACCGTCACATTAGAACCTGAAAAAATCAATATGTAGTCATCATCTACGGCGAATCTGAATACAGTCAAACCTGTATAAAGCAACTAGGGGAGACCGGGGCAAAAGGGAACTTTTTTTTTACAAATTTGATCGATTATCAGCAAAGCGTCGTTATTTTTAAGCGTGTTTTACTTGTATCGAGCACACATTTATAGTGCTACTTTTTGATGATATTATTGAAAGTCACATATGATTAGTTGATGAATCATTTTCAAACAAATTGGGTATAATAAACTGTTCCATTTTGTCTCCATCTGGGGCAAAACGGAACATTCGTTGGGCCATTTTGCCCCCAATCTGGGTCAAAACGGAACATTCTATGGAGCAAAAAGAAAAAAAAAACAACATTAAATTGAGCTAAACGGATTATTTAAGCTCTCTGGATAATATCGACAGCAATCCCACCCTTTTAGTCGGTCTTTCTTATGTATTTGCGCACCTACCTAAGGGAGCACCAAAAAGTGTCTGTTTAACAGGAGGCTGTTTAAGACATTACTGGTACAAATTAGAACAAAATGCCACATTAGGACAAATTCAAACTGGCTATATTTACGCTTCAACTTCGTTCCTTACGATGTTCTTATTCATCCAGCGAATCATAATTTCTGATGGTAAACAGTGTGACGTAATTATAGAACCGTTCACAATTTATTGGACGTTGCACAATGTTTTGACGTTTCGCGTCGCCGAGCACGCACGTTTTGCCAACGAGTCGCTGCGAAAAAGCGTGCCGCCATTCACTGTCGTTAATGTTGCTGTTCCAAAAGCCATTCGAAAAACGCTGTAATATCATGTTTCTGTATTAAGGGCCTTCCACACTCCTCCCAATTCTATTCAACGATAAAAAGAAAATTATCAAAATCTCAATAACGGCAAAATGCTGTTAAATGAAACATTGCACAAGTGTATGTTATTAATGTATCTTTATTTTACAGATGGTAAGACATATTAGAAAAGTAACGAAAAATAGCAGGATCTAAAAATTCCCTCAACTTCTATTTACATAAATTCACAAAAACTAAACAACACAAAACATCATTTTAAATGCCCACATGAGTAATATGATGCTGACAACAATTTGTTGTGTCCTCATGATTTACTTATGTAAACTTTACGAGATATTAGTAAAAGTGTGTTTGACCTTCAATTTCCTGGTCGCGTAAACGGATGACAATCCCTGATTTCTCTTTTAATAGTTGAACGTTTTTTACAAAGTACACAACATTTTCTTGTCAGTATCATTGCGCTCACAAGGGAATTTAAAGTTATGTTCTGCATCGCCTAGTTTTTGTGAATTTATGTAAATAGAATTCAAGGAATTTTTAGGTCTATCTTTGTTTCTTTACTTTTCTAAGTTGTCTTACTGTATGCAAAATAAAGATACATTAGTAACCTTCATTTGTGCAAAGTTTCATTGAATTGCATTTTGTCATTACTGAGATTTGATGATTTTTATTTTATCGATGAATAGAATTGGGAGGAGTGTGGCGATGCCTTAAAAAGATGCGTGTAAATATAAGGATTGAATAAGGATTGAATCGATATTTGATGGTTTTCATTTGGGTATGGAAAACAGAAAGTGTTTAAAGTATAGGTGAAGCACCTACATGCAGGCCTGCCAAAACTTCTTCATAAAAAATCCGGAGATTTTGTCTGAATATGTCAATGATGATGATGATGACGACGATGATGATGATGTTGTTGTTGCTTTAATGTGTTGTTGCTGCTGCTATCTATGACAGTGACTGAACAAAACTGATGATGATGGCGTAGTCTCAATAATTCTACTGCAAGCACAGACCCATTATCATACTGACTTTTTACAGATGTCTGTCCTTTACGTCTCAAGCAGTTACGATCAAAACTGTGGTGGAAATCGACCCGATTTAAATTCTGTTATTTATCGATAAACGTGACGTCGTGAGTCAGGTAAACTTGAAGCGCGGAAATCGAAATTTGTTGACCTGGGTGGAGGTTTAAAAGAGTTTTGCGTAAAAACGAAACTGTTATTTATAAAGGATTACATATATTGATTCTACTTGCATGTGGCTTTACAGGTATGTAAATTTTTTAAAGATACATATGGTTTAAGATGCTTTATGGAGCCGCCAAAGTTGCGATCAAATTCCGATCGGCGGCATATAGAAATAGAAGGAAAATTTTCCGCCTTGATTTGAATAGTAACTGGGTTGTGCGCGAAAGACGATCATCACATATATAGAAAAGTCGTTGTCGCGCACAAATAGTTGTGCTAGATGATGGCGGTGATGATGATGATGATGATATTTTTCTTTATTATAGATATTTTTCTTATATTCTTCTTTATAATAATATTCTTCAAAGAATTTTATAAATGAATTTTGCCGATTTTGTTTGAAATGGTTAAAGAATTTGTTTTAAAATGACTTTTGTCTATTTTTTATCATTTTTTTAAAACTTTTTGTTAACTCTGTTTTTGACTAAATTGGAATGAACATGCAATGAAAATAGATAAAGGCAGACCCTTGATTAGTTTATGACAATCGGTTGTTGTGTAGTTGTGCCGGAGGCACTGAGGTAGCATGTCAATGACCACGTCCTCGTAATCTCGTTATAAACAGGAAATGTACGACTGCAATTTAGATAGAAGAACTATTACGTTCATTGCGCAACTTTTAAATTAGGGTTAATTCATCTATATTTTATGGAATTTCTTAAAAATCCGGAGATTTTGACTATAAATCCGGAGATCCGGAGAAGTAACTTAAAATCCTGAGATTTCGGATAAAATCCGGAGATTTGGCAGGCCTGTACATGTTTTCCATTCCCAAATGAAAACCATCAAATATCGATTCAATCCTTAAGTGTAAGATAGGTGGTTGCTGAATGCAGGTGGCTGCTATCGCAGTTTTAACTGTATAAAGGCCGTGTTTGTGAATAACAGACTAGATGGGCGTTCTGTTGAACACATTTGTCGCCCTCTGGTACTAGGTCGGAATAAAAATAGCAAGTAAAAAAGTAACATAACTTCATCTTGATCTTAAGAACTTGGCATCATCAAGAGTGTATTGTCATGAGCAATATAATTTGAAAGTTTAATTCAGAAATACATGTATTGAGAAATGGCAAAGTTATAGCGAACGTTAAGTTTTCATGTCAAAATCCAAGAACAAAAAGGTTCATAACTCCATCAAATGTGAACGACCTAAACAACTTGGAAAGTACACGAGCATGCTGTCATAAGCAAAATAATTTAAATGTTTCATAAAGAACTATTGAGAAATGGCGAAGTTTAAGCCAACGTTTTCTCATCAAAATCCATGTACAAAAAGGGACATAACCATCGAATGTGATGTCGACCTGAAGAATTTAACAACGTCATGAGCGTGTTGTCGTAAGAATTTGTACATGAAGGCCCTAGTCTGTAACTTTATTTGTTTTTATTTTTCTCGGTTAACATTTTAAACATTTTTATGATACATTAAGTTTTGTTTGTATTGTTTAATTTTGAAACCCCATGGATAAGTGATCAGAGTTGAATTATTAGACTGAACCCAACAAAGACAAAATGTAATATATAGGTCTTTAAACCCAAGTGTAAAATTATCTAACCGGAAAAACGTAAAGACTACAAAAGTGGCAATTACCAAATTTTGAGTAGATTATTTGTCGTAATGTCTTTAATGTATTTTGTTATTTTCTCAAGGTTATTCATTTTTATATTTAAAACATGCTTGCAAGTGAGTTTGGGGATTTTGCAAAAATATGTTTATTTGTTCATACAATCGTTGTTGTTCAAAATGTGCAGCAAAGTAAAAGCCCTTTCAGCAGTTATGTTATCAGTTAAAGTAAAAATAATGCCGGATAGAATTGATATGTTCGTTGTTGTAAAACTTTGAGGATGCATTCTGAGCCTGTAGGATGCTTTATGCAAAATTGCTGTTTTTGTGGCAATGATTAATCAGTTGTTGTTGACTTATTGTCAATGCCATTTCGGCTTTCATTTACCGATATTTGTATTTCGATTGGAATACAGTTATTTGAATCCAATATGGCAGACACGAATTTTGAATTTGTTTACATTAATTTTCATTTCAATGATTCGTATTAACACTTAATTCCATTTATGTACGCATTTTATTAAAGCCGTCTGATCAACCATGCCGTTTGATCAGGATCTGCACTCTTCCTTTTTTTTAGAAATAACCTAATAAATCAAAAAGTAAACAGTGCAGTGCCCAAGGTTATAAAACTGAGCATGGAAACCAGTCTCAAATCTCAAGCATCTGATTGGCTGAAATGGCGACCTGAAAAAACGTAAAGACTACAAAAGTGGCAATTACCAAATTTTGATTATACATTTTTTGGCAATTTAGGCGACACTCTGATTGACAAAAACGCGTTTTGGTAACTCGTTGTCAGACCCTAAGAGTTTGCGGATTGCCGGGGCAAGTTATATTCAAACTAAAGTTTTGTTTTTGTTAATTTATTTAGTATAATTAAAACAGTGGAGCCTTTGGGAATACGTGCTGCAGTGATTTTGCACCAGGATGTAGAAGATATCCAATCACAAACACTTAACAAAACTCATCAAAATGCATTGGATATATTGTTGCAATTTGAATTAAACAACGTAAGCAATGTGAAAAGCATTTCAAGTTTTTGTAAAAAACCAACATGTGAAATGCGTCATTTCAGATTCGACGGCATTATAAGGTATAGAGTACAATAATACAGCAAACTGAAATGAAATAGAACCAGATCTGACTTTCGGTGTCTGTTGGAAAGCCAACTTAGAGGTTTACCTTCAAATTGATGTTTGGATGATACAAAGTTTTTGTCCAAAATTTTCTCATTTTATACCATGTTTGGAAAACGGACGAATTATGTCATGTCCGTCAACTTTTTGGTGTCCTTCAAATGACAATTTGACCAACTCTCAGCGAACTTGGCAGGTTATTGGTATTTGTTAATAGATGATGGCTGTTAAATTTGTGATAAAAAATTCAAAGGTAAAGGTCACCGTGACATTTAATTAAAATTTGTTTAGAACGGTACCTACAGTCATCAAGCGAGTAGATGAACCCTGTTAGAGGGTCAAAAGGTCAAAGGTCCCAACGATATTTCTCAAAAATTGTTTTAATGAATATCCGAAAAATGGTAGTATCAACGGTCATCAAATCCTGTTGGATAGCATGTTACCCCGATTGAATTTTAGCTTTAATGGGGCCGTCACATAAGGAAGTTCTGGTCAGCGTTTTATGACGTTTAAGGAAACGTTGGAAGTTGCCAATGGTTGATGGAATAACGCCAGAAGAGCGTTGAGTAAACGCTAGTGAACGTCGTGTGATCGCCCGGAATCGTCGGAGAACGCTGGTCTCAGTAAAAAAAAGTTTGGAAATGCATAAAAATTTTCACTGAGACCAGCATTCTTCAACGTTTAATTTTAAGAATTTAAGAATGTTCTCGGAACGTTTTACTAACGTTCGCCGAGCACTGCCCGCAAGTCAGACATTACCCAAGCGTAACTTGGCTGTAACAAATCGTTTGATATGCAGTGAACGACTCACTGGCGACCTGTCAACGACGCTGAACGGTCTCCTAGCGCACGCAGTGTGACTTAAGTGAAACGAACGTCATTTTGGCCTATTGAGTGTTACCTGAACGTCCATGTATGGAACGCCTAAACTGTCTTATGTTAAGAAACGTTATTATGCTCGGTCAACTGTCATTCTAATCAGTTATGATAACATTCTGTCTTGTGCGTAATGCATTATGTCCAACCATGAAAATATTCTATCGAGTAGAGCCATCATCATGTTAAGTCGAAGCATTGTATTTCTGAGTGATTCTTTCATTATTCTAAGTTATAACGACATGCTGTCGGGTGGCACAATTATTATGTTCAGTTTTGATATTATTCTGTCTTGTGCTATACTCATTATGTCCAGCCATAAAATTATACTGTTTAGTAGAACAATCATTATGTTAAGTCGGAGGAGTATATTACTGAGTGATTCTTTCATTATGTTCAGTTGCAATGACGTGTTGTTGGGTATTAGAAGTATCGTGTTCAGTTACGATCATCTTCTGTCAAGTGAGTAATTCATTATGTTTAGTTATGAAAATTGACTGTTGAGTAGTTTCATCATTATGTTGAGTCGAAGCAGTTTATTACGGAATTATTCTTTCATATTGTTCAGTTACAATGACATGCTGTTGGGTGGCACAATTATTATGTTCAGTTTTGATAATGTTCTGTCTAGTGTGTAATTTATTATGTTCAATCGTGAAAATATACTGTTTGGTAGTTTCAACATAATGTTTAGTAGAAGCAGTGTATTACTAAACATAATTTTGAAACTACTCAACAGTATATTTTCATGACTGATCATAAAGAATTACTCACTAGACAGAACATTATCATAACTGAGCAAGATAACTCTACCACCCAATAGCATGTCATTGCAACTGAAGAGAATGGAATAATCACTCTCTAATACACTGTCCCGACTAAACATAATGTTGAAACTACTCAACAGTTTATTTTCATAACTGAACATAAATAATTACTCACTGGACAGAACATTATCATAACTGAACATGATACTTCTACCACTCAACAACATGCCATTGCAACTGAACATAATGAATTTATCACTCTGTAATACACTGCTTCGACTAAACATAATTTTAAAACTACTTAACAGTAAACTTTCATGACTGAACATAAAGAATTACTCACTAGACAGAATATAATCATAACTGGACATGATACTTCTACCACCCAACAGCATGTCATTGCAACTGAACATAATGAAATAATCACTGAGTAATACACTGCTTCGACTAAACATAATGTTAAAACTACTCAACAGCATACGTTCATGACGGAACATAAAGAATTACTCACTAGACAGAACATTATCATAACTGAACACGATACTTCTACCACCCAACAGCATGTCATTGCAACTGACCATAATGAAATAATCACTCAACAAGACACTGCTTCGACTAAACATAATTTTGAAGCTACTCAACAGTATGTTTTCATGACTGAATATAAAGAATTACACACTAGACAGAATATTATCATAACAGAACATGATACTTCTACCACCCAACGGCATGTCATTGGAACTGAACATAACGAAAGAATCACTCTGTACTACACTGCTTCACTTCAACACAGCACCCAACAAGACGTTCTTTTGACACTAGAAAACAATAACATCACTGAACATGACATTTCAGTTACAGGTCACATTAGAAACGGCATATCGTTTTTAGGACTCAACTGAAAGACAGTTGACCGAGCATTATAGTTTTTCTAAACATAAGACAGTTTAGGCGTTCCATATCTATGGCAAAAATGAACGATTGAAACATTCAGAGAACGTTGACCAGAATGTCATAGTGTGACGGCCCCTTAAGGGACATAGTCGTATGTCTTTAAGAAATGTTAGTTTCCCATTAATAATTGAATCACAGAATGAGTTTCTGCCACCAGTCAGTGGGATGAAGGTCTTCTTGGACAGCAGTTGCTCCAGTTTGAGTTTGCTTAAAACTGGCGTATATGCCCCCACCCCCTACCGGCGGGGCTTTTTTCATGATTGTTGAAATTTACAATCCAAATCTACAAATATCGTGATCATATGAGAATAAAAGTATTATTTCGAAATTTGAAATGGCTCTTAACGTCTTCCGTACTTCCATTCAAATAGATAACATCGAAGATTTGCATTAAGATGGCTATGGTTTGGTTAATGCATCAGGGGCATGCGCAGGCACTATAAATTCCGCGAAACCCTTGGAATGTCACCAACTTCTGATGAACGTAAATTCTGCTAGAAACTTTGTTCAACGTCGTAGAAGAGATTTGATTCGAAGGAAATGGCGCTTCTGAAGATTTTGGCTTTGACATTACTGTTCGCATTCTGTCGACGAGTACATGTCGGTAAGAACATTTTAATTTATTATATTTTAATTATTAAATAATGCAGTCTGTCACCAGGGTAGAAAACCTTTCGTAAACGGTTCTTTTTCATAATTATTATTATTTGTATAATATAAATTAAGTTACATTAATAACATTTATTTGGGCAAAGTTTTATGAATGTTTACCGTTAGAGATATTTGGTATTTTTCTTTTTTAACAATGACACTGCAATGAGTAAACCCTTACGGAAGCTCACAAACTATTGGACTGTGTGCAGTCTTTTGAATTATATGAAAACGGAACCTCCGAACACGACAAATATGAAAATATTGCAGGCTCGATTTGTTTGAGCCCGTTTATGGGCAGTATGAAAATGCATATTACTGCCACGCCGCATTGCCCCCGGTTGAGTGCAACTCGATATTTACACCCATAAACAGTAAAATTTCGATCCATCACAAACGATGGTATACGCATATGACGGTCAACATGAAACCGTCATTGGGGTATTTTCAGTTTTATACAAGAAAAATTTTGATGCAAGGCATCAAGTCTGCGGGAGAATGATTTCCATGTAATTACAACATACGTAATCACACTGCTCTAACGAAATCTGAACGATTGAGACTATTACGTTCTAATTGAGACTATTATGTTCAACAACTACAAAAAAGGAACATATATATGTACGCAGTGAAACAGTCAACATCCCTGACCGACAGTACGGGCTTCTGTTGTTTTAAAAAATCGTCACATGAAAAACAAAAATCAAAGCACTGAAAGTGCTGCAAGCCAGCGGAGCGTAAACATAATCAAACTAAAACAAAGACATAATGTTCAATGTAAGAGGAATTCCAGTTTTATTCCAGTTATAACGATTTATTAAAACTAAACAGAATAAAGAAACCTCTATGGAAGACATGTTATATGCTTGCAAAAATGTGGGTTGCCTATGTTGAATAGATATGTAATATTAGTTAAAATGCATGGAAATTTTCACTGTAAATAAAAAAAAGGAAAAAAAAAAAAACAAATCAAGAAGCTGTGTTTGGACAAGACATATGCGGTGGCGTAGTTTGTCATAATACAAATTTAAAATGATAGCACACTGTTAAAACAGCAAAACATCACAAGTTAGTTCTAAATAATGGAAAAAACAACTTTCTGGTGCCAGAACCTGTGCATAGAAAGAATTTTACATAAAAATCAATTAATCTAACATATAATCTAAGATTATAAAGTACAGATTATTCATGACAAAATTGGAAAGTTTTATAAAGTACAGATTATTCATGACAAAATTGGGTATTTTCAGTTTAATATCATTTCATGTTTAGCGGCGGATGGTCCCCAGATAAAATAATAGATTTGCCCTAACGAGAGAACAATGTGCGGAACTTAATTAACAAAATTGAATTATGACAGGGGATCTGAGAATCCTGCATATCACGGATAATGCTAAAAGCAAAAAATTAAAAAAATCAGTTTCAACGTCCCCCGCGCGCATGTTTTTCCACGTGTTGCTCCGAATCTCTTTGTTGTCACCGTGGCCGTGCCAACAGATATTTTCAACGACCTTGTTTTTACAGTTTCTTCTCGATATTTTAATAAGATTTGAAAATACATAACTCTGTTAATAATATTATTGAATCGATAATGCTTTGAGTTCGTAAGGATCTTAGATATAGTTTAACGTAAGCCTGACGCCTTTTGGGTTTAATGCGCTTCAAACAACCCAAATTATTTCAATCTTCTGGTCCCAAGGTTACCGTATAAAACTGAGATTGGAAACCAGTCTCAAATCTCAAGCATCTGATCGGCTGAAATGGCGACCAGTCGCCATTTCAGCCAATCAGATGCTTGAGATTTGAGACTGGTTTCCATGCTCAGTGTTATAACCTTGGGCACTGATGCACTTATCCAACCCTTTTACCCACGATGGAACATTCTCGATGCGATATTATACTGAAGTAGAAGATTTAAGAGCGCAAATATTGCATACATCTGTATAATAATAGCGCATGTGTGTGTGACACTGATAAAGTATCGTTAAAATGTAGTTTGTAAAGTTGTATTCTTACTTAATCATAAAAATATGGTTTGTTTGTTGTTGTTTTTTTTCATGTACACAAAAATATGTTCGTACTTTACATGTACTGAAGCGTTTGATTAAAATCACTACAAACACGCAATCGAAGAATGAAACTCGCTGTTTTAGTCATGCGTTTCTCCATGCTCGAATAAATTAAATTTTACTTTATCTTTCTTTGTTTCAGGTGCAGCAAACGACTGTCAGGTGTGTATATCGACCCCGGACATCACTCAGGCTGCCAACTTCAAATTTGAAAATTGGGATAAACTCATCTATAAAACTGCAAAAGGGGATTTGTGTAAGGCTGGATTGAATGCAGGCGGAATAAAGAATGAGGGTGCTGCAGCAGCTACTGTTACGGCCCACCTGGAAGTTTTGGTTTACAATCCGTCTTGGTGCTACTTCCAATTTATGTTCGGAGAAACAGCAAGCGACGTCAATTGCTTGGTATCCGGATACAACATCAGCGGCGGTCACTTTACCCACGGACACTGCACTGCTGTTGGTGAACTCGCTGTAAATGCTATCCTAACCGTCAGAATCCCTAGTTGGCAAAGTGAGCCCTGTAAGATGCGTGGCAACAACTTCTTCTGTTTATCAGCTTCTACGTAAATCAAATTGAACCTATAGTTCGTCATGGATAACTTGACAGTCACGTGCGAACAAGTATATTTAAATTTGGTTTATCAGCAAAAAAGTGACTGTCTATTTTTGGTTATACACACGGAGAATCACGTGACTATCGACTTATCCATAATCAGAAAAAAGGATTCGACACGGATATTGCCCAAACGACACTAAAGCATGAAAAAAAATAAATGCATAAATAAATTAGCAAATCGTAGTCTTTTTGAATAAACCCATGTTTCTGTTAACATTGATGCTAACATGTACGCCCTGTAAACACTGCCTCTATCAACAAAATAATTATGATTTTAATTAGAAATGGAATAATGTTCACCTTCCTGCTGGCGGCATCAGGACAAATGTGAGTACAACGCTTTTAATTAAGTTATTCAAGAAAACCTCACTTGCTTTAAAAGCTCATTCTATGTAGATTTGGTAGTTCCTTACTCTCGATACAATTTCTCAAAAGACGGTTTAAATTGTTTGCCTAGAGCCTTTACAATAACGCAGAGACAATAAGAACTAGTTGTACTGTCCATCGAAAACTGGAGTTTTATGGTACCTGAAGTTGATTGCTCTGTCATTCATATTGCGTATACAACATAAAGACAATCATTATTGCATCCTTGAAAACATAACAATAAATAACGATGATTTATAACAAATTTAGCAGATGTAACAGTAATTGAATACCTTCTCCGGTGTTTGAAAGCAAGTCAGGTTTCCTTGAATAAAACAGCGTTGTAATCACATTTGTCACCCTAATCTATACCGAGAGAGAGAGAGAGAGAGAGAGAGAGAGAGAGAGAGAGAGAGAGAGAGAGAGAGAGAGAGAGAGAGAGAGAGAGAGACCCGCAACCTCTGTTGCACATTAAACGCCACGTCACTACTATTCTTCTGACCTCTCGCTTCCAATTGAGCCCTATCACTTTGTCTCGACGTAACGGACGCCAGCGTCGTGATCAGAGAGGATCTTTAATCAATTTTTATACGCTCATTCCTAACCTCAACAGCAATCGTATCAACTCGACGATCTCCGGCAAGCTTCGGATATACAAGAGAATCCCCGAAACGTGATCCGAGTGCCTCAAAAGCTGCCTATAGGCGACTGGCGATAGACACGCTGCTATTATTACTGGTACTTTGTAAACTCTGTCACGGCAACAATTGAAACATACCAGGGAATTTGCACCCTCGCCCAGCCTCCTCGACCTCCTCCCTTCCACCCCCCCCCCCCGCCCTCCCTCCTTCCCTTTCAAGAAATTTGCAAATAACAAACATCTGAAGTAAACAGAAAATAATGTTTAACTGAGAAGAATGATCCACACTTGTGTAGCTTCGTTCAGTAATTGGTATATGTATATACGTATAATTTGGCTGACATACACACGAATCGGTCTCATGGAATTACAAGATAGTCCAAATTTACACTCTAAAATACCAAATTTTGAATCGCAAACCCGAAAACCTGTATATTACTACAAGAACTTATTAACGCTGTTCAGGAAATCTGGCAATCCCTTACACCTATGTACATAAAGTCCCTTTACAACAGTTTACCAAGACGAATGAGAGCTGTTTTGGTAACAAATAGATGTATAACAAAGTACTGAAATTTTCAAGTAAGTCTCATGTTTTGTTTGAAAGTTATAGCAGTTTGAAATCTGTGTTCTGTCTGTGTTTTCCGTAGACGGCGGCCATGTTTGTGGACATTAATTTGGCACATAACTGTATTACGACGAAATGCATTATTTCCCGCGTTCTGATGAAAACAAAAATTATTTAAAAAATACAAATGTAGGTCTAGATAATTATCGTTCTCTGTGAATGAAATCATTATGTCTATTGAGAAAATAAGGATATAATTTTAAATAATGCGCAATATTCAATTGAACTCGTGCCTCAGACGTGGCTGGAACCCCAAAACCCCCATGGCCAGTCAATACACTACATATGGGTCCTACATTTGTACTTTGTACATTTCCTAATGTTCGTACTTTCAATCAACACGATATAACAGCCCCTGTATTTTACCAAGCCGAATAACGCTTTGGTCGTATGCCTCGGATGGGTGGTTCGATCCATTGCGATATATACCGGTATACTTTATGTAATATTTTTGCTATGTGTGCGCTGTTATCTTTCAAACTATGAGGGTTCATAGACTCCGACTGGGACAGCTTGAGCGCGTGCATTGAGTTTCCGACCTCATTAGTTTACTTTATTTAAAGATGGGACAAAACAACAACTCAAACACCACCTCAACAAACAATCAACAACAACAACAACAACAACAAATAGCCAAAGACAAGTACTATTGTTTATAGATAATTTGAGAGTCAGGTGATCATCTATTAAGAAAATCGGTTTCATTTATTTCACAATAAAGGTATTTTTTCTTTTTTACAGTCTATGTAAGATTGTGAAATCGTTAAATACGGTATTTAATAATGAACACCACTTTCATTGGATCTGTGGAAAAAACTTCATGTTTTCAATACTTTAAAAAGAAAAGCTTATATGTTAAGACAAAAAAAACAACTCAAATATGGAGAAAATATGTCTGCTCCTTAACAATACAGAATAGAACCTAACTGCGCAGCCGAGAGGTCATCTGCCATAAGAGGACAACTAAAACGCAATAAAGCAGGTCCGATGCTATTTATGCTGGAAAATCTCGCATATCTATATATGTTACTTGAAATGTACAAATCTGTCAAAATTTATTCTTTGAATAGAGCTGGCAATACCATATGATCGTCTTTCCTCAATAACAAAGATTTCCCTAGTTGATTCTGATTCGAAATTGGTTATAAAACATGTTTTGTTCAGGTAAGAAAATAACAAAATTGAAAAACTGATATTTATCTTCATATTTTAAAGTGATATCTTATAAAATATTTTCTTATTAATAAATAATATTTACATTATAAAGTAATAATCACCATAAATTACATTATAATAAGTTTTAATAGTCAAAGGTAGACAATCGCGTTTGAAAAAAAAAGAAAATCGATTACTCTAAATAATGGCCCTGTCACACTCTATAGCGCGTTTCCACTGCGTTGCCACAGCGTTGTTTAATTTTCCAGAACGCCGTGAGATCGCAAGAAAAATATGATATTTTTCGTGAAGATGGAGATGTCAGGGCGTCCTCACTGCGATCAAGGCGTTGCTACAGAGCTCATATGGCGTTCTATAGCGTTCCTACGGAGTTCTTGTTGACGATTGTCTGCGCTCTTATGGCGCTTCCACTGCGTCCACTGCGCTTTCACGGCGCTCTTACGGGGTTTCCACTGCGCGCACTGCGCTTTCACAGTGCTCTTACGGGGTTTCCACTGCGTGCACTGCGCTTTCACGGCGCTCTTACGGGGTTTCACTGCGCTTTCGCGGCGCTCTTATGGGGTTTCCACTGCGTGCACTGCGCTTTCACGGCGCTCTTATGGGGTTTCCACTGCGCGCACTGCGCTTTCACGGCGCTCTTACGGGGTTTCCACTGCGTGCAGTGCGCTTTCACCTCAGGAGTGGCAATCATGTCTGTGTGGGGTTCGTAGAATTCCTTCTGGGCACAGGGGTAGATGACTGACTTGCAACCGATGACAACGATGGTTCGTTGACCTTCTCCAGCTACTGTATTTTCTAGACCCCCCAGAAGTGCCGTTACCCATGTTGTCGCACCAGAATTAAGTGAGTCAAAAATTATTAGCGAAAGTGCCGTAGCAATGCTAGATGAGTGAAGGAAGCTGGATGTAATACCTTCTTAAACTTTTAAAATACAGGAAGTCCATTTTTGGTAGTTATAATATCACTATGATCAAAAGGTCCAAGAATTGTGAACTATAAATGTGATGAATAAATTTATATAATTAATTAATTTAGTATATATGCCACCTTGTAAGGAAAACACAAAATGTGTAAACCATTCGAGGTATCTTTAAAACTTGTTTGTCGTCGTCTTCATGATACTTTTTGCCATTGTCGAACCCAAACTCTCCCATGATCTTGGGCCCTCCCCCTTCGTCGTGTTAGAACTATGTGCATAACGTCTGCATCTTGGTGTATCTGCTTGACCTGCATGAAGGCCAGCAGTAGCCCCACTTGCTGCATTACATTAGTCATGGTGAAATGAATGCTTGTTTGCATATCTTATACCTTTTTACCATTTTGCTTGTGTTTTTCATGCAAACACGAATGGACGCGGTAGAATCGCATAAGTAGTGCAATGGTCGCCCTGACAACTACGTAGTACAGTCTTTGAAAGAGCTCAGTTAACACACCGTATAAGCGCCGTAGACGCGCCATTAAGCGCGGTAGATTCGAGGTGACATCGCCCTGCAACCTCCTTGCAAGCGCCAACGATTGCGACCTCTGTGCGCGCCCGCGGAGCTCGTGTGGCGTTGAAGGAGACCTTACTGCGCTGCTACAGCGACCGTACGGCGACCTCACTGCGCTCTTTTCAGAACGCCGAGCGAGGGCGTTTGTTTTGTGCATGCTCAAAGTGAGCGCCGTCGGTCGGCGTTCTATTCGATCCCACTGCGTCTACTGGCGATGCCACTGCGTTGCTGCGGCGATGCTTGCGATCGTACTGCGTTCTTGGACGCCGTGGGATCGCCGTGAGAACGCGACCCTAGTGTGACAGGGGTTTAACCTATCACACTGTATCAATAATCAATGATTGAGACTAATATTGACCTTCATTAACATTCGTTAAGGTCAATAGATAAACTCTGGTACATGTATCTAAACAGCGAAAACCGGTATATGGATACATTTGTCAACTTGGCACTTTAGTAAGGTGTGATGTATTGGTGAAAATGCCGGACTAACTTTCTGAAGGTCTCCTGGGTTGAAGGTTATAAAACTGAGCATGGAAACCAGTCTTAAATCTCAAGCATCTGATTGATTGGCTGAAATAGTGACTGGTCACAGATCAAATCCTAACAAACGCCACGTAATGAAAATACGCATATTTGGAATTTACTTGTTAAAATTAATTAAAATTACGAGTCAGGATTTAGGATACCTTCAAGTGTTTTTCTACAATTATATTTGTGACGTCGCGCAATTCTATAGGTCATAAATGCAATTTGCTTTAATAGCGTACACTAGCTATTATTTGAAAGTTTCATAAAGAATTATAAAGAAATTGTAGTTATAGCCAAAGTTTTCGTGACTGACCGAAGGATGGACGGACGGACGGACGGACGGACGGACGGACGGACAAAGGAATCCCTACGTTTCACCTTTCTCCGAAAGGGCGAAACAGAAACGGTCTTTTTATGAAGATAGTTCTCGATAACGGGTTGAATCGGTTTATCAGCGGCGTAGCCTGAAAAAGTCTTACTGGCTTATGATTGAATTTTAAAATCTTCCGAAAACTTGGCAAAATTCATAACGTTTACATTTAGGCTATTCAACTTTATATACGTTGATTCTTCATTGAAGAACATATCACTATTTTTTGTCTGTTCGTTATTTAACATTTTCCGCCATATATACGCATTTTTACGCATGTGCGACCAGTGTAGATAAAGATCAGCCGGCACATCCGTGCCGTCTGATCAGGATCTGCACTGGTCGCATTTTGGTCAGTAATTACATAACAAATAAAAAAGCGAACAGTTAAGATCCTTATCAGACGGGACGGATGTGCCGGCTGATCTGGATCTAAACTGTTCGCCCTCGCTATAAAGGTGTTTCTATGGAGGAAAGGGTGAATTTCTTAAGTATGAGGTTACCTTGGAGGCGCTCGCTGAGTTCCACAGTGAACAGAATGTTGGCGAGTTTGCTTTGTAAACATGCAGGGAACGCCGAGAAGTTCTTCTCCATATTTATGTCTTCAAACCTTATTGTTTCTTCTGGAAAGAAAGAAACCGATAAGCGGGGCTGAGTTTAATAATATGACGATGTAGGGATAAATTATACCGAGCAAAAATGAAAACTCACCAGTTTTTAAATTCAAAAAAATTGTTCAGTGGTGATATATTTTATTCTTTATTTAATTTGTGGTATTTGCATATATCTGAAGATTTAATAAAGCGGGAAGATTTTGTTATTTTTATAGAGGTCAAGGGTATCCCCTCTTTATTAAATTGGGAAGAGCTCGATACTTTTTAACATACAATTCTCAAACAGATTATTTGACAGTCAAATTAAGAAGTTTATGGCATGAACATAAGAAAAGCACAGTCTCTAAAGTCCATTGATGCAAAGAAATCAGTTACAGTTACATGTACTTAAATTTCCATTTTTTGCAAATTACCTCCCTTTTAATAAAATAAAGAAAAAATTAAACGCTTGATTTTTTCTTTTTTCTTTTTAACCGATATATACTGAACCGAAAACTTCAAAGGTAAACATATCGATGATCAAATTTCTCCAGATATTGGTATTCACTGGCATCATTATTGTAATAGGAGTTTTCCATGTTAATTTTGTCAAGTCTTCATTTTGACTCAGTATATTATTAACTGTGATATCATTCTATTTCGCACGGGTTTAGTTTTTACCTAAATCGCGCAAGGATTAGAGCGCGAAGCAATACCTTATGCCCAAGGTTATAAAACAGAGCATGGAAACCAGTCGCAAATCTCGCATTCGCATTTATGTCCAAGCAAAACTGTTATTTGCAGCTTCTGCGCGAAATGTAGTCTGTGAAGATAAACGATTTGGCAGTCAAATGGTTAAGCGAACTTAAAGCAAAGCCAGAGAAAAATCCAATTACTAATTTAGTGCTGACTTACTCAGGAGCTTATGGCCCCCAGCCGACACGTTTATGATTCTACTTGGCGCTGATTTCTTTATTAAATCTAGAAGAAGGTTGGTAAAAAGGAAAGGTCCTAGATGATTCGTGCCAAGATGCATCTCAAATCCATCCACTGTTCTTCTGTGTGACATCCACATGGCCCCTGGAAGATTTAAAGACTATTGCAGTTGTTGGCAAACTCGTTTGTGGATTCAATACCGACATAAGTTGATTCAAAGGAATTATTTGGCGTCCGTGGCCGATTGGTTAAGGTTTCCGACTGAGAATCACTTGCCCTTCGCCGCTGTGAGTTCGAGATCTACCAAGGGTAAGATCTTTCATGTGAGGAAGCTAACCAGCTAGCTTGCGGAACGTCGGTCCTTCTACCCAGGTGCATGCTCGAGCCTGAAAATTGCCCGGAGGGGCACCTGGGGTCTTCCTCCACCATGGAAAGCTGGTATGTCCACACCGTAATGTCCTCGTAAAGAAGCGAGAGGGACATAAAACTGGGACAACAACAACAACATTTAACAAAGTAATTTTCTCCAACTGCCAACTGATATCGACCTTTACATGTTATTGAGACAAAGCAAGCCTATAAACGACGTACGCTAGGTAAACGGTGTGCACATACATTTCATAACTGTGAAATTGGAAACTACAGCAATAATCTTTAACAAGCACAATTTTGAGATTATTAACACTATTTTGAAGTTTGTTAACGAGAATTGTTCAGCGAGTCCGTTTAGTTATTCAGTCACGACATTGACCGCCTCTATGAAGTGTCCCGAGACACCGAGAAGTTGACCTTTACATTCCATAAAGGCGTGAAAATTTGGGGAAAGGGTAAAATATTTTAGAATAAGACATCATCGAGTGTTCTGCTGGAGTATGGCTGTAAAATACGGACTGTAGCATTTATGGAACAACTTTCGCTACGTATTACATATTAGACAATAAAAGTGACTACAACTCTAAAAGTTTCAAATTTTAACTCGCTTTATGTTTTCAAATCCAAGCTAAAAGTCGCTATGATTTGGCGCCAGTTTTGTCTCAACCTCGTTGTCAAGTTTATCTTCAGTTTTATGAAATTTAATAAAAGATTTATGTTGATTTCATTTTAAAATCGAGAATTCTATCAAGAATAATCTTCTTACTTGCTGGTAATTTTATTGCGTTAAACAATGGGTATAGCAATATTTAATTAATACCCAGTGAACGTAAACAGGACGTTACCTGCGTTATTTATGAGCACGTCCAGTCGTTTTTCTCTAGAATTGATTTGGGCGGCACATTGTCGTACAGATTCTAGAGAGCTAAGGTCCAAAATATAGAGAGCAATGTTATTGTTTCCACTAAAGTCTCTTATCACGTCCAAGGCCGTGTCACCCTTTTCTTTGTTGCGACATGCGATCAAAACTCTAGCGCCTGCAACAGATATCTGTCATAAACAAAATCAGAACTTTAGCGCCTGCAAAAAAGACATTTTTCAATAAAATCAGAACTTAAGCGCCTGCAATAGATATTCATGTGTGTCATTGCAATCAGAACTCTAGCGTCTGCAACAGATATATATGATGTTATTGCAATCAGAACTATAGCGCCTTACACAGATATATATGATGTTAATGCTATCAGAACTCTAGCGTCTGCAACAGATATATATGCTGTTATTGCAATCAGAACTCTGGCGCCTGGAACAGATATATAATTATGATGTTATTGCAATCAGAACTCTTTCGTCTGCAACACTGATATATTTATCAATTAATAAAATCTGTACTCTAGCGCCTACATTCAACACATGTCATTGCAGTCTTTGATTTTGTGGATTGTTTTCTCATAGCACATAGCTGATAGATTGTTTTGTTACACAGTTTGACTATAAAATGATATTTACACCGAGAAATGCGTAATAGCCCATGTCGTCTGCTAAATATTTTGACGTCATTTCAAGGATTGAAGTCAGCATCCGAAGACTCCAATGTCGTAATTATTGCGATGTTTAAACTTCTAAATTCAGACGAGTCACTTAAACTTTATGGCAAAAATAAAGTCGGGGAACTTTAAATTTATCTGTATTTCTACCGATGGGAGTATGATTCTCGTTTCACGAATTTGTAGCGTTTATGCATTTATATAAATCACAGTCAGTAATTTTCCGCTCAGGTATTGAGCGTTTCCTTACATGTACCTCTTTTCGCAAGATCTTTAGCGGTGGCAAGTCCGATGCCCGTGTTTGCCCCTGTAATAAGTACGGTCTTTCCCTCCAAGCGGGCCTGGCTGCGGCAAACACCACCCTGCATATACCGCCGGAAAGTCAGGTATGCGCATACTAAAACGATTGTTATCGAACTTTGTAGGAACGTATAATTTGTTACGGATAACTAGACGGTCACGTGACAAACAAGTTAAGTTAAATATGGTTTATCACCAAAAGTTTTATAAATCATATAATACCCTATTCTCTTGTTAAGTATTGATCAGTGCAAAAGTAATTAACACATCCCTGTCTGCCTCTAGATCACTCGTGGTGATATAAAAATAGTATCACGTGACAGTCTACTTATCCATTACAGTTGTAATATATTAACAGCCAGGACACGTCATAAAAAATTAATGGCCGTAGTACATATTGTCAAATTTCGTCAATCTCCGCTATAGTTTGTATAAATTTGAATTAAATAATGGCACAGAAGTTAACATTTGAATGAACATCTACTTTAAATTAGAATAACTTCTGGGCGCAAGTTGTCCTCTTACTTCAAGCGCAAACAAGCCTTTAATTAAGTCTTAAACTCAGCTGCATGATAAACAAGTATTTTAAATATTTTTAAAGTACATTAAGTCACACGTCTACTTTTTGAGTCAAGAAAATTCAAGATTTTAAACATCGAGTATTGAAGTAAATTTTGTCCTGAAACCAGGACCTATGTATTTCAATTTTATTTAAAGTTAAAACTACGTTTTGGATAAAGAACAGTTTATACATACATACCTGTCACACCAGCAGACGTCAGTAATATTTTATGCTGATCCAGAAATTCAAAAATAAGTTGTAACGTTGGCGAAATTTGTTCCATTTTTGTACAATTAAAATTATATTGACAGATGTTCCACACTGTTGCCCAACCGTGTATGTGGGTGGCTACATATATAGGCTATTAGGCTTACAGATCTCTCGAGACAAAGGTGGGCGATTTCAAGAAATAAACGGATGAACTAGAGCACAAGATGTTAAATTTCATTGTTTTCATTATCTATTTCATTTAATTTGCCTACAAATTACTACAAAATCATTACATCAGTAGGTCATGGAAGTCATTTAATAAAGTTACAGTTTGCGTAAGGTCATGGAAGTCATTAAATAAAGTTACAGTTTAATATCAGTAGGTCATGAAAGTCATTTAATAAAGTTACAGCTATCAGTAGGTCTTGGATGTCATTTAATAATTAAAAGTTACAGTTATCAGTAGGTCATGGAAGTCATTTAATAAATTTACAGTTATCAGTAGGTCATGGAAGTGATTTAATAATTAAAAGTTACAGCTATCAGTAGGTCATGGAAGTGATTTAATAATTAAAAGTTACAGCTATCAGTAGGTCATGGAAGTGATTTAATAATTAAAAGTTACAGCTATCAGTAGGTCATGGAAGTGATTTAATAATTAAAAGTTACAGCTATCAGTAGGTCATGGAAGTGATTTAATAATTAAAAGTTACAGCTATCAGTAGGTCATGGAAGTGATTTAATAATTAAAAGTTACAGCTATCAGTAGGTCATGGAAGTGATTTAATAATTAAAAGTTACAGCTATCAGTAGGTCATGGAAGTGATTTAATAATTAAAAGTTACAGCTATCAGTAGGTCATGGAAGTGATTTAATAATTAAAAGTTACAGCTATCAGTAGGTCATGGTAGTGATTTAATAATTAAAAGTTACAGCTATCAGTAGGTCATGGAAGTGATTTAATAATTAAAAGTTACAGCTATCAGTAGGCCATGGTAGTGATTTAATAAAGTTACAGTTATCAGTATGTCATGGAAGTCATTTAATAATTAAAAGTTACAGTTATCAGTAGGTCATGGTATTGTATGGTATTTTCATTTTTTAAAGTGTATTTTTATCTCAAGAGTACAATATGGGCAGAATATACCTTAAACTATTTTAAATTTCTAGTTTTTTGACAGCAATTTTTTCTGACATCATAAACAATAATTGTCATTATTTTTATATCTGCCGAGGACTTAAAGCCTTCTTTCATTATGATTATCAGTTTAAAAGTCAAAAGTAATGTTCAAAGAACAGTTTTCAGAAACAATACTGTAGAACTGGTTTTTATTCGCGTTAGTTTTATTTTTGCTAATATTCGCGAATCGTTTACCTAGTGAATTCATACATATCGCAAATATATGATGAGTTTTGATATATCCGATAATTATGCGAAAAGAGGCAACTTTAACAGAACTGATAATCACTTAAAACGCCGCATAAAATTCCTTTTTGGCCACAATTCAGTTATTTGATTTAATTACTTATGAAATCGTGATCACAGTAATAAATTATCCTTATAAACTTTCGATTTCGAGTCTGACGACGTCGCAAGTTCATAAATACGCGAATAATGAAAATTGGTGATTTTTTTATGAAAATCGCGAAATTTTCTCCACGCGAAATTAATGCGTTTTACAGTTTATTATTCTTACATCCCATGACATCTATCACAAAATATGGATGCACCTGCACTTTTTGTAATGAGTCAACCTTCTTATGGCTGGAACCCATAAGTGTCAAGATTAGATCATTGTTTTTCTTGAAATTCTCTTGGGCTGTCATGGTGCCTTGAACTGACCATTTAGCATGTCATATAACTGAGCAGTATCACTGGCAGGAACATAGAGAGAACATTGTTTGAACCATTATTGACCTATTAATTTGGAGAAGACATACCCAACAAAACATTTATTGTACAAGAAACAAATCTGAATATTTAATGTCATCAATGTTGGCCATTTTATGTTGTTTCCATCAATTGATTTTCTAACTGGTTTGCATAAAAGTAAATAACTTGATTATACATGATCAGCATGCTAATATATATATTGCATACTTCAAGGTTTGAGATCCTTCATGTATTCATATTGCATCACAGTTGTTTTATTGAAATGAAAGTACAACTTTATACTAACAAATGATATTTAATTATTTTAATATAAACAATTGTTGTAATACATTTGTATTAATCACAGGTTTGCTTTATTAAATGTTTTATTGAAGCTGTAAAAATTCCCATTCCATAAGAACACCTTGAATTCACCTTAGAACAGATGTTTTATTGCTAAAGCTTAAATTCAGTCTAATTGTTGAATAATGATTTAAGGTACACCAAGAGTTAATGTCCAGCGTCTATCATCTCAGTTCCCTAGAGACTGTCTCTGCTCCAATTAACACAGAAAAAAGCTCTGCAGACATTGTGTTATGAAGTTTCTTGAATTTTGACAGTTATTTATAAAATCACATATCTAGTTGTCCTAAAGAAAACAAACACTGTCCACAAGTATCCCAGACTGGGACAAATTTATAGGGGATCATATTATTTAACTCCAAGACTCCACTCCAAGACTCCACTCCATACTTTATACTATGCCAAAGCCGGGCCACATGGTTCTCAGCATTCGCTAGCGCCGGCCTAATTGTACTATAGTAAATATAATCAAGTAATAGTTACATAGTAAT
The DNA here is from genome assembly GCA_038501625.1 of Corbicula japonica. Classification (NCBI taxonomy): domain Eukaryota; kingdom Metazoa; phylum Mollusca; class Bivalvia; order Venerida; family Cyrenidae; genus Corbicula; species Corbicula japonica. The sequence continues at coordinate 1,105,325 of JAZAYU010000122.1, read as the reverse complement.
AATATATTATGACCCATCATTCGTCCAGAAAATATCCTGTTGATACAAGTGGCAGTGGCAGTGCACTCGTATGATTTTAATCAATGAGTTGCAGTATAGTACTGTATAGTATAGTACTGTACAGTATAGTACTGCGAGACGCCAATCATCTTTGGTGGCCGCCTAGTGTATACGCATCTTTTCCATGTGGTATAAAAAGGAACGTTGTTCGCGGCGCCGAGGATTTATAAGTTCGAACAAAAACTCATCACTTCGAAACAATGGAGGTGGGTCAGGCCGTAAATCCACGGAAACAAACAAATGCCTCAAATTTTGATTATGATCTAATGACCTGTAAATCAATAAGTGTCTCCTACTGATTATGACCAACCTCCTTACCACGAAGACTTTGTCGAAGCGGTGTTTAGTTATTGGGACAAACAATTTGTATTCAAGGCCACGGTGGCCTTGACCTTTGACCTACTGGCCTCCAAATCAATTGGGGTCATTTACTCATCATGACAAACCGACACGACCAAAGCAATATACCCCCGCTCTTTCGAAGGGGGGTGGGGGTGGGTGGGGTGGAGGCATAATAATTCGTCCATCAATGTTCATATATCTATTATATATAATGCATGCATGATACTTTAAGGTCAGTTTCTGGGTTGCAAGCATCGAACAAACAACATTGGATTAATCTGGTGTTGTAGTAATTTACTATTGCAGTTCATTTACAAACCCACAGAACAGAACATAATGCAAGGAATAATAAATTTAATGATAAATCAAAGACTGTGCCGGTTCCTATGCCTAGCTTAATCCAACCATTTGTGAAGACAGCGTCCACAGCCTGGCTGCAGCCTCCTTGTCTTGTGCTGCCTCCGAGGGCGTATCAAGTCTGCAGTCACTGAAAGACAAATAAATTGTATGAAAATTTTCAAATAATTGATCTACACTTTGCAGCCACCCAAGGCAGTGACAAAGGCGGTTGCTGAAGACAGGTGGCTGTTAAAGACAGTAAAAATAGAACAAAATGTCAGTTTAGGTTATATTCAAACTGGCAGTTTAAGACAGGTGGTTGCTATTCGCAGGAGGCTGGTAACGCAGGTTTCACTGTATTTATCTTTGACTGGATACCCCTATTAACTCACCCATGACAAACCAGGCCATTTTACAACATGCCCTTCAAAGGGACAATTCTTGTTCCGGATTAATTCATACATGAAACGGATACGGGTAACCGAAATTTAGTTAAATGTTTGTGGATACAATGTGTAGTGAAAACCCTAGTAAACCATTTCTTTTAACGGAATCTATATCTAAAATCCCGAAGTCGTCTGCTGTTTTGAATTCTTTCTTCAAACTGGGTATCATTGTTTTATGGTAGTATTGTTACTTACAAGGGAAGAGTCGTGTTACGGTCTTGCATAATATTTCAACCTAAACCCAACCACGACCCCCCCCCCCCCCCCCCCCCCAAAACCAAAAAAAAAATAAAAACAACAAACAAACAACAAACAAACACAAAAAAAAACACAAAAACAATAAATAAATAAATGGCATACCTGAAGTATTTTCCTGTGATGCTAGCTACGTCGGGGTCTACGGCCAGGTATATAGATGTCTGAGCCCCAGCCATTGGGCTCTTGACGAATGGTTTGAACGCTATGTAAAACAAAGCTTTAAACAAAAACCGAACTATAAAGCTGGCGTCATCAATTAGTCGTATCATTTCTGTATCAACCATACCAGGATGTAGGCTGTTGACCGTCACATTAGAACCTGGAAAAAGTAATATGTAGTCATTTACCGCAAATCTCAGTATAAAGGTCATGCTTGTAAATAACCGAAAATATAATTGTATAAAAGGTAGTCTTCGATAACAGGCTGAATCTATTTATTATTGGCTTAGCCTGAAGTAGTGTTATAGACATGTCTGTCATCTGGCAGATGTAGGAGCGGAGGGCAGATCCAGGAGCAGACGCAATAAGCCAAATGAATTCTACACATATCCGTTGATTCCTGAAGTGGTAGACGGGATAATAAACATTTTATTTATTTAAATGATTTAAATAAATGATTAAAATAAGGAAGTTTATGTCGAAATCTCGAAGCTCTGGATTTTTTAGCAAATGCTCCGTGAATCTGATAATCTGCATTAATCTGTAAGCAGTGTTGGACAATATTATAATTCCCCTGGCAACATGTGGAATATTTTTACAGACACTTTTTTTTAATAAATTCGCTAGAGCTTCGTAAAAAGAGCTGGGGTTTAGAAATTGGCAGCTCCATGGAGCAGAAGAGGGATTTTTTAATTAGTTCCCCAACTTTGTTATTTTTATACATTTACTCAAACTTGTTTACATTTATTCTTCGTTGAAGAAAATAACACTTTTTTTGTCTGTTTGTTATTTAATTGCTTAAGGTTACCTTGGAGACGCTCGCTGAGTTCCACAGTAAACAGAATGTTGGCGAGTTTGCTTTGGGCAGATGCAGGAAATGACGTTCGCCTCCATGTTTATATCTTCAAAATGAATTTTTCCTCCTGGAAAAAAAGAAATCGATGATACGGACTGAGTTTCATAATCGACGCTGTATTGATAAATTATAACACTGTGGAACATTATGTTGTATTATATGCTAATAAAGAAACACTACTCACATACAAGAATCATCAATAAGTTAAATGTATTACTTCCCTTTACTTATTAAATATATTTCATGTATTGTTTCTTATATACCGATGTTGTTCATTTTCATAGCACTTGTTAGGCAGAACTTGAACATTAAACATGTAAACGAAAATTGTCATTGTTACAATTCGCGCTTGGATTCGAACGCGCAGTAATACACCAGCGAAATGCAAATGTAATAGCGTACACTATAATAATAATAATCATTGAATAATAATAATAATAATAATGGTCACGCGAACAGGTTCTTTGCGGACTCTGCTCGAAAAGTCTTCAATGTTAAAGTTAATGAATTAGCAGTAAAATGTTTAAGCGAACTTTAAGTGCTGACTTACCGCTTGATATACCGCGGCACAACATAGATCAACGTTAGAACTTACTGAGTCCTTTATGACTGGAAGCCGACACATTAATGATTCTACTTGGCGCTGATTTCTTTATCAATTCTAGAAGAAGGTTGGTAAACAGGAAAGGTCCAAGATGATTCGTGCCAAGATGCATCTCAAATCCATCCATGGTTCGTCTGTGGGACATCCACATAGCCCCTGGAAAATTAAACACGCAGAAACTTGAACTATGTTTCAAAATTCAAGCTCAAACTCGCTATGACTTGTCGCCAATTTTGCCTCAACCTCGCTGTCACGTGTAGCTTCAGATTTAAGAAATTTAACGGCAGATACTGATTTTGATTTCATTTTAACATCGAGTTTTCTGTCGGATCATCTTCTAACCGACCTAAACTATACTATATGGTTATTTCTTTGCACCAAACATTTTAACGATTCTTACAGCAATCTTTAATACCCACTGATCGTAAACAGGGCGTTACCTGCGTTATTTATGAGCACGTCCAGTCGTTGTTCTCTAGCATTGATTTGGGCGGCACATTGTCGTACAGATTCTAGAGAGCTGAGGTCCAAAATATAGAGAGCAATGTTACTGTTTCCACTAAAGTCTCTTATCACGTCCAAGGCCGTGTCACCCTTTTCTTTGTTGCGGCATGCAATCAGCACTCTAGCGCCTGCAACAGATATCTGTCATTGCAATTAGAACTCTAGCGCCGACTATAGATATGTCATTGCAATCAGAACTTTAGCGCCTGCAACATAAATATGTAAATGCAATAAGAACTCTAGCGTCTGAAATACATATATGTCATCGCACTCAGAAATCTAGCGCCTGCAACAAATATATGTCATTGCAATAAGAACTCTAGGACAGACAACAGATATTTCATTGCAATCTGAACTTTAGCGCCTGCAACATAAATATGTAATTGTAATAAGAACTCTAGCGTCTGCAATACATATATGTCATCGCAATCAGAACTATAGCGCCTGCAACAAATATATGTCATTCCAATTAGAACTCTAGGACAGACTACAGATATTTCATTGCAATCTGAACTTTAGCGCCTGCAACATAAATATGTAATTGTAATAAGAACTCTAGCGTCTGCAATACATATATGTCATCGCAATCAGAACTCTAGCGCCTGCAACAAATATATGTCATTCCAATTAGAACTCTAGGACAGACAACAGATATTTCATTGCAATCTGAACTTTAGCGCCTGCAACATAAATATGTAATTGTAATAAGAACTCTAGCGTCTGCAATACATATATGTCATCGCAATCAGAACTCTAGCGCCTGCAACAAATATATGTCATTCCAATTAGAACTCTAGGACAGACAACAGATATTTCATTGCAATCTGAACTTTAGCGCCTGCAACATAAATATGTAATTGTAATAAAAACTCCAGCGTCTGCAATACATATATGTCATTGCAATAAGAACTCTAACGCCAGCAACCGATATAATATAATTATTATGTCATTGCAATCAGAGCTATAGCGCCAACAGATATATGTCAATAAAATCAGAGCTATAGCGCCAACAGATATATGTCAATAAAATCAGAGCTATAGCGCCTGCAACAGATATACGTCAATAAAATGAGAGCTATAGCGCCTGCAACAGATATATGTCAATAAAATCAGAGCTATAGCGCCTGCAACAGATATACGTCAATAAAATGAGAGCTATAGCGCTTGCAACAGATATATGTCAATAAAATCAGAGCTATAGCGCCTGCAACAGATATACGTCAATAAAATGAGAGCTATAGCGCCTGCAACAGATATACGTCAATAAAATGAGAGCTATAGCGCCTGCAACAGATATACGTCAATAAAATCAGAGCTATAGCGCCTGCAACAGATATACGTCAATAAAATGAGAGCTATAGCGCTTGCAACAAATATATGTCAATAAAGTCAGAGCTATAGCGCCTGCAACAGATATACGTCAATAAAATGAGAGCTATAGCGCCTGCAACAGATATACGTCAATAAAATGAGAGCTATAGCGCCTGCAACAGATATACGTCAATAAAATGAGAGCTATAGCGCCTGCAACAGATATACGTCAATAAAATCAGAGCTATAGCGCCTGCAACAGATATACGTCAATAAAATGAGAGCTATAGCGCCTGCAACAGATATATGTCAATAAAATCAGAGCTATAGCGCCTGCAACAGATATACGTCAATAAAATGAGAGCTATAGCGCCTGCAACATATATACGTCAATAAAATGAGAGCTATAGCGCTTGCAACAGATATATGTTAATAAAGTCAGAGCTATTGCGCCTGCATTGCATACTAGTCATTCCAGTCACTACTAGCGCGCATGCAAAAGATAAATGTCTCTGGGACAGCGCACTATATGTCAGTGCAAAAACAGACCTGTCTAGCGTTTGCAACAGATTCATGTAATTCCTATAGGAACTCAAGTGTCTGCAACAAAAACGTTCCGTTACAAATTATTTATTTATTCAGATCTCAGCTCAAACGGGCACACATTTCTTCACGTGTGGGTTGGGTTTAGTGTAGGGTTGTTTCGTCTGCTAAATATTTTGACGTCATTTCAATGATTGAAGTCTGCATCCGAAAACACGTTTTCCCGTGTTGCGCCCCGTTATTATTACTTGGTTCAGATTAGCCACTTTATGGCAAACGTAAAGTCGGAGTACTTTTTAGTTTTTGTTAACTGTTCGTGAGAAAAGACTAATACGATGAATACGTAACGTGCTTTTTCTTACCTCTTTTTGCAAGATCTTTAGCGGTGGCAAGTCCGATGCCCGTGTTAGCCCCTGTAATGAGTACCGTCTTTCCTTCCAGCCGGGCGTTGCTACGGCAGACACCACCCTGCATATACCGCCGGAATGTCAGGTATGCGCATACTAAACAATTATATAAAATGTGCAGAAACGTATAGTATGTTACTGATAAATAGACAGTTATATGATAGACAAGAACATTTAAATATGATTTATCAGCACAAGGTATAACAAATCTGACATCGCCATGTTCTCTTCATGAGAATTGATCACTGGGAAAATATTTAATTCACCCCCATCTGCATCAAAATCACTCTTGAATACGTAAACATAGTATCACGTGACACTCTACTTATCTATATTCAGTTAAAATATATTAACAGCTTACAGATACGTCATAGTACGGAAGCCCATTAGGGCCATTTTGAGTTAGAGGTTAGAAGGCAACAATTCTAACTTAGATGTTAGATCTTAGAACTTAGGTCTTAGAACTTAGAATTAGAAATCTCTTAAAAGCGGGGACGCCATTTTTTCCCCCAAGAATATCAACAGCTGCGGGTAGACATGAAAATCGACAACAAGGGGTGAGTTATAATTCATTGATGATATTTTCACAAGAATTCTATACAAGCGATAGTGTAATTTTGATCTTGATAGTATATATACCAATAAATGTTACGGTAGGTCGCATTAGAGGTGTTTTGTGTGATTGTTAAAAGGTGGTGTTTCTAACTCCGCTTCCCGTCAATCATTCAGTTAGTGAGCTTTATATTTAATATTTATTAATATGTATAATTAGGCTTTCCGATCCGACTGTTCTAGATGGTCGTTTACGCAAAGGGGCTCCCTGTGAAAACAACCCAAGTATCTGTTTCTTGTTTTTGTGTTATTACCCCCTTTATCAATGTTTTGAACGATATTTAAAAAGTATCATGAACTGTCAGTTGTATAATAATTGATACTATCGGTTTTCTATGGAGTAATATAATTTTATTATTTTTCCTAATGCTGTATTTTCTCTTTTATTTCTTTTCCAGACGACAAAAATGGTCACTAAATGGGAATGGACGTTTAGAATTCGACGCTAGCACTGCCTCAACCATTTTTCAGAATGAAAATGTTTATGTATGGAAAGAGTGTAGCAAATCAGCGTATAGAATCCTGTTGGGATTACTTAGTAGAGAAAGGGTTCACTGGTGGATTTCATTTTGCAAGGATCTACTTGAATTAAACGTTTTGGATGCAACAAGTCTTATACACAAAAAAATGCCTCAGATATTGTTTCAAGCAGAACTCGACATGATATCTCAGCAGTGGAACGCTCACAAAATTCGAGCCCAAAAGAATTCTGATATTACTTGCGGAAGACCCGATATAATGTGTTGTGTACTTGATGGTGGACATAACTGCGGCGATCATGCTGATCAAGAGGACATACAGATATCCCAGAAACTTTATGGATCACCTAAACGGTTTTATTCGAGGATCGCGTTCGGGTGTTTTCGTAGGATAACAGAAGGCCTTTGACAGCCGACGAATCGTTAACATTGTACATTGAAATTTTACCGATGACTGAGGTGATGATTGAGATGATTGATTTTACAGTGACATACAATGAAACAGGGGTTTCGTAAATCTTATCAAATAAATTGTAGCACTTCAATTCGTGTGATTACTGACCATTCAACCTGTCTTCCAAAGTCGAAAATATTATCTATTTTGTGCTAATTGTACTTATTGTCAGAAAACTTATTAAATTGTCGGATACCGCTTGTGGTCATCATAATATAAGTATATTAAAAGAAAATGTTTTGTCTTATATAGTATTGAAGTACCATTTGCTACAATTTCCATAGGTGACAAAGGGGCATGATTCTGCAAAAATGTTTGATGGTGTGACCTGCTCTTGGCTCCAAATTGGGGTCACCTGTACATATATAATGGATCGCATAACAAAATGAATCTTCATCATACATGCGAAAAATAGCTATTAAACTATGTTATAACTAAGGTCTTTGAATAAAGTTGTTGGAATAGACATTAGAACTTAGAACTTAGACATTAGAAGTTAGACATTAGAACTTAGTTCTTAGAACTTAGACATTAGAACGTAGATATAAGAACTTAGACATTAGAACTTAGACAGAAATTTTCAAAAAATCGGTTATGCTTTTCAAATATGAAGCTTAAAGAAGGAAAAAATAACTCCATTCTTAAACATAAAACTTTATTCAAGTAACAGTTAACTACAAAAATGAAACAGTATACTTATCTCATTTATCCCTAATAATAATACCAAAACCTCGACAAGAACTTGTCGATGTCATACCGCCGCGCCACACTCAAGAAATAGTTAATACTTACGCTTTGTAAAAATAAATTATATTTATGGCAAAGTTCAATGTTATCTTCAGGTCAAATATTCAAAAAAGCGCTTATCTCAGGAATTCCTTTGTATAAGCAGGAATTAATAAAGGTCAAGAAATGTTAAAATTATGGGGGAAAATCAATAAACTTTATGTATTTGTGAATATGAGCCTAACAGTTCAAGAAAAAATTTCGTTTAAAGAAATAAATATTATTTAAGATCACAGTCATCTGTAGGTCATGGCTAAATAATCCAAGTTAAGGAAATTGTTAAAGTAGTCAAGAATTGTTAAACTTTAATGGTCAAAAACAAGAAATACTCAAGTTATGTTGAGTTTATTGTAAAATTTATGGCAAAACAGCATCGAATAACATAACCACTGCTACAGATGAAGTTGGATCATCTAAAGCAGCCACTTATTCCAACTGCTACCATTGAAGTTAGATATTATAAAAGAGCCTCTAAATCCAGTGTAATGAAGCCATTCTTTCGCGTTAATGGCATTGCATTAGGCCAGGTATTCGTCAAATATAAAAACGAAAGAGAATCATTGTATGAATTGCTATTCAATGAAAGAGTGTTATGAAAAAACTTTAATGCATATTCCATTTGATGAATAAAATCCTTTTTGGATAGATTTAGTATGTCACTTTATGCCATTTAATCAGCCAGGGTAATACAGCTTTGCTCCTTAGACTGAAACAATCGTTCCATAGATTATTTTGTTTCAACATCAGTTCTTTTTTCTCCTCCTTCTCATCAGGTTCCTACAAAGCAGAAAACATATTTTACTGAATAGGGATAAATTGATAAAAAGATCATTTCCAATTACCTATGTTACCCTTTCAATGATAATTTGCTTACAGTCATTTTGATAACTACATTGAACTGCTCACCTCACCTTTTCCCTGGTCACTTAAGTCAGCTGTAAGTTTGAAAGTCACTGGTCGCTAAGAATACTTTGTTGGTATGGAATAAATGGTTGCTAAGGAAAAGCAATTGTTGCATTGAAGTCAATGGCTAGACTAGCCACTAGTCTGATAATTAGTTTGTTTTGTCTTTTTATTTATTTTTTAAACATCATAACAGACTTTTATTGTAGCCAGTCTATTTTCTATCATACTGCATGGAGAGAGATGTCTGAATTATCAGACTAGTATAAAGCGTTTTGGGTCTCCTGGAAATGATTGACATGTTAGTGCTCTAAAATTACCCGTGCCTAATCAGCCTGCTGTGCTAATGACCACTATCAGCAATTATTTATTTACCTTAGGGATTCTGATACTCTTAACTGTTCATGTAGAATTTGAAGATTTTGAAAGAGCTGAATAAACTGACCAATATGACTGAAAGAAGTAACAAGTATGAGTAAATAATATATAGTTACTGGTATAAATTCAATAAATTCACATAACTTTGAATATGGCATCTGGAAGTAGTGAAACCTTAAAAACATACATTTCTGTAGAATAACATATAAAACAAATAGAACATATAATTTGTGGCAGAAAAGAAGAAAACAGTAGCAACAGATCAAAACTTTTCAAAAATAAAAAGAAAGCAGAAGTTAGTATTTTGATAGAAAAGTACTTGGAGGTAGAAATAAATACATTCCAATAAATATGTTGACAGTGTCTGCATGAACTACCACAGAAATGTGTTAAATATACAATCAAAACTTCATTCGCTTAAACAAACGTACGAAAATACTGTATCTAATTTGAAAAAGTATCATGGGCGTGTAAGCAGAAAGAGATTGCCTTTCAGCGAAGTACAGAATACTTAATTTACACACATTGTTTTTTAAATGGTAATAAATTTTCTTTATCATTTAAAATAGTTACTAGCTTTAATAGTTATAGAACAGTTTCTGCTAACCAAGACAACTTGGACTCTAGTATGCAATTGAGTAGGCTCAATCAAGCTTAATTTGAAATATTTCCATTGTGTCACAGTGATTTCTTTTTAAGTTCCATTTGTTATATATTTTACAAATATCAGGCTATATTTAATCAACAAGTTTTTAAATGTTACATATTACTATTATCACACTTAGTTTTTGACAGAGATATTTAAGAAAAATGTCTTTGTCTATACATTTATGCTACTATTTTGTGCTTAGAAAAATTTAATATGCGATTATTGTCATTTCTTAATGTTTACTCTTTTGACATTCAATATATTCTATTTATTACAGCAGGATTATTATGTCCCACAAAATCTAAAGGCAGGCGCGTACATTCCTATAATGATGTTAAATCCACATGATTCACTCCAGAATGTTCAGAATGCCTCAGACTGCACAATTGTTAAAAAAATATTCTGGGTGTGGGGGCGTGTACACGATACTCCACCTCCGACCTTAGCACAATTATGAATCCATGTGAATAGGGTAAAACAGTTTTCTTTGTTTTCTAAGTAATGGTAGAGGAAAGGTGTCATTTGAAAAAACCAAGCTCTTGCCTCTGTCAGTTGGTGAGCAGAAAAGAACATCTCTTCCACATTTATATTGTTCAATAACAGCTTTTTTGGTCTGGTTTTATACACTAATACCATTTTTTTGCAATGCATAGTCTGTTGCACATAAAGCCTATCCATCCTGAAGTTCTAATGATATCAACAGCAAGAATGTGAAACAAATTGTATGATGTTTGACCTGGTCAGGAAAAACTGAGAAATAATGATCTAAATGCACCACATGGTATCAATGGGCTTATAAACATCAAGCAATAAACCACTTAGCACCGTGTGGTCAATTCTTGACAGTGATTGATAACCAACCTAAAATCAGGTTGGTACTCCAACGCTTTAGTCCAGGCGATGAAGTTCAGATAGAGATGTAGACTGGCTCAAGATAATCAGTTGGAGAATTAATAAAAACAAAATACTTTATCGCCTGGAATCCAGGCTAGTCAATGGCCACTGAGGAAAATGATGGATGCTATGGGTATCACCTGCTGATAAGAAAGATCAATAGCTACCTGGAGTCACTTTTTGGCTTGGGAAGTCATTGGTTGATATGAAAGTAAATGGTTGCAAATAAAAATAAATGGTTGCTAGGTTGCTTGGGTAACATTGACATGCCCTTGATTGCAAATCATTTGGTTTCCATAGCAACAACTTTAAAAAGAGAAATAATCATATCAAATTTCATAAACCCAAACAGCTTTTTAAAAGAAATGATTTTTTTATAACTTTGAAAGAACATTAACCAATATATAATTCCCACAACTTTTGTAGAAATTCAAACTCAACTTATGGCCTTGGATTTTGTCAGAAAGACAAATGGACAAATGGACGAACCGACCGACCGACAGACAGACAGACAGACAGACAGACAGACAGACAGACAGACTGAAAGACGGCTAGACAGCCTGCCAGCTAGCCAGCCAGACTAAGTATGATAGCAAAAGTCACCTGGTCACAAAATTCTGGCGAGATAAAAATAAACCTAGCACGAAAATTGACTTGATGCGTTGACCTTTACTTTTATTCTTGATAGTTTCTTTAGAAACTAAAGATATATCATATACTATAGATTTTTAATATGTATCAACGAGTTACACCTTATTGAATTAGTTATCGATTCTCACTTAATACAACACCTCCATATTAAATATTTTTTTCCGAGGTCATTTATTTGCAAATGAGCCGAGTGTCTAAATACTCACATATAATACCTTTGCATTCCTTCGTTTTCTACAGAAACCTCTGCTAGATGATGAGATAACGTTTATATCTGCCTTTACTTTCGCCTTCCTTTCCCCTTTCTCTGAAGTAAAAGAAGTAATTAGGTTGAACCTCAATTTGCTCTTCAAATTGTCGTCTTGAAGATCTATTTTAGCAGTATTTGGCTAAACTAGTTTTAACTGGCATTAAAAACCACTTTTGAATTTCGTCCCAGCCAGTTATAGATAGCTTGGTCAACCTATGCCTATTGAAATTGATTGTTTTGACTCAGCCCTTGAAGTTGTACCGATATAATCACCTGAATTTTAACTTACTAGCAATATCTCACCAAGTCTTGTAAATACATGAAAAGAGAACTTTAAAAGCCATCGAACACGACAAATACGAAAATATTGCAGGTTTGGTTTGATTGAGCCTGTTCATGGGCAGTAATGGAAATGCATCTTACTGCCCACGCCGCCTAGCCCCGGGTTGAGCGCAACTCAATATTCACACCACTAAACAGTACAATTTTGATCCGGAACTAAACAAAATAGAATTTTGACAGGGGACATGAGAATATAAATCCTGGATATCACAGATAACGCCAAAGGTAAAATTTAAAAAGCAGGAAGTATATCCTTAGGGGTGATTGAACAATATCCATATCTATATTGGCTGGGATATTGATACCAGCCATTTATAAACTGGCCGAAACATTTAAACAAAAGCAATTTTAGAAGTACTTTAACATAGTACATAAGTATCGTGATCAACGACTTTCAAAGGACGTAACTGATAACAGCACTGATTGAATGTACGGGGAGACTTTTTATAGCCGCCACACGGCACAAACAACGCTACTGTGATATAAGAAATAAGAATTAAAATTAAAAGAATTTAAATAAGAAGATTATCTCACACCCATCTTCTTGTCTGTCTTCCATTCAATATGGCGTTTTCACGTCTAATTTCTAAGTTCTAAGACCTAAGTTCAAAGATCTAACATCTATGTTCGAATAGTTGCCTTCTAACTTCTAACTCAAAACGGCCCTAATGGGCTTCCGTATCATAGCAATGAAGTGACCGTAGTACATATCGTCAAATTTTGTTAATCTCCGCTACAGTATGTAAATTTGAATAAAATAATGACACAGAAGTTAAATTTTAATCAACATTTACTTTAAATTAGAACAACTTAGCTGGAGGCCGGGTTTTCAATTACTTCACACGCTAACAAGACTTTAATTGAGCCTCAAACTCAGTTACGTTATAAACAAGAAGGCCTTTCCTGTTTATCAAATATAGTTTAAGTCACACGTAAAAAAATAGTTTATACATACATACCTACAACACCAGCAGATGTTAGAAATACCTTATAACTATCCAGAAATTCATAAGTATGTTTTAACGCTGGCGAAATTTTTTCCATTTTTGAACAATTAAAATTATATTGACAGGCGTTCCACACTGGTGCCCAACCCTTTTAATGGGTGGCTACATGTTTAAGTTTTATTTACTGGTAGCTGTACGTATAAGATTAACAACTTAACATCCTGGACCGTCAAGTGCAGATGTGTAGATGTAAAAAGCACTACTAACTACACGTTTTTACCTAGGTTTTATGCAAAATTCATTTGACAGACATAATATATATGTCGTTGAAAACTGTTGCAGATCTAAGCCTGTGCTCAATTATCGCGATAAAAGATTTTTAAACTTTCATTCCTGATTATTATTGTCGAAGGAATTTTACTTGAATTTAACTCTGTAAAAAAAACCTCACTTAATTAAAGTTGGGTGTAGACAGTACTTTAGAAATACTGTGTTTCTAAAAGTTCGTGAAGGCCTACTTGGATGGCAGTGCTTATGTAACATGTGTTTCTGTTGGCTGTAAGACGGAGATTTGTCCAACAGAAGTCAGTTATATTTTCGCCCGATACAAGATCTTTATCTATAACTTAGATTGTTGTATCTTTTATCCTGTATGTATCCTATTGCATGATTTAAGCAAAATAATATTTAAATAAACATATTTTACACTAGATTGTAAACAAGAAACACGTCAACATTGTGTGACAAATGTATCCGATTACCGGCCAAAGGTCACCGACATTTCGTTATGAATTACGCTTGCATTTTCATACAAGTTTTAGCTTTCCAAAAAGCTAGTCGGTCATAAGCAAATAAATTAAAAGAATAAGTAGGTATGTATTCGTTCATGTATTTACTTTTGGACCAATGTAAGTCAATGATATGGCCAGTTTTCTGTCGATCAAAGTCACACAGACTGTATCTGACAAACTATTTGTGAATTTAGTTGATGTTTCAAGTTTCAAGTTTATTTCCATTTACATTTCTCTGTATGTACAAACATAAACAAGAGAACATAGAAACATTGTACAATTCTGTTACTTTAAAGCATGCAAACAAAGTTGAACGGCTGAGGTTTGATTTATTGAAGCATGAAGAATACGTGTACGGGCTAAAGGCATCAATATAAATAATCATGTCTCTAGTAGACGTAATTTTTTTTTCAGGACGTGTAGAAATAATTACGTTGTTTAAGCACCAGCGAATCTGATGAATATGTTACATTAACGCGAATGCTAAAAGGTACCATAGAACTTTCCACAGTTGATACTTATTTGTACATTGAGAGAAAAGCCACGCTTATAATATTCAGTATTCATTACCAACATTCATAAAATGTAGTTTTAGTTGGTTCAGCAGATCTCGTCAAACTTGAAGTTGACGAGCGTTAAAAGACAGTAAACAATAAATTAGGATGCTGATGCATTTATTACTTTCACTTAAGCTTTATGCTGCTATTATCTTTTGTTTTTGTTAAATTAATCTATCATCAAAAAAATTGTCGTTATGCCACTGTTCTGAAAACAACTTTTTCTTTACCTTAAAGGCTGGTTTTGCATTCCTTGCAGTATATTCTAGTTGATCGCCCTTACATAGAAATGATGGTGCTTGTGTTGTCTACCTTTCTGTACTTGTCAAAATAATGTTATCGTTTAGTATCCCAAGACCGAAATCAGATCCGTTATATTGCATGTGTATGGGGAAGCAGTCACTGGGGTCACGGGCATCCCCGGAAATCTTTTACAAGTAAAACTCAATTTGGATTGCAACTGTGACGAGTCCAACCGTTCACTATAGACCCCAAGAAGAGAACGCATAGATATATGCGGTTTTGAGAGGGAATATGGGAATCAAAATAAATCAATTCGTATTTCGTTAATAATGCATATATTCAAGGGCAAGTTTTGAACTTTATGGCGGCGAAAGTTTTGTAACACAAATAAAATAGTTAAAGTTTAAATGATAAAAATACAGAAGCACGTATAGAATGGTTACCAAGTTTCTATTTCAAAACAATCGTTTAAGTTTTGTTTTCTTAAAATAGATTAAAAGGTCACTTTGAAAACCACCGAAGACGAAAAATGTGAAAATTTTACAGGCTCGGTTTCATTGAGCCTGTTAAAGACTTTATAGCATATCAAAAACATAAAATACCGCATCGTAATTAGAGCTCCAACTTGGATATCAAAAGGACAGGGAAATAGATAGATCTAAAAAAACATGGCAGTTTTTGTGCAACAAGCTCAAAACGAGGCACTTTTATGCAAATCTTTGAGACAGAGCATAATACATGTATATAAATGTCCCTCTAAATGAGTAATTGCGAATAAAAGATAAAATGTAATGTTCATAACTAATGAAGACATGGGTAGTCATCAAACCAACTTGGTTTAAACTCTCGCATCTCAGGTTATTTCAATAGTGCGCTCGTGAAATGCAAAAGTGTGTAATTATGGATTGAAATTATATTTCAACAAACTTGACTAACTAAGTACTTGTAACTGAGGTAACGTGTCGCCATTTATCCTATAAATTGATATCAGACAAGTTCAATAAACAAAATCATTATTGATGCTTCCACGCTGAATGTGTAATCATAACCTCATGTGGCCATCCTAGTCGTTTATCTCTCTCGTCCGCAGCTTATTGGTCGTATTGATGACTGTCTTTTAGCGTAGCGCCGCCCAATTGACTACACTTATGATATTAGATAAAAATATTGCCCATGCTGATCTGCTATGTTTACTTTAAACAATGGCCATGTCACATTCGCTAAACCTCCGGTATTTTCTGATAACATTCACCAAATTTGCACTGGAAATCGCAAACAAATGGCAAAATCGCTGATCCCCCCTTTTTTTTTACTTTAAACAATGATCACTTCACTTCGCTAAACTTCCGTTCACTTCTGAGAACATTCGCAACATTTGCACTGGAAAGCGCAAAAAGCAAAATCTCTCTTTAAAAGACAATATTTTGACAATTAAGCAAGTTCTGAGCATTCGTTTCCTCCTAAATGCTTGTTTAAAACATCTCCTCGTTTACTATAAGCCTCTACTGTTTCATGACCGTATGTTTGGTGATTTATACCACAATAAAGAAATTTTTAAAATTAACACATGGGTAGAAGTGTTCATCAATTTTCAAAGTCAATGCATGGACATGAGTTTTTTTTGAAACCCGCATAATGTCATCTAACATTGACATCATTAAAAACAAGAGGGCCATGATGGCCCTATATCGCTTACCTGAGTACAAAATACTCTCAGCTTGTGGTTTCAGACAAGAAGATTTTTAAAGTTTTTCCTATACAAGTCTATATAAAATGAAGTGACCCCTGGGGCGGGGCCAATTTTGACCCCAGGGAAATAATTTGAACAATCTTTGTAGAGTTCTGCTAGAGGATGCTAAATGCCAAATATCTAAGCTCTAGGCCTTGTGGTTTCAGACAAGAAGATTTTTAAAGTTTTTCCTATATCTATGTAAAATGAAGTGACCCCTGGGGCGGGGCCAATTTTGACCCCAGGGAAATAATTTGAATAATCTTTGTAGACTTCCACTAGAGGGTGCTAAATGCCAAATATCTAAGCTCTAGGCCTTGTGGTTTCAGACAAGAAGATTTTTAAGTTTTTCCTATATAAGTCTATGCAAAATGAAGTGACCCCTAGAGCGGGGCCAATTTTGACCCCAGGGAAATAATTTGAACAAACTTTGTAGAGTTCCATTAGAGGATGCTAAATGCCAAATATCTAAGCTCTAGGCCTTGTGGTTTCAGACAAGAAGATTTTTAAAGTTTTTCCTATGTAAGTCTATGCAAAATGAAGTGACCCCTGGGGCGGGGCCAATTTTGACCCCAGGGAAATAATTTGAACAAACTTTGTAGAGTTCTACTAGAGGATGCTAAATGCCAAATATCTAAGCTCTAGGCCTTGGGGTTTCAGACAAGAAGATTTTTAAAGTTTTTCCTATATAAGTCTATGTAAAATGAAGTGACCCCTGGGGTGGGGCCAATTTTGACCCCAGGGAAATAATTTGAACAATCTTTGTAGAGTTCCACTAGAGGGTGCTAAATGCCAAATATCTAAGCTCTCGGCCTTGTGGTTTCAGACAAGAAGATTTTTTAAGTTTTTCCTATATAAGTCTATATAAAATGAAGTGACCCCTGGGGCGGGGCCAATTTTGACCCCAGGGAAATAATTTGAACAAATTTGTAGAGTTCTACTAGAGGATGCTAAATGCCAAATATCTAAGCTCTAGGCCTTGTGGTTTCAGACAAGAAGATTTTTAAAGTTTTTCCTATATAAGTCTATGTAAAATGAAGTGACCCCTGGGGCGGGGCCAATTTTGACCCCAGGGAAATAATTTGAACAATCTTTGTAGAGTTCCACTAGAGGGTGCTAAATGCCAAATATCTAAGCTCTAGGCCTTGTGGTTTCAGACAAGAAGATTTTTTAAGTTTTTCCTATATAAGTCTATGCAAAATGAAGTGACCCCTAGAGCGGGGCCAATTTTGACCCCAGGGAAATAATTTGAACAATCTTTGTAGAGTTCCACTAGAGGATGCTAAATGCCAAATATCTAAGCTCTAGGCCTTGTGGTTTCAGACAAGAAGATTTTTAAAGTTTTTCCTATATAAGTCTATGCAAAATGAAGTGACCCCTGAGGCGGGGCCAATTTTGACCCCAGGGAAATAATTTGAACAAACTTTGTAGAGTTCCACTAGAGGATGCTAAATGCCAAATATCTAAGCTCTAGGCCTTGTGGTTTCAGACAAGAAGATTTTTATAGTTTTTCCTATATAAGTCTATGTAAAATCAAGTGACCCCTGGGGCGGGGCCAATTTGACCCCAGGGCTATAATTTGAACAATCTTGGTAGAGGACCACTAGGTGATGCTACACAGCAAATATCAAAGTTCTAGGCCTTACGGTTTCAGAGAAGAAGATTTTTTAAAATTTCATGTTCAAAATCTATTTTTAACCTCTGTGACCTAGATAGGCAATGGACTGGAACCATTTAAACAATTTTGGTAAAGCTTCATGCAGGTAACATTCCTGCCAAGTTTCAGCAAGATTGGCCCAGGAGTTCAGGGAAGAAGTCGTTTGAAGAAAAAGTTGACGACGCACGCACGCACGCACGCACGGACGGACGGACGACGGACGACGGACATCAGGCGATCACAAAAGCTCACCATGAGCACTTCGTGCTCAGGTGAGCTAATAACAAACAAAAACAGGAAAATGTGCGAGAACCACCAATATTACATGTTTAAGTTCAGCATTCTAACGAAATTGTTGAAGATCAGAATAGTAAATTTAATAATTTGAGTCCCTGTCAGGCTGCTCATCTTCCCACCCTATGACAGTGACGGAATTTTGTTGTTGAACTCTAGATTTTGGAATACATTTTTGGTTGAAAGTGTATGCTAATGACCGACTAGCTTTTTGTAAACTATTGTTTACAGACAGCCTTTCCCGCAAAAGTCGGAGCGTGCTCGATTGGAAATTCCGACATTTAGAACAGGGAGAACTCCAATCGAGTGCGTCGGAATTGTGTTCTGGCAGCGTTCTACCCATTCCATCGAAATAGGTGGTGTGAATCGGTCAGTGTTTTATACTGCACCAAACTGAAATATTTTTAGATACTGTTTTTTTGCCATAAAATAAGATAATGGTTACATTTCAGTACTATGCCAAGAATTTCACCAACATAAATACCAGAAATAGTGTTATTTTTCAGTAAATTATAAATATTGCTTTTTGTTGACTGATATAAAAACTAGGAAAACTTAGTTGAACTATGAAGTATGGCTTATTAAGACCATTAGGAGTTCTTTAGACTTCAAAAGATATAATAAACATGCAATTATGTAACACTTTTTATAAAAACCTATCATGATTCTGTTCCGACATCCAATCTCACTCGTTTGGCAGATTCTTAGACTCTTTCTCCGTCGTTATCAGAAAATAAACGACTGTTGTAAACCAAAAAACTAGAGGCCTCTGATTTGCTTCTGGATTACGTCAAGCCTGTTCTCTGTATCTATTTAAAAAAAATTATCCAGCTTCTTATCAACTAAGCCTATTGGTCATTACAATAATTCAACATAACACTTGATTTAAGAGTAAATATAAACCATTTGTAAAAAAGAAAAGAAGAGGTACAGCTTATATTGTAGTAAACCAGCATCTAGAAGGTGTAAACGTCGCCCTGAACGACAGGATATGGCAAACAGTGTGCAGTATTTGTGAAACTCGAATGGTTAACATTTAAACCCCCGACGCACTACGCCAGCAGTAGTTACAAGCGTCGTAACAATACAGATACAGATCTCATCATAATATGCATTCCAAACATATGAATGGCATAAATCAGTGACCGACATTTAAGTGGCATCAAATTGCTATCAGCAACTCTGCTGTGATAACGGTAAACATACATCTTGTAATATGACTCCGAGTTCGTTGTATTTTTAAATCTAACACCAACTGGTGTTGTTAATCTCCAGCAGCAGTATGTACTTTACTTGCAAGCTTGGGGAATACCGCCTATTTTAAACCTCGAGGAAAGATAACTGAAGCTCGCTAAGGATTCTCTGGCGACTATAATCGCCAGACAAAATTGGTTTACTACTGTCGCTGTCTGCTGAAAGTACAGACATGCGCAGTGAAACAGTCAAGCAGATTCTGTGGAAGAGTCGGAATTTGATTCTGGCACAGTTCCGACAGCCCAATCGAGCACGCCCGGATATTCATTAGTCTCTAAGAAAAACATAAACGATGTCTTGCTTTTGACCAACAAAATCAATATAACGGATTGAATCTATTTCATATATGGGATCATCCTGAACAGTTGTTTGAATCAAATAACGTAACAGTTCAATTTATACACAAATAATATTTTGCTATGAAGGTTTTCATCACGTGACTTTCTAAAAAAAGACGCATAACATTTTTTCTACACCCCGTAGAAAATACAACACACGTATGTTTATATAATCTAATATGTCGTTATATATCGGCTCAATTTCTGATTTGATGTTACTAAAACGTCCAGATATTGTTTCATCAACATTTAGAAGACTTTTCTTGCAAATAGGGGGAACGGAATAGCATTCCCAAGCTCTAGACGGGCGGCTTTGTCTAAAGTGACCACGTCCGGTGCCGCTGTTAACCGGTGTTACCCTTCAAAGTTCAAGTTTGGTCCATTATAATATGTCGGTCATCAGGATGACCGACAACAAATATACAACTGGACATTGACCCGACTAAGGAAAACAATTTAAAATCTTCACTTGATATTTAGCTTGATTTTACTGTTTGATAAATGATGTTTTTTCTTCTTAAGCTGACATCATCGCAGTAGCACAACAACATGCTTTAAGTGGCGTTCATTCAACTTCTTTTCAAATCAAAAGACCTGCCTGCATTGATATTTCTGTGCCCAAGATCATTAAACGAAATCTGGAGATCAGTCTCAAATCTCAAGGATCTGATTGGCTGAAATGGCGACTGGTCGCCATTTCAGTCAATCAGATCCTTGAGATTTGAGACTGATCTCAAAACCTAGTTTTATGATCTTGGGCCCTGGCCCATGTGGAGATGAGCGTGGACTAGGATTTCGAAGTATTACCCTTAATTTGCTAGAAAAGCAGAAAGAAAACTATCCGGCATCTTCAATTTTATTCAATGAGTTGTGACATGTTGCAGTAAAGTTTTGTGAGACGCGCGCCTGTATCATGTGGTCTCCACCTAGAATCGATATAATATGTATCTTTGCCATGTGGTAAAACAGGAACGCCGAGGGCATGCCAATTCAAACACACAAAACAAACCAATCTTCCATCCCTTTCACTTCGAAACGATGGAGACGGGACAGGTCGCAAAACCAATGAAACAAACAAATGCAAGAACTTTGGTTGCGCGTTGGTCTTTTGGTAGACTAGCCACTAGTCTGATAATTAGTTTGTTTTGTCTTTTTATTTATATTTTATAAATCATAACAGACTTTTATTGTAGCCAGTCTATTTTCTATCATACTGCATTGAGAGAGATGTCTGAATTATCAGACTAGTATAAAGCGTTTGGGGTCTCCTGGAAATGATTGACATGTTAGTGCTCTAAAATTACCCGTGTCTAATCAGCCTGCTGTGCTAATGACCACTATCAGCAATTATTTATTTACCTTAGGGATTCTGATACTCTTAACTGTTCATGTAGAATTTGAAGATTTTGAAAGAGCTGAATAAACTGACCAATATGACTGAAAGAAGCAACAAGTATGAGTAAAATAAGATATAGTTACTGGATTAAATTCACATAAGTTTGAATATGACATCCGGAAGTAGTGAAACACCTTAAAAAAACATACATTTCTGTAGAACTAACACCAACATGGAAAAACAATTATGTATAATTGGTGACAGAAAAGAAGAAAACAGTAGATTCATATCAAAACTGCCTCAGAGGTGTATTAAATATGTATGGGCTGTTTAAAAAAATGGATGGAAAAGTGAAAATGTAGTTAAAAATTAAAGTTCATAAAAATTCCAAACTTGTTATTCTGTATTTTTTGCTTATTGAAACTATGAGTATAGAACTGGAAAGATTTTTGAAATCTGTCAACTGGTTGCTGAGATATTTTCATTTGGGCTATTTCAAAAAAAGGCAAGTGAAGTGAAAAAATGTAAAGAATTTAAGTTAATAAAAAGTCTAAACTGGTTGCTCTATATGTTTGTACAGTCTTTACAGTGAACTTAATCAAGTAATACTCATATGTGGCAGAATAAAAAATTTACGGAGCTTTATTGACCAATATTAAATAAATCACAAGAGTTTTAATTTATGTTCTTAAAATACTATTTTTACTGTTTCTTATTATTTAAATGTGCTTTTCTGTTAAAATACATGTTGAGGCATCAAATAAAAGTGCTTAAGAACTTGTGGTATTTTCTTTTCTACCATGCTTGACTTAATAGCATAAATTTTGATTACTTGAAGTATAATATGCTTAATTTTATCATTAGTTGATGCCTAATAAATGCACCTTTTACTAAAACAACACTAAAACTTGTCTTTGTTCAAACTTTTTGTAAAATGATGGTCTGAACAAATGTGATTTTTAAAAGTGTCACACTCTTTTGTCAAACTCCTTTCATTTTTTTGCCCATTATTTTAGAATATTTTTTAACAAATGGTGCTATTTTGATGAAACTAAACAAATCTTTAAAGGGCATGATAACACACCTCTACAAAGCCTCTACAAAGTAAGAAAATGGAAGTAACTGTTTGTTGTACATTTTTATAACAGGAAAACCCAAACCAGCATTTTTTTGAAACAGCCCATCATATTATCAAAACATCATTCGCTTTAACAAACGAACGAAAATAATTATCTAATTTGAAAAAGTCTCATGAGCGAGTAAGCAGAAAGAGATTGCCTCAGCGAAGTATGCAATACTTTATTTACACACACTGTAAATGGTAATTAATTCTCTTTATCATTTATAATGATTACTAGCTTTAATAGTTATAGAACAGTTTCTGCTAAACAGTACTTGCGCTGACCAAGACAGCTTGGACTCTTAGTATGCAATTTAGTTAGTAGGCTCAAAATAAACTTGCAATATTTCCATTGTGTCACATGGATTTCTTTTTAAGTTCCATTTGTAATATTTTACAAATATCAGGCTATATTTTATAAACAAGCTTTTAAATATTACATTATATTATTACTATTGTCACACTTTCAAGAAAATGTCTTTGTCTATACATTTATGCTACCATTTTGTGCTAAGAAAAATTTAATATGGGATAATTGTCATCTCCTAATGTTTACTCTTTTGACAATCAATATAATCTATTTATGACAGCATGATTATATTGTGCCCCAAAATCTATAGGCAGTCGCGTAGCTGCCTATATGCGGCTGAATCCACATAATTTACCCCAGAATGCTCTGAATGCCTCAGACTGCACCATTGTTATTTAAAAAAATCTGGGTGTGGGGGCATGTACACGAACCCCCACCTCCCACCCCAGCATAATTATGAATCCACATGAATAGAGTGCAACATTTTCTTTGTTTTCAAAGTAATGGTAGAGGAAAGGTGCCATTTGAAAAACCAAGCTCTTGCCACTGCCATTTGGTGAGCTGAAAAGAGAATCTCTTCCAGATATATTGTTCAATAACAGCTTTTTGGTCTGGTTTTTAAGCACTAATTCAATGTTTTGCAATGCATAGTCTATTGCTCAATTAAGCCTATCCATTGTGGAGTTCTTATGAAATCAACAGCAAGAATGTGAAACACAGTGTGTGATGTTTAACCTGGTCAAGAAAAACTGAGAGATAATGATCTAAATGCACCACATGGTATCAATGGGCTTATAAACATCAGGCAATAAACCACTTAGCACCTTGTGGTCAATTCTTGACAGTGATTGATAACCAACCTAAAATCAGGTTGGTACTCCAACGCTTTAGTCCAGGCGATGAAGTTCAGATACAGATGTAGACTGGCTCAAGATAATTAGTTGGAGAATGAATAAAAAAATATACTTCATCGCCTGGAATCCAGGCTAGTCTTTTGGAAATGCAGTTGTCTTAGCAATCCGGATAATGTGAGTTCGAATCTTGAAGTGCGCATAATTTTGAGTTTTCCCACTTCTACAGTACTGCTTCACCACCAAAAGAATGATACCATTGCCCAAGGTTATAAAACTGAGCATTGAAACCAGTCTCAAATTTCAAGCATCTGATTGGCTGAAATGGCGACCAGTCGCCATTTCAGCCAATCAGATGCTTGAGATTTGAGTCTGGTTTCCAATCTCAGCTTTATAACCTTGGGACCAGTGCGCGTATAGGTGCTTAACACCGGACATGTTGCAGAAATAGGGAGTCTCTCTGAAAAGGGCATCGTACGTCATAAAGGCGGATCAGGACGTTAAACCTTGAGATCTGAAATTAAACAATAACAGGTGCTCTAAATCTTTGATACACCATTTAAAAATGTAGTCAAGCACCGAATTTCGATAAAAAAAATCAACAAAAGCAGTATTTGTAGTAAAGCTATATGAATAGTGTTTGTCGTGTGTGTTTTTTCCTGTGATGATCTGACAGCGTGAAGTTCATTGATTTTCGCTATTGATTTACTTTAAGGTGACAGTGAGCGACCGGTTAAACTTTCGCAACGTCGGTGATGACTGACCAGGATAAATTTCAGTGACAATAGTACAATTCAATTAATTTGAGAAAATATCCCGAAAAATAATGAATAGCTTGTGTAAAAATTCATTAATTTGTGTGCAAATGTGTTGTTCGCACCAGTTGTTAAACCGTTGGGCATGAAGGCCCAAGTTCTGAAATCACCAATCGTTCATTAATGGTATTGCTCCTTTTTTCAAAGTATTTAGCAGACATTTTAAAATTATGTTCTATTCCATTTATACACTTGGTTTCTAAAAAGTGGAGTAAATTGTGTATTTAGCGCGTGGCGCTGAGCGCGAAACCCTCATTCTGTGTGACATTTTCCGTAAAATGCGATATTTGATAAAGAAATGCTTAAACATCTAGTTTAATGGCTACGTCTGTAGACTAGACTTTGCTATGTTTTAGGTTAAACAAATGACAATATGAAACTATTGATTTCGGTTTAACGTATCGCTGTATTCATTTTCACAACAAATGAGTCACCTTAACCATTCGTGTTTTATTGAAAACATATCGAGTTTCATCAGGGTTCAATTCAATTTATACATGTTTTCACGTGTATTTTAACACGGAATACTTATGTGAAGAAATAAAGGTAAGACGTTGTTTTGTTCAGTTATTTAATATATTGTATACTCATATAATATATTGATACTACCTTTATTTATATTATCAAGTTCAGGGACGAAATAATGTTGTCATGGTATTGTGAGTTTGATATTGATGTTGATAAAGACCCATAGCTACACTGCATGGCGCGGTAACACACAAATGCGAGTAGTCACGTTTAGTTTGATGTTAGTTAAGCAAAAAGTTAAGTGGGCCTTAAGTGGCGTTACGGTAGGGTAGGCACGCCACGGGAAAAGGTACCTTCGGGCAGTTGACGTCAATCCTTGAAACGACGTCATAAAGTTGAGCAGACGACATTAATTATTATGCAATTCGCGGTAAAAATACCATTTTTTGTCAAAATGTGTAACAAAATCACTGTTTTGTTATGAGAAAATAATAGAAATTTGAAAGTTCTTTCTAAATACAGTAACAACAAAAATGACACAAAAAATGACCGAAGGTACCTTTTCCACTGGCGTGCCTCGCACTATATGTTGAAGTTATGTAGGTAAAGTTGGATTGGAATAAGTGATGTTATGTGACCTAATGTTAGGGTATAGATTAATGTTAGAAAAAAAGTTGGGCAAAAGGTTCATGTTAAGTGACCTAATGGCAGGGTATAGTTTGATGTTAGATAAGTTAAGGGCACATGATAGGTTATATAAGTTGATTGGTAAGGTATAGATTGATCTAAGGTTAGCATATGATAGGAAATATGGAATAAAGCTAAGAGTATGGTAGACTGATGTTAAGTAAGCTAATGCTGTGTAGGCCTAATGTATGCTGACAATTATGTTAGCTAATGGTAAGCCTATGGCATGTAATGTTGAGATAATTGTGAAGGTTATATTATATTAATCAAAATCAGTAAAACGCTTACAAGTATCACTTTATGTATGTAATATAAGATATCTAAGATATCTAAACTGATGTTTAATTGGAGTCTAACGAGGTCATGTTGTGTAGATTATTGTCGTATTTTCCAGCAAAATGTTCCGCCGAGTGAAAATCCTCGTGGGGAGACGGCACTTCTGGAAACGTGTGCTGATTATTTGTTTGTGCGGATTCTTACTGTACTTGGCACGTCTGATGATCTATATCTTCAATGAGTACATACTGCGAACCCACCTGTACATATCTCCTCAGCAGCAACGAACAATCGGGACCATTCCACGACATATACATCAAGTGTTCCTGTTCGAAACCAGCCAACAAGTTCCAGACAAGCTTAGTCAGGCCCAGAAAACCTGTATTGAAGAGAATCCGTCTTTTAAATACACTTTCTGGAATAAAACTATGGTGGATCGGCTTGTGGACACCCACTACCCGGAGTTGAAGGAACTCTATTATAGCTACGACCACTGGGTGAAGCGGGCGGACGTGGCCCGGTATTTAGTGCTTCATCACATGGGAGGCTGGTATCTAGACATGGACATCAGATGCAAGCGTAGGTAAGAATATTTGTCACACCATAAGTTGGTACATCCCCCTAATGGACGTCTAATGTAAACGTAGGTTAATGGGGTAGGCGGGGAAGCGTATGTAAGAGCTTACCGTAATAATTATATGCGGGCAAAGGCAATAAAGTTAGACACAACCGTAATCTGGACACCGGATGCATCCTTTCGGCATATCATAGACTAGTACCTCAAAATGATATTAAAATACAAAACAAAGTAAGAACTTCCGACTGGTATCTTCCGAGTTTTAGATTCTGAACGCGCTTCCTTTCTTCCTATGTCCACTAAATGTCCAAAGTGAAAATATTGTTTAGGAAAAGGTAGAACACAGTCGGATAAGGCGGCCGTTGTGTGTGTGTGTATCTTAACCAGTTGCGTAGCTGCCTATACGTTAGTATGCAACCTAATCCACATGATTCTTATCGTAACGCTCGAAATGCACCAAATTGCACAGTCGTTTTAAAAATGTTCGCCCTAGCATGCCCTAGCACAAAAATGAATCCACTTGATAGATGGCTAGCTACACCTCAAGTCAACAACGTATATAAACTTAAAGTAACGTTTTAACTTTTTCCTTGATCGATAAATCGAAATCATACTAGAAATATACTTGAATGACAAACATCTTTCAGAACAGATACTTCAATGATATTTTAATATGATTTAATATTGAATATCTTCTCGTCTTGTATCCGAAAACAGCTTAGACGAGCTAGAAGAAAAAGCAATTGCGGGCAAGTACAGCGTTGTCTTTAGATATACAGATCCGTGGGGCATATCTAACGATTTTATCGGAATCACTCCACAACACCCGTTCCTAGCTGACACCCTGAAGGCACTGCCCTACTCCTACAAATGGTATATTGTTCCATATGCGTCCACAATATTTTCTACAGGTAAGTGTCTACTCTTCCTTGTGATTCAGTGTGCACTAGTTAGTGAGATATCATTCAATTTCGCGGGGCATTATTTTCGCGCATATGACGCAAAACGAATCGCGCAGAAATAAATTCGCGCAGTTTTATTTTTCTTATGTGATAAGATATTGCGGGGTTAATATTCTTTCGGGTTAATTTTGCGCACTCTGCTTACCGCGAAATACAGATCCGCGCAAAATATACTGATGATGATACAACAGTACTGTATATTACTCAACATTTATAAAATTAATTGTATATAATGTTTAGTTTAATCAAAAGAGAAATCGTGAAATAGATTTTACGTAACCAAAATGAATTCTCGTGTAATGTAGGCTGTTCAGTATTTGCTACAATGCATCGCCTTAAAACCCACAGAAACGAAGCAACACTAAACATTTATTTAGATGTCTTGATGAGTAATGAGTTACTGACAATAGTACCTAAGGTCCTTTGGTCTAACAATGTATACAATGTGAGTTATTTGTAAAAGTGTGTTTGACCTTCAATTTCCTGTTCGCGAAAATGGATGACATAAAAATAACAATGTTGATTTCTCTCTTCACAATTAAAAGTTTTTTCAAGGGCCTTAGATATTGTTGTAGTGTCATTTCACGCATGTTGACATTTGATTTGTTGGTTTGTGTTGCTTCCTTTTTGTGATAAATTTCTCTACTGTTCTAACTTTTCTTACCGTAAGCAAAATATACACGTATAGCCTTTTTTGTGCAAAGTTTGATGGAAGTGCATTGTGCCGTTTGAGAGATTTTTATATTTTTCTTTTCTGTCTATGGCAAAGCAATGACGAAAGGCGCAATACCTTAAAATGAATTTTAAATTATCATCTTGTTTGTTTAATCAGTTAAACAATTTGGACGAAAAAGAATTTTCGGGGTAATCTTGATCCAGTGGACGCTATGAGACAAACGTAGACTTTTACCTTGCATTGTATCGATGCTGTACAGTTAATACATAATTGATGTTTCTCTGTACTGTACGACAAATTTAATGTCTTAATTTGCTTAATTGCAGCACATAAAATATTGGTCTTCTTAACGCTTTTGAGGTGATATTAGAGCCAAAAATCATACTCAATCTATGGACCAGTCTAAAATCTCAGATTTCTGATGGCGACAAGTCACCATCTCAGCCAATCAGATGATCGAGATTTGAGACTGGTCTCCAGATTAAGATATAATATTGGACAGAGGTCTGTTTGGTCAGACGTATTTTTTTCGATTGCAGGTCCTATGTTCCTGTGGGGTCGGCAGATGAATTACCCGGTGGCGGAGGACTTCCTTGTGATCGAGAACTACAAGCGCTACCTGCACCTACTACACAGCTCCTCCTGGCACAGCCTGGACGGAATCCTCATCTGGTACTTCTTCCGGTACAGCTCGGAGTTCTGGATTTTACTCGCGTGCTTATCAACACTTTTCAGTGTACTGTCTTACGTATCTCAGACCAGTGAATACTCGCTAACGTGGGGGAAACGAGTGTCGAAATTATTCTCGTGAAAATGTAGATTTAGCTTAACATGATAATGGTGTTTCAAACATTGTAAAAGAATAAAATGGTGGAACTCTCTATAGCGACGGTCGTCCAGAAGGGCCATTTGTTCGGTTTGGCGAGACGTTTAATGTCCGG
Source organism: Corbicula japonica (assembly GCA_038501625.1). Taxonomy (NCBI): domain Eukaryota; kingdom Metazoa; phylum Mollusca; class Bivalvia; order Venerida; family Cyrenidae; genus Corbicula; species Corbicula japonica. The sequence goes on along the minus strand of JAZAYU010000122.1, from coordinate 1,076,269 downwards.
GGTTTGTGCAGAACGTGTCAATAACCAAGAAGAATTAACAGAATACAAATGGCGCGTGTAGAAATAACCGAGTACAAATGGCCCGTCCTCACCTACAGAGGAATAAAACGGAGAAGACGCAGAACTGAAGGTCTATCCGCTAATGTTTCACTCGTGCATTTCATCGGTGATGAGCAATGACGATGTCCGACAGTTGTTCCTGCCAACAGCTATAATAGCGATAAATGTTAACTGTTTAAGATATATCAGGTGACCATGAAAATGCATGTTAAGTGGTCTTTCCGCTAGGTTTGTAGATTTTATTTGCAGTAGATATGCGAATTATTAACGTAAAAAAATCGCTTTCTAACTACCCCGTTTATGAAAACTAAACTATTAACAATAATATTCAGTTTTCATTTATAATTAAGATTTTGAAGATCACATCAAATAAGTAAGGAAATTAGCAGCAAACTATGTTTCGTTGATTTTAAGCGGACTTTTTAGATTATTTAAACGCAGACAGAAAAAAGGTCACAATTATTTCCTTGGATTGGAATATAATACGTCGATACTATTACTGTTTCTGAAATATAGTTCCGTGTCATCGTTCATGATAACAAAATTAGTAAAAGTTTCTACAGTAAATTTACACTAATGTCCACATACTGACCAAGTATCTCTTAATATTAATAGAAAGGTCACCAGATCTCGGCATTGTTTCCTCTTTTTGAGCAGAACTTGAAACACTTAATAAAGCATGATCGAAATACAGCAGATCTGTATGTTTAAAGTGACGGCGTTTTTTGCAAAGACATCATATGACTTTGTAAACATACCGTGACTTTCGGTGCATTTTACTTCTGGGATATCGAGTAGTTATTCAGTCCGTTTTATTGTTAAATAGATAATGAAACATAATATTTACGATTTTTTTCAGTATTTATATATTTATATGTTAAGAGCTAAAAATATTAAAACAAAGTCCTCGCATCAAGATTTTCTCGTATTTCTGATTCACCCCGAAATTTTGACCAATCCGATAATAAAACCACCCTTTTCGCAGTTTTTTTTACTATTTTCTCCTCCAGAATTGAGACCATTCTACCATTAAGTCACTTTTTCCAGTTTCCGATGTGCTTTAAAAAGAGAGTTTTGACTGTCTATAAAGATGCTATTATTGTTACATATTTTACAAATTTCCTTTCCAATGCTAGAATGTCTTGAAATACTAGTAAGATAATATTCTTCAGGAGAGCGCGTCAAGTCCATAACGTTAGAAAATCCCTTGCTACTGTAAAACACTGGAATGTGTTCTGACAAAAACAAATAAGAACTGAAAATTTTTTACTATATATGTGAAACATAATCTTTTTTTTACACAGGCAAGATAAGTTTGGCAGTTCCTTTTTTATTTATAGTATTGCATGCATATTTGTTAATAACATCAGTCCAGAGCTGCAATATCGAATATAATAGTTTAATATAAGTGAGAGTAAATACAGAATATTATAATTCGAATTTCGAAAAGTTTATGTTTAGTATTCATCGGCGTCATCTTCGCCGTCGTCGGCCTGAGTGTCAACTCCGACCTCTTCGTAGTCCTTCTCGAGGGCAGCCATATCTTCGCGGGCCTCGGAGAACTCGCCCTCTTCCATACCCTCTCCTACGTACCAGTGGACGAAAGCTCTCTTCGCGTACATGAGGTCGAACTTGTGGTCAAGACGAGCCCAAGCCTCGGCAATGGCTGTGGTGTTGCTCAACATGCACACGGCGCGCTGGACCTTGGCCAGATCACCACCGGGTACAACGGTTGGTGGCTGGTAGTTGATGCCGACTTTGAATCCAGTTGGGCACCAGTCGACGAACTGGATGGTTCTCTTGGTCTTAATAGACGCAATGGCGGCGTTGACGTCTTTCGGTACGACGTCACCCCGGTACAGAAGGCAGCAGGCCATGTACTTGCCGTGACGTGGGTCACATTTCACAAGCTGGTTGGCTGGCTCGAAGCACGCGTTGGTTATTTCAGCGACGGTTATTTGCTCATGGAAGGCCTTCTCCGCGGAGAGGACAGGGGCATAGGTGGCAAGAGGAAAATGGATTCGTGGGTAAGGTACAAGATTGGTCTGGAACTCGGTCAAGTCGACGTTTAGGGCACCATCGAATCTGAGAGAGGCAGTGATGGAGGAGACAATCTGACCAATCAACCTGTTCAAGTTGGTGTAGGTTGGTCTCTCGATGTCCAAGTTACGTCTGCAGATGTCGTAGATGGCCTCGTTGTCGACCATGAAGGCGCAGTCAGAGTGCTCCAGCGTGGTATGGGTGGTAAGGATGGCGTTGTACGGCTCGACGACTGCAGTAGACACCTGAGGAGCTGGGTAGACTGCAAACTCCAGCTTGGACTTCTTACCATAATCTACACTGAGTCTCTCCATAAGCAATGAAGAGAATCCGGAACCAGTACCGCCACCAAAACTGTGGAAGATTAGGAAACCCTGGAGACCACTGCAAGCGTCCGCTAACTTCCGGATCCGGTCTAAAACCTGGTCGATGTGCTCCTTGCCAACAGTGTAATGACCGCGGGCGTAGTTGTTGGCGGCATCCTCCTTGCCGGAAATAAGTTGTTCCGGATGGAAGAGCTGGCGGTAGGTGCCGGTACGAACCTCATCTGAAAATATGTAAAGAGATGTCTTTGTACCATCTTCCAAATGACACTTGGTTTGGTAAGACTAATAGTTAATTAAACAAAGCTTTCAATGTACTGAGGTAAACCTACTGATAGGACTTTTGAATATAAGAACTACTTTTTTGGCGGTTCTTAGGTCTGCAGTTTGTTACTATTATTAGACAAGTTGATACTTTCAAGGGTCAGACAACTGATAACTCTGGGTCTGCCGACCCAAAAGTACATTGTAACTATGCTATGGAGTCTTATACAAAAGAAAAAAATATCCACTTTTATACATGTTTATTTGCGAAAACAGAAAATGAACATTTGAGACAATTTACATTTCTGTATTAAATACTAGGTTGAACAATCACGCTAAGACCCAGAATCTTGACCGAGTTATCTTTGCCTTTTTATAATTAAGTCAGTTGTTCTAAAGAAAAGGAATGGTATAAAGTATTAAATACAGTATTGCATATTTCACACACAAATCATAAATTTGTTTCAAAGTGACGAATACACTATTTATTACAGTAAAACTTGTACAATTTTTTTAAATCATTTGTAAATTGTGATCGACTATTTTTAAGTATTTCTTAGTATTCTGTTTGTCATCAGCGAAACGTACGACTCAGATTAAATAATGAAACTCCAACTGCATCTAATGAAACTACTGTTTAATTTGCTGTGGAAAATATTGTATGCACATAACAGTGACGTGAATGGAACGTTATTACATGCACATGACTAACATTGTATTATGCGACGACAGCTTGCGCTGTTTCTCTCCCCAGAATCAATAGTGTATAAGCCTTATTGCCTTAAATAAATCAAGTTTTTTAAGTTACCTATGACAGATGGTTCGAGATCAACAAACACTGCCCTTGGTACGTGTTTACCCGACCCCGTCTCGCTGAAGAAAGTGTTGAAAGAGTCATCGCCCTTGCCAATTGTCTTATCGGATGGCATCTGACCGTCGGGCTGGATCCCGTGCTCGAGACAGTACAACTCCCAGCAACCATTGCCAATCTGGACCCCGGCTTGTCCAACGTGTACACTAAGGCATTCACGCTGAAAAGGGAACCAACATCTGGTAATATATGGGATGGTTCAGTTGCCTTGGAAATACAAACGGATGACAGTTTTGAGAGATTTAAAAAGGCAAAAGTTTTATATGGCGCACTGAAAAGTAACATTCTTTTCGCTGTTTGCATTATCTTTTGTTTTTCAAAAGCCGGAAGGATTTAAATTGCTGATCTTATTTCAGTAAACGTGGTATTCATTATACTTGTCCAAAACATGTTTGTAACAATTTTATCTCAAAGCGGATAATCAACTTGACAGCTTCCTCAAGTCATATTTAACACTACACCCCGTCAAATGACTCAGTCACTGTATCCAAAATGGCCTAGTTTAAGTACCTGCTTCAACGCACATGAATGTTGTTTATCTACATTTTCTTATGTTACCGTAACAACTTCGCTACACTCAATTGAATACTAAGATACATACAGTACGAACAGCGAAGTCTACCTATAATCTGCCACCTGCATCAGTTTCACTTAACCAGATTGCCACATGCACGATAGCCACTTTATACGACAGCAATCCGCCCGATCCGTGTAGTTAACCCTTTTTTCGCGCGCCATTAACATTCTGACCGCACCCGAAAAAAAAACAGTTCTAGGGATGCGACTTCGGCTGACCAATCGACATTGATAAATATCCTCCAAAAACACGAACTAAAAAGAAAAGAATACAAAAAGCTTACCATTTTGAAGATAGTCTTGAAAATTAGAAATGTTTAAATATCCTAGAGGCTCACGATGACTTGATCAGTCCTGGTGAGTTTTTAAGAGTGAGGTAATATTCGTTCGCGACCACGTATATAATACTGCATCACCGTGTGCAATCGACTGTATCACAGACTGGTGTAATCAGCTGGTCGATCTGACTGGTGAACACCGTGTGCAATCGACTATCACAGACAGGTGTAATCAGCTGGTAGATCTGACTGGTGAACACCGTGTGCAATCGATTGTATCACAGACTGGTGTAATCAGCTGGTCGATCTGACTTGTGAACACCGTGTGCAATCGAATGTATCACAGACTGGTGTAAGCAGCCGGTCGATCTGACTGGTGAACACCGTGAACAATCGACTGTATTACAGACTGGTGAATTCAGCTGGTCGATCTGACTGGTGAACACCGTGTACAATCGACTGTATTACAGACTGGTGTAATCAGCTGGTCGATCTGACTGGTTAACACCGTACGTGTACAATCGGCTGTATTACATACTGGTGTAATCAGCAGGTCGATCTGACTAGTTAACACCGTGTACAATCGACTGTATTTACAGACTGGTGTAATCAGCTGGTCGATCTGACTGGTAAACACCGTGTACAATCGACTGTATTATAGACTGGTGTAAACAGCTGGTCGATCTGACGGGTGAACACCGTGTACAATCGACTGAATCACAGACTGGTGTAAACAGCTGGTCGATCTGACTGGTTAACACCGTGTACAATCGACTGTATTACAGACTGGTGTATTCAGCCGGTCGATCTGACTGGTGAACACCGTGTACAATCGACTGTATCACAGACTGGTGTAATCAGCTGGTCGATCTGACTGGTGAACACCGTGTACAATCGACTGTATCACAGACTGGTGTATTCAGCTGGTCGATCTGACTGGTGAACACCGTGTACAATCGACTGTATCACAGACTGGTGTAATCAGCTGGTCGATCTGACTGGTGAACACCGTGTACAATCGACTGTATTACAGACTGGTGTAATCAGCTGGTCGATCTGACTGGTGAACACCGTGTACAATCGACTGTATTACAGACTGGTGTAATCAGCTGGTCGATCTGACTGGTGAACACCGTGTACAATCGACTGTATTATTGAATGGTGTATTCAGCTGGTCGATCTGACTGGTGAACACCGTGTACAATCGACTGTATCACAGACTGGTGTATTCAGTTGGTCGATCTGACTGGTGAAAACCGTGTACAATCGACTGTTTTACAGACTGGTGTATTCAGCTGGTCGATCTGACTGGTGAACACCGTGTACAATCGACTGTATTACAGACTGGTGTAATCAGCTGGTCGATCTGACTGGTTAACAGCGTGTGCAACCGACTGTATCACAGACTGTTGTAATCAGCTGGTCGATCTGACTGGTGAACACCGTGTACAATCGACTGTATCACAGACTGGTGTAATCAGCTGGTCGATCTGACTGGTTAACACCGTGTGCAACCGACTGTATTACAGACTGCTGACTTTGGAACGCTTGACGACTGAAGAGCACGAAAGTGCCATCGGAACTGTTGAATTTTCGCGTTGGTTATAAAACAAACCTGACGTTAATCCTTAATACAAAGGAAATAGATATTTTTATGTTTTTATTATAAGAGAAAAAAAGAAAATCAACATCTCATCTCACTCCCATGAAGAAGTCAGTCTATAGATTTCTACTTTTTATCTCTTTTGTTTGGATATTGAAAAAAGTGTATCCGTCTAATTATAATTACGTTATTTGAAGCCTTTTCAGTCTATGCCAATACAAAATTGTTATGAAAGTCTTGAGTTCGCGTTTTCTTTTTCAAAAGACGAAAGATGACGTGTTGGTAATAGAACTGTTTCAGCTTTGATAAAAACTAAACTTATATCGATATGTGAGTGTAAAATATTTTGAAAGTATGTTGTTGTTGTTGTTGTTTTTTTCATCAATTAGAAAGTGCATAAGGGATAGCATGTTCTCTCATACCTTATTTGTTGTTAAACAAGTTTAATGACGTAGGAATTAGATTGACTAAAAATAAAAAAAAACATGTATTTTTCCAATTACACTTGACAATTATATGGTTTCTTGCGGCTTTATACTTTATACTGTTATGAAAGAGACTTTATGTTATCTCTATCTACCGAACATCAAGATGATATTATTACAGCTTTTAATAACACCTCGAGGTACCTTGATGATTTATTAAATATAGATAATAACCATTTTCCATCACTTGTTAATACGATTTATCCTAAAGAACTACAGCTTAATAAAGCGAACACTTCAGAAAAGCAAGCAAACTTTCTTGATGTAAATCTGTCCATTGAAAATTGTTACAAATGTGAAAGTTACCAGTTACCAATGTGAAATACATAAAACGTTATAGGTGATAACACATATCTCCTCTGACACTTCTGACACCAGAGGAGATATGTGTTATCACCTATAACCTTTTATGTATTTTACATTGGTAACTGGTAACTTTCACATTTGTAACAGCTTTTCCCGTTCGCAGGGCACTTCCCCTGAATATGTTTACGGTTACACCTAGAACATTGTTTCTGTCCTTCAGACATAGGTTGTTGCTTTTTGTTGCTTGTATTCTGATGTTGCCCCCGTTGTCCACCCCAATGTTGTTCTGGTCGTGCTCCTCGGATGACCTCATCCGCTGTCCCTTGCTCGGTACCATGTTGATCTTTGACTTGAAGTTTAACAATTTCGCTCTGCCTAGCCATTTGAATAGCCTTTTCAAGTGTCAGCTCAGATTCCAGTTGCATCTTTTCTGACAAACTCATGTCAAGAATTCCGATAACTATCCTGTCTCTAATTTGTTCAACTTTTGTGTCTCCCGGAAAAGCACAGTTTTCTGATAATTCGTACAGTGATCGAATGAACGACTCTACAGTTTCCCCTTGGTTTTGACGTCTCGAATGGAATTTGGCACGCTCGTGGATAACATTTTTCTTAGGATTAAAATACTTATCGAATTCTCCCAAGACAGTTTCATATTTCTTTTTGTCGTCATCTGATAAATTGAATAATTTCATCAAATTGTCGGCATTCTGACCCATTGTGTATATTAATGTGGCCACCTGAATGTCTCCGTCATCTTTATGTAGCTTGGATGCTGTTCTGTAGAATGAAAACCTTTGCTTCCACTCATCCCATTTGCTCGGGTTTGTAAAATCAAAATTTTCTGGAGGTGATAATTTAGCCATTTTTCTTCATACAGTTTTATTTCATTCCAACGATTTTGATTTCACACTGTCCAGTAACAATTTCAAGACAAATAATCCATGTTTACAATTGAAGGTAAGCCCATTACATTTACAATGTAGTGCAAGTCCGACCTTTGTCAGTTTTCAATTTAATGAAATTACAACGCTTCTGAATTACAATTTAATGTAAGTCCACATTTACAATTTAATGTAAGTTCACATTTATTATTTAATGTAAGTCCATAAGTTCACTTCTGACAACATGTTATGTCATTGTCTTGACGGTTTATCCAAGTAAGGGTTCGAGACCCAATATGAATAAAGCTTTGATAGATTACTACAGTTTAATCTACATGATACAAGTGCTACGAGAGTATTTAATACAGTGAATCTAAAACAATGAGGCATGCTTATTATATAGCGCATTGACAGTAACTCTTTTACTAAGAGTGTTCCTGAAGCTGCATTGTTGTGTCCCTTGGTATGATACACAACAAAAATGGTTACGTCACTTCTAAAATAAATGATAAAAGAGATAATTTTAATACAGTTAATTTTCCGTTTTTAGACAGCGAAGTTCCTCGTGCAACATCTTACCGGGGTTTTATCACACAGCTTGTTCGCTTTTCAAGAGCTTGCAACGATGTTCACAATGATTTCAATGAACGTAATCTCACACCGTTCAACCCGATAAGGTGAATGCCGTGGGTGAGCCGACGGCAGTTGCTTGTGTACATGAACGCTTTTTGGCGAAACTGAGTATTGACCTGATTTTTACATTTTCCCGCAATATCTTAGCATACAAAATATACGTATTGATTCCCTGTTTGTTAAGGACTCTACTGACGAAATCTTGACGCACACAGGATATTATTTACAGAGAAATTGCAGAAAAAGTGTGCAATTTTTCTACAAAATATTCATTTGACGAATCGGTCCCAAATATCCTTTTTTATTACAGATCTGAAATATTTGAAATATTCCATGATAAAGTTCAATTATTTCCCTGTAATTATTTGAAACCACAGCTTCCAATTCGCTTTCTCTAGAAAGATATTTACTTTTAAACTTGGTACGTCGTGGTGATTTTGGTAATGACAACGGCCGTTAACACTAAAATATTGGTACAGTTGAATGCAGTTTCGTCAGTTGATTGGATAACGTTAACGGCCGTCAAGTGAACTTATTTTCAACGTCGCTGTTGTCTGCTTTATGCATAAAGTGTATCAGACTCTAGTGTTAACAAATCTAGGCTTCTCCTTGTTGTGTATAAATCAAGATAAATATTGAAAAGTATGTTTACCTAAAGAAAAACATTTATAACATAACACCTGATTTCCAGGTTGTATATATTACCTAACGTTTTGTTGTTGATGCAATTTTAGAATTGTAATAATTTTAAGTATTCAATTATTTCGTAAACTTGTCAAAAGAGAATTACAAGCGTTTGTACACATTCAAATGAAATACAATATAATATTTTATCTAACTTTGTACAAATCCTTATATTATTTACTATGAACTTTACGAACTTGAAATTTAATGCACTTGCACAGCCGCCTGCAGACGAGAAAAAATGTTGCACATTATATTATTTCAGCTCGAACTTTATCTGGGGACGAACCATACCGAGTACGTAATATTATAGTTTTAAAATTCGGAAATAAATGTTATTATTCTTCATTTTCATTTAGTAGCCATTACTCTTTAAGAATACTCGAAGCGCAGGCGGCCTTGATTTACTTCTGATTTATAAATGAAATGATATAGACAACGAAAGTAAGTAAAATTCAACTCAGAATGAAGTATTTGAAGTTCTTTTGCTTCGTATTTGTAACAGACGAAAAACAACTTTTCTTATGCGACTAAGTTTTGCCACTGACCGTTTCAAGGCGGTAACCCCTCGGGTTCTAACTTTCGTTAATTGTTTGTGGCGTCCATATTAAAATTGATTATTGTAATACCATGTTCTCTTTTCGTCTCTACTGTTTGGCTGTGTGGAGAGGCTGTGTCTGCTGGATGTGGCCATCCCTGATATGCATATTTCACTGTTTTATATATCATTGTCGTCACATCTGCTTCGGTGACAATACGGCTAAGACGTCATGGTCATATCTCTAGAATATAGTCTAAATTTAAGGTGTCGTAATCTCTGTCAGATCAAACTCAAAGTAAAACAGTAAGTATCTCAAAACTTTCGTAAATATGGCGTTTTCAACTGACTGTGACTTGCTGTTCAAAGAAAAAATATACAACAAAATTGGCAATGTTCGCGTTAAAAAACCATCGGTCAAATCACGATGCAATAAAAACATTTAATTATGTTCTCAAGACCAGTGTTTATCATTGTAGAGACAAAGCTAATTTTCACTTGACGGCCGTTTACGTTATCCAATCCACTGACGAAACTGCATTCAACTGTACCAATATTTTAGTGTTAACGGCCGTTGTCATTACCAAAATCTCCACGACGTACTAAGTTTAAAAGTAAATTTCTTTCTAGAGAAAGCGAATTGGAAGCTGTGGTTTCAAATAATTACAGGTAAATAATTGAACTTTATCATGGAATATTTCAAATATTTCATATTTGGTAATAAAAAAAAAAGATATTTGCGGCCGATTCGTCAAAAGACATATTTTGTCGCAAAATTGCACACTTTTTCTGCAATTTCTTTGTAAATAATATCCTGTGTGCGTCAAGATTTCGTCAGTAGAGTCCTTAACAAACAGCAAATCAATATGTATATTTTTGTCAGCTAAGATATTGCGGGAAAATGTAAAAATCAGGTCAATACTCAGTTTCGCCGAAAAACGTTCATGTACACAAGCAACTGCCGTCGGCTTACCCACGGCATTCACCTTATCGGGTTGAACGGTGTGAATTTGTGCATTACAGAAAAACTTTTAAAACAGGGTTAGCGGTATCACAAATTAAGGAAAATCTTTTGCAAGTTTTATCGCCGATACCCAGTTCTAATTCATAAATACAGGTGCAGTTTAAGTTTAAAATCACTATTGCAACGAGGTATTTCACAGCCGGTTTTTTATGGAGATTAAATTTACAAACTTAAGAAGATAAAAGGCAATCTTAATTTCTCCCAGTTATTCGTAAAAACCACATGTAAATTTAAAAAGAAAGGTTACCAACATGATATTTTTACAGAGTTCTGCAGGCCTGGTGATTAACCCATCTACAGTTGATCATTATGCTTACTTCTTTGGTTGCACGACGGTGGCAGGGTTTTAAGAGTTTATGAAGCTTTATGGTGTATGGGGAAATCTTTTCTTAAAAGAACCTAGAAGCTCGATTCGTTTCTTTTATCCCTGTCATCGTGTTCTTGCTGATTTTATTCCAGGTGCTCTGGTCTCGGTAAGATCATTGAGTACCTACCCTTTGGCTTTGCAATGCTATTAGCTTCTTATTTTTTATATGTTTGTGTGCTTTTGCATGCAACATTGTTGAGACGATGGGTGGGTTGGAGTTATTTCACCAAGACAACTTGTACTTGTTTTGTGATACGAGAACCTGTTGGGGCAAGTGTGAGGTTGGTGCACCCTAGAACCTGGTTTAAACCACCAGTGGCAAATTATTTTGCCACTGCCCGTTCCAAGGCGGTAACCCCTCGGGTTCTCACTTTCGTTAATTGTTTGTGGCATCCATTTTGAAACTGATTATTGTAAAACCATGCTCTGTTTTCCTCTCTACCTTTTGGCTGTGTGGGGAGGCTGTGTCTGCTGGATGTGGCCATTCCTGATATGCATATTTCACTTTTTAGTAAGATGACAGAATGTGACCAAGTGTGATCTTGATATTTGTTTTAGGGTTTATACACCGAACCACCACGCAAAACAATGCCTCTGGAATGTCAGGTACCCCTCAACACCGGTATAGTGTTCTGGTGTTATAAAACTGGACTGAACATTTATAACTAAACATAAGAGTGACACTGATAATATTTACTAAAACGTTTATTTCATACTAAGCATGATTATTTCTTTCCAGCCTTACCTGGTGATTAATTAATTGCATATATTGTTTGCTGAAAACCGGTAGAGAATTTCAAAATACTTGTCAAATTTCAATAGTGTCCGTTTACCTTTAATATTCTTTCAAATAATAAATAATGAAAAGACATTCAGGTGGCATCAGTTCGCATAAAAGTGATAATAGAGAGCACGTGTGTTTAATATTCATCAGCGTCATTTTCGCCATCGTCATCGTGAGTGTCGACACCGACCTCTTCGTAGTCCTTTTCGAGGGCAGCCAAATCTTCACGGGCCTCAGAGAACTCTCCCTCTTCCATACCCTCTCCGACGTACCAGTGGACGAAAGCTCTCTTAGCATACATCAAGTCGAACTTGTGGTCGAGACGAGCCCAAGCCTCGGCGATGGCTGTGGTGTTGCTCAGCATGCACACGGCACGCTGTACTTTGGCCAAATCACCACCGGGTACAACGGTTGGTGGCTGGTAGTTGATTCCGACCTTGAATCCAGTTGGGCACCAGTCGACGAATTGGATGGTTCTCTTCGTCTTAATAGACGCAATAGCTGCGTTGACGTCCTTGGGGACGACGTCACCCCGGTACAGAAGGCAGCAGGCCATGTACTTTCCATGACGTGGGTCGCATTTCACGAGCTGGTTTGCTGGCTCGAAGCAAGCATTGGTGATTTCGGCAACTGTCAGTTGCTCATGGTATGCCTTCTCGGCGGAGATGACCGGAGCGTAGGTAGCCAGAGGGAAGTGGATACGTGGGTAAGGTACCAAGTTGGTCTGGAACTCTGTCAAGTCGACGTTGAGGGCACCGTCAAATCTGAGGGAGGCAGTGATGGAGGAGACGATCTGACCAATCAACCTGTTCAAGTTTGTGTAGGTTGGTCTCTCAATGTCCAAGTTACGTCTGCAGATGTCGTAGATTGCCTCGTTGTCGACCATGAAGGCGCAGTCGGAGTGTTCCAGCGTGGTATGGGTGGTAAGGATAGCGTTGTACGGTTCGACGACTGCAGTAGACACCTGGGGAGCTGGGTAGACTGCAAACTCCAGCTTGGACTTCTTACCATAGTCTACACTGAGTCTCTCCATAAGCAGTGAAGAGAATCCGGAACCAGTACCACCACCAAAACTGTGGAAGATGAGGAAACCCTGGAGACCACTGCAAGCGTCCGCTAACTTCCGGATCCGGTCCAGAACCTGGTCGATGTGCTCCTTGCCAATAGTGTAATGACCGCGAGCGTAATTGTTGGCGGCATCCTCCTTACCGGAAATGAGTTGTTCTGGGTGGAAGAGTTGGCGGTAGGTCCCCGTACGTACTTCATCTGAAAATATCGAATACATCACTGTAAAAACTGACTATCCATTTTCATAATTACAAGCATCTGCATTGCGGTATGAATAATTATTTATAAATTTTAGACTTTTCTGCCCTCGGTCGGAGAAACATTAATTTGCAAAAGTGTAATTTACCAAAGATATATTTTTACAGTTATTTACCTACGACAGATGGTTCAAGGTCAACAAACACTGCCCTTGGTACGTGTTTGCCCGACCCCGTCTCGCTGAAGAAAGTGTTGAAAGAATCATCGCACTTGCCAACCGTCTTATCGGATGGCATCTGGCCGTCGGGCTGGATCCCGTGCTCTAGACAGTACAACTCCCAGCATGCATTGCCGATCTGGACCCCGGCTTGTCCAACGTGTACACTTAGGCATTCACGCTGAAACAGAAACCAACATTTACCATTGATAGCCCAACATATCCGATCACATCAATCCAATAGTGTCAATCCATCTGAGACCGTGTGCACTTAACATCAATCCGGTGGGTGGGGGGTCAAGAGTGGGAATCCTTAGCTACGCCCAGAATTCTTGAAATGTTGTACAGTATTTTCCACATCTTTACCAGAACACCAGTGTGTGTATCGCACACGGTTAAATAACGATTATCGTCTTAAAGTACCAGGATGTCGCATTTTCTGTAATAAATAGGCGGACTGGACGTTAACTTTGAAACCTTTAACCATCTCAGCAGATGCGCGATAATCATTCACTCCTTACGTACACGTTTTTACATGTGCGACCAGTGTAGATTCAGATCAGCCGGCACATGTGATCTGTACTGCTCGCATCTTGGTCAGAAATAACCTAATGAATCCTAATGTGAATGGTGCAGATCCTAATTAGAAGGTAAGAAGGTGCCGGCTGATCTGTAACTACACTGTTTGCCTGTGTAAATAAGGGTCTAAAGGGTTCTCAACTTGGTTTAGCTTTCATGCTTTACATATTGTATCTTTTCAGATGAGCCGAGGAACATTTTGAAAACAATTACGCTATTGGACATTGGACACAGTACTTGCAAAATGTGTAAAACCTTTCTTTTTGACTTGAACAGCCGGCTGAAAATGTGAATTTCCTTTTTACGTTTTCATAATTTAAGATTGACTCAACTTATTGAGCGTTTGATCCGAACTATTGAATATTTCTTATAGTGGGTCATCGATAACTTGACAGTCACATGATTATCAACTTCATTTAAATATGGTTTATCAGCGAAACGTTTTTCATATGTTGATGTCCCAATGTTCTTTTGGTGAGTATTAATCACCGGACAAGTACATCATGTATTAATGTAACCAGTACTGCCTGGTTTTATAAACCGAGTATCACGCGACTGTTTACTTATCCTTAATCGGTTGCAAGGAAACATTTAATTGTCGATTCTCTCTCAAAACGTTTATAGACGGAAATCGTTTTTTTATATACAAAAACCTTTTTATTCGGCCCTTTTCCTGTATTTACATCTCTAATATATATCATTTAAATGTCATTGTCCGAAATATATATAATTTATGTACACTGTCGAATCAACTCTATATATTTTCTTCAAATTGTATTAAACAGTCCACCTTTAAAAATTATGAGTCAGTTGCTGAATCCAATTTAAATATTAACGACGACCTAGTTTTTGTGCCTTGTTCAACTATGTAAATGCATGGACGCACAAGAATGTTGTTTATCTACATTTACTTATGTTACCGTAACAACTTCGTTAGACTTAACTGATATGCGTTTTAAATGTCAATGCAGCAAAAAAGAGACCTAAATGTTTTATACGATTTGGGCGCGGACAAACAAAGGGCCATTGTCCACACATCAACCACTTCTGTAAAATTGGCGATAACTTAAACATTTACTTCATTGGGAATTAGGCGAAAAGCCTAGATCCAGATCAGCCGGAACATCAGCATCTACATTTTTCGCTTCGCTTCTTGATTCATTGTTGACCTATAGAAGCGAACAGTGCAGATTCTGAACTGACGGCATGTATGTGCCGGCTGATTTGGATCTACACCGTTCGCAGACGCGATAAAACTCACATTATTTTTGTTAGGAAAGGGTTTCAAGCTCGTTGGTACACCTTGCCATTTGGTGTCTGTATCTGGAACCGTCTTTCATTTTTTCCGCGCGCCGTAAAAGTCTACTCTGATGTTCCCCGCTAAGTTCATAATATATTCAGAATTCGAATCCGGCACTACCCTTACCATATACATTATATTCATTGCCTACCGACAATAAAAAAATGAATATCAAAAACAAACGTCTTACCATTTTTAAAGACAGAAGTTAAGAGTAATCTCGAATGCTCACGGCGACTTGATCAGTCCTGGTGAGATCTGGGAAATGACGTGAGGTGACATCCGCCTCGAAGTATATATACCGCGTCACCGTGCGTAACCGGCTGAATAGTGAACAGGGTCCAAGGTTATAAAGCTGAGAATGGAAACCAGTCTCGAATCTCAAGCATATGATTGGTTGAAATGGAGACTCTACAGATGCTTGAGATTTGAGACTGGTTTACAATCTAAGTTTTATAATCTTGGGGCCATGTTTCACCGGTTGCCCAAAAGAAAGCAACAGTGAAGAAGTAGTACTAAAATAACTGTTTTACAGTCCAACATGCTTAAGACCACCGCTATACAAAGATCGCTTGTGGATAAAGACCACTTTTTATTCTCCTGTAATCAAAGACACCTGCCTTAAAGGAGCACATTTGGAGTTTCTCTATGTGGTCTTTGAAGACAGGTTTGAATTTATAAGAGAGCAGCATGTACATATACTCAAAAGTTCAACTTCATCACTTTTAACAAATAACGAACATCAAAAATACAGGCGAAATCATTCTGAAAACTGGATATGGTTAATCAAATATTTAACCATACGTCTTTATGGCGTAGACCAGTGCCCAAGGTTATAAAACTGAGCATGGAAACCAGTCTCAAATCTCAAGCATCTGATTGGCTGAAATGGCGACTGGTCGCCATTTCAGCCAATCAGATGCTTGAGATTTGAGACTGGTTTCCAATCTCAGCTTTATAACCTTCAGGCCAAGTGCTGATTCAGATCTCCCGGCACATCTGTGCTGTCTGACCAGGATCTGCAATGTTTTGTTTTTTATTTATTATGTCATTAAGGAATAGAACAGATCCAGAACAGACGGCGTGGATGTGAAGTAGAGGAAAAGCCTATCAGGTTATGGAATGGCACAATAATCAGTGAAGCGCTATCATCTCAAGACAGTGATTCTAGCCATTCTATAAGGTACTTTGAAAATGAAAATACCTAACGGATTGTTTGATATAATGCAAGCTGTTGAATCAACCTTACAATCATTACGTTTTCAATAATGCTCATGTCTATTCATCGGGAAGATGCATCCACCAGTGGTGTGGGCGACGCGTTGCCAGTCATGTGTACGCTTAATATTTATTTATACATCTCGAGAGTTTGCTTAATGGCCGATGAATCATGATCTCGGCACAACCTGTTGTTAATGAGTCGATACCGGTTATATCAAGGCTGATCGCGAATGAAAAGCATACCAGCTGCATGCTCCTTATAAAGGCAACAAATGATGACTGTTTTTTTCTCAACTGGTAACCATTGGCGTAGTTTCCTTAAAGCAGTCAACGCACGCTGCTTAACGTTTTGCGGTTTTGAGCTGAAGTGAGAAACGTGAAACTTCAACTGCCCTCCCTTCAGACGTCCGACACCATCCTCACCCTTTCAAATAAAAAAGAATAAAGGCAAGAGAGAGGCCCGAAATAGTCAATATAGCGCGATAAATTTAACCTCAATTTCTACAACATCATTTGTTTTAATTATTGCCAGCAAGCGATAGTCTGCGCGCGATAGTCAGACTTGGCTTTCCATAATTCGTTTCGGCCAAGATCTTCTGTGTAACTCGTGAAAACTACAAAATTCTGGAGCAGTTGTACCGAGTGTGAGTATGTATCTTAATTATACTACATGCGGAAAATAATAAAAGCAGATTAAAACGATAGCAACATATCATATAAACTGAGTCACGGCGGTAAAACAACTGTGCGCAAACGGCACACTGGATAACCGTTACATCCTGCTTCAAACAACGCAAAAAGATTTCAATCATTTTGTGAAAAAAAAGTGACGGTTACGATATGACTTCAGTGAGATCGGTTTTCAGGTAAGTCAAATTTGTTGCCAAATCTGTAAGGATCAACTAATGACAAAAAGACCTTAAAAGATCTGACGAAATCAGAAAAGTTTTTTTAAATTGAAGATTACTGTGAGTGATAGAAAGGAAGTCACATTGATGGATTAAAAAAAACAATCAGGGACCATGAACAAAATACACATCAAGTATGGCGAGTCGATGTTATCGCAAATTTTGGGCATTGATCGAAACACATTTTGAACTAAAGGTCACCGAGACCTTGGCTTTAAGCAAAATATCAGTAGGAGACAAGCAATCGTCAACACCAATCTACAAACCAAGTTGATTAAATCTGTGTCAACCATTTTTTATTGGAAATTAAACTCAATTTAATTGTTACTGTTACCTTGACCTTTGACCCCAAGATATGAGTCATCTAATCATTAAGACCAATCGCTCACCATTCATCAACAATTCATATCGTCGGATTAATGCATTCCTCAGTTTTTGATCAGAAAAAAAAAACTATTGAAAGCACATTGATTTTGACTTTTAGCAGTTTTACCTCAATATCAAAAAGGGTTATCTGCTAACTATAAACACACCAAGTCTGGTGAGTCAAGGTCAAACCCTTATTAATCAATATTTGATTAGAAAAATGAATCGCACTGGGTGATCATGGGGTGTAGTGTGGTATCATTATGGTTTAGTTTGCTGGGGTTTAATGTTCGCATATTTCGCACCAACAAAACCAAATTTAAGAATAATACAACTTATACAATTTAAGCCTGCACAAAAATGTCATCATGATAAATTTTGCATGTAAATTGATACCCGCAAAATTAAATGATACTACAATAAACCATCTCCATTTGGGGCGTCACGGGAAAAGGTACCTTCGGACAGTTGACGTCAATCTTTGATATGACGTCATAAATTTGAGCAGACGACATTACTCTTTATGCATTTTGCGTTAAAATTATCATTTTATTGTCAACACGTGTAACAAAATCACATTTTAGTTATAAGAAATTGATTTATACATGTAAGTTCTTTCTAAATTTAGTAAAACTAAAATATCACTAAGAATGACCGAAGGTACCTTTTCCCGTGACGTGCCCCATTTAGTAAAGGGTTAATGTTAACTACCATGAACTTCTCAGAAAATTAGGTGATTTTGAAAATCTGTATATATACTGAACAAAAATAAAAAGTATCCACTTTTTATGCTTATATTCTCATTAACTTACTTTTATTTAATCACGAACGCTTTGAATGGTGTTTTGTTAGTTAGTTTCAGTTGTTTCTAAGTTAAATTGTTCATGAATAAAATCTTCCACACCAAGACCTGAGGAACTGCCAATCGAATAACAATTAATCATGGATTACAAAACACTACATATTCAATTTTAAGGGAGGTAATTGGATATGTTTGGAATTTCTAGTGTTATTAATCGAGGACCAGTTGTGTTATTGATGAATATTTTGTGATTTTATTTATCCAGAAGAGGTAGAGAAAGTGATTTAATTCAAATAAATGTGAATATTTCAAACAATAGCTGACATTTTACTGAAACCCTTATTTTAACAAAGGGAAAGATAACTAAGTTGTGGCTGCAGATTTTCAAGAATACTTTATCCCTTTGCAATGAAAACAGAAAAGCAAATGTGTACACATATAGAATTTTGAGTTTTCGTTTCCAAATTTTACAAAATCTAAAATAGGAAAGTGGATACTTTTTATTTTTGTTGAGTATATATAGAAGAAGTAGAGTGAGAGATTTTTCATTTTAACAATAATTCAAAGACATTGTGGTTTTTAATCATAAATCTTTTGTCGGTAGATACAACTATTTTCACATGTGCGAACAGTGTAATACAGATCAGCCAGCACATCAAATGAAATCACCCAGTATAACACAAAAACATTACCATTTCAGAAAACAGGGTTATAAGAAAAACAAAATTGAAACATCAAAACTGTAATCTAAGAAAATTGTTTATTTGTTTTAAAACTCTGACTAACAAATACATAACATGGCACATGATATAATGTTTAAAATGATTTAAACATCACAACCATAATATAACTAGACTTTGTCCTCGGGACACTGATGCACCTACTGCTACAACAACATTTGTAACAAAGGGCCATAACTCTGGTAAAAAATGCAGGAAAAAAATCTTAACAATCATCTATACATGCTACTTGATCATCTGTGGAAGTTTGAAAGAAATCCACCTGGGCCAAAGATCATAAAACTTAGTTTGGAGATCAGTCTCAAATCTCAAGTATCTGATTGGCTGAAATGGCGACTGGTCAAGTGCAGCTCTTCTTGGGGGCATAATAACTAGATGCCTGGTGGATACATGTCAAGCCTGTTATGAAAAAGAAATTCAGTGAAACCTGCCTTAGCAGGCAGCCACCTGCGAATAGCAACCACCTGTCTTTAACAGCCAATTTGAATAGAACCTAAACTGACATTTTGTTATAATTTTTTACTGTCTTTAATAGCCACCTGTCTTCAGCAGCCACCTTTTGTCACTCCCTTGTGAGGCTGCTAAAGACAGGATTGACTGTATTAACAAGCAATTCTGTATGACTCACTGAGGTTAACATTCATGCCATGTATATAATCAAGAGTACTCAATGCATGCCAACGTTATGGGCAACAGGGCCAGAAAAGATCTGACCACTGTGACCTTGACCTTTGAGGGAACCAGGGATTTTAGCGTGACAGCCTGTCTCAATGAGATTAACATTCATGCCAAATATAAACAAGATTGCTTGTCAAAGTTACAGGCTGAACAAGCTCTGACATGACCTTTGAACTCTAATGCTGACCTTGACCTTTAAGATGGGAACCTGGGGTTTGCGCAAGACACTCCATTTCACTGAGGTTAACATTCACGCGAAATAATTATAAACAAGACTGTTTAATGAATGCCAAAGTTATGTCTGGACAAATCCAGACAGATGCACAAATGAACACACCCACATACACTGAACTACTACTGTGACAAAAATAACTTTTAATTTGTTTGCTCCACCAAATAATTATATTACACAGCACATGAAATAATGGTTTAAACAATGCACATATAAAATTTGTATATGTGAATATTTAATGGTTTACAGTTATTCAAAACTACACTAGCATCAGGACAATGAAATTAAGCATTTATTTAATCAACATTTTAAGTTTTATCACAGACTGAAAATGATTGTTTTTACCAATGTGAACATATTGCAAGTTTGTTAAGCGACAGTTGCTAAACCAGAATATGGCAATTGACATCTGACTAGGAATTTCTGGTGTTTTTCTAGGTTTCGGTTACAGTTTGCTACTGCCGGCTGCCTGTCCCCACTGACTGAGGGGAACATTTGTCTTGCTGAGCTTTGCTAGCAGGCTACTGGGTACCCAGTGCATGCTGTATGCTGAAATATCACAGAGATCAAATATCAGCACAGTTTATATTTAACCCTTTCCTGTACAGACACACCTTTATTGCTAGGGCGAACAGTTTAGATCCAGATCAGCCGGCACATCCGTGCCATCTGATCAGGATCTAAACTGTTCGCTTTTAAGATTCATTAGGTTATTTCTTACCAAAATGCGACCAGTGCAGATCCTGATCAGACGGCACGGATGTGCCGGCTGATCTGGATCTACACTGGTCGCAAATGCGTAAAAATGCGTATCTATACAGGAAAGGGTTAAAACACATTAAACCCCTCATTTACCCTTTACTCCATGGGATATGGCTTTTGCATAGAATGTTACAGAATTGGAGACTGTCAATTTCATGATATTTAATTAAGGTGCAAGTAAAAATTAGTTACCAACCCATTAGGTAACTATGATTTTTATAGCTCTCAAAATGAACCCTTCACTCCACAAATAGGACCATGATAACATGGGCAAATAGTGTTACATCCATTTCAGCCAGCACATCCATGCCATCTGATCAGGATCTACACTATTCGCTTTGAGATCAATTAGGTAATTACAGATCAAGAAGCAAATGAAGTAGATCAAGAACTGGGCTGAATGTTATAAAACTGAGTTTGGAAACCAGTCTCAAATCTCAAGCATCTGATTGGCTGAAATGGCGACTTCAGCCAATCAGATGCTTGAGATTTGAGACTGGTTTCCATGCTCAGTTTTATAACCTTGGGCACTGATGTCACAGATGTGCTGGCTAACATGGACATGCCTTAATCGCCTGTGCGATAAAAGGTTTATATATAGAAAATTAAGTTAATTAACCAGAGCAAAATGATAAGTTGAGTAGAAACACAATGGAGTGGAATTAGAGACTTAAAAAAAGTTTGTCTTTTTCGATTTTATTTAGTATCATAGATGCAAGTAAAAGTCAGTTCCAGACTCGTGAGGGTTATGTTTTTGCTTTCAAAATTAAATGGTATCATGAAAAACTTACGAAACTGCTTATGGTAGTAGCATATTCTATCGTAAACTTTCTTCAGTCCCACCTGACTGGCATAGTACATCGGTCCTCCCATATACTTGGGCCAACTGAACCCATATATCCTGAAATAGTAAAACAACTCATATATACTGTATGAGATTTTTAATTTGTGGATAAGATAAGTAAAATGTCCTAAATATAAAATCTGAATGAAATTGCATTTGTATTGAGGGAATTAAGTTGCAGAAAAAAAATATTTTTGTGAATTCTTATATTTAGTTTTCATTTTTTCTATAACCTTTACTCTGATTATATAATTTCTGAATTGACAATAACGGATGTTAGATAAACTGTTATGACTCCAAGTCAAATGTGTATGACACAAAAAATGCTACTCAACAAAAATTTCAACATTACTCTCAATTTTTTCCAGTTCAGGCCAAACAGTAATACAACAAAGTAACTAAGACATTGTTAACCATTGTTTCATGTATTTCGTATAAGCTGTGCTGTCTGACCAGGATGTACACTGTTTGATTTTAGATTAATTAGTTTATTAGTGACCCAAATCAGAATTCATGGCTACAAAGCCACAGAACCACATAAGGGCACAGAATGTACAAAGGTCACAGAAGCACTTTAAGGGCACAGAATTACAGAAGCACATGAAGGTCACAAAAGCTCTGAATTTATTGTATACCCATGAATGATTCTAGCATAGAGCATCGTTAATCAGCAAAATTGATACAACTCGTCAGATTAGAAATTCTGTATCGAACAATGTCCAGCTTCCCGTGTTGTATGTGACGTGGTCATTCAGTGTTATAATCAAGTAAATCCGCTCACCAGATAATGTCTATTTCCTCTGCCATTGTACACAACCCCTCCTCCAGTATTTTGAAACCTTCATTGATCATAGAATACTGCATCCTCTCCAAAATCTCCTGTCAACAAACAAACATACACTGTGACAGCAAAATCAGTTTCGATTGTGAATATATATTCTAAGTTTCAAGTTGATATCTCAATAGTTTCAAACTGTAATGGGCCAAGTGTGTATTTTGTAAACATAAAATTTAAGTGAAAAAGGGGCATAAAAATATGGGTAATAGAGTTGTTGGTAAAGATGTAGACTGTTATGATGAATATATATATTTCAAGTTTCAAGGTGGTAAGTCAAGTAGTTATAAAGTTATGGACCAAAGTGCATATTTTGTTTAACGGGCACTGGCGTGGACGCTGCGCTTTTGTGACAAGGAAAGCTCCCACATTCTTAAAATAGTCAAGCTGATATTCTTCGAATAGTTGAGCTAAAAATGCTTCATACCTGTGAGCCAATAGCTCTCCTCCGGATGCCAAGTGCTCTGGAATGCTCCTCTATGATCTGTGTGACCTCAGGGTCAACGACTGGTTTCCCTTGGGGACCTTCATATTTGTACCATCCTTTACCTGTCAAAGTAAATCACATCTTAATCATGTTGCAATTTTAATATCATGCCCAGGACCCTATATCTGCCCAAGGATTTAAGCCCTAGGGCAGATTTGGGAAAATATAGAGGGTGATAAGATGATTATTGCAATCATCATCATCATCATCATCATCATCATCATCATATTCACCATTATCATAATCATCATCATTAATACCAAAAACACAACCACATCATCATCGTCATCATCATCATCACTCAAATGCCTTAACCATCATCATCATCATCAACATTGCTGCCATCACCACCATCATCACCACACCCGTCATCATCATCATACATAATGTCTCAATAACAAATTGTTTTGCTGACAAACTGCTAACATTGTTTTCAAGTTATTACGTTGTAAAAGACGTTGTAAATAACAGTAGATATATGTACCATTTTTCCTGCCTAGTCGTCCTTTCTCTACCAGCCTTTCTAGCAGGCTACAGTTTCTCTCGCTGAGGAAAAACCGACTTTCAGTTGTGAGCTCCACACCTGCCTTCCTTGCCGCCTCCCGCCGGATCCTAAACCCAACATCAATTCCTACAGCAATACAACCCTTATGTTATCATATGCAAAACTTCAGCTGACGCTTCTGAATTTGAAAATGCATTGTTAAACACTTTACTTTAACCCTTTCCTTGATATATACGCAAGTGCGACCAGTGTATATCCAGATCTGCCGGCTCATCTGTGCTGTCTGATCAGGATCTGCACTGGTCGCATTTTGGTCAGAAATAACCTAGTGAATCAAAAAGCGAACAGTTTAGATCCTGATCAGACGGCACAGCTGTGCCGGCTGATCTGGATCTAAACTGTTCGCCCTAGCAATAAAGGTTTATCTATACAGGAAAGGGTTAAATACCTACAAGGATTTTATCACACATGCGAAAAGTGGTAATCCAGATTCAAGCTGTGTGATCAGGATCTATACTGTTCTCTTCTTGGTCAGAAATAAGCAAATGAATCGAACAACAAACAGTGCAGATCCAGATCAGATGGAATGGAAGAGCTGGCTGATCTTGATCTACCATGTTCGCCCATGGAATAAAAGTTATATCCCATGGGGTAGGGGGTTAAAACTACTTGAAATTTTGAACATTTTAATGAAAAAAGCAAAAGAAAATATATTTGTCACGGTACGAATCTAGTCACTATCTGGGGAGAAGATGTGTATGCGGACGGATAGCTCGGTCGGGAGAGCACTCGCCCTGTAAGCGAGGGGTCCCGGGTTCGAGTCCCGGTCTGGCTGCACATTCTTTCTCACCCTGTGACAATGGCGCCCAATGGGGGACCGTGATAGCTAGCAGGTTCGGCCACCAGCCTGTAATAGCATTAAATACACGTAACTCTCTGGAATTCGAGGGCGAATTTTCAAATTTGAGGGGGTGTATGTCACGGTACGAATCTAGTCACTATCTGGGGAGAAGATGTGTATGCGGACGGATAGCTCGGTCGGGAGAGCACTCGCCCTGTAAGCGAGGGGTCCCGGGTTCGAGTCCCGGTCTGGCTGCACATTCTTTCTCACCCTGTGACATATTAATTACATATAGCATTAAAATACTGGCATTTAGTTGGACAAAAATTAAAACATCTGTCAACATAATGAGTTCAGCATCGAAAAAGTAAAATGACTACTAACTTGTTTTTTTTTAAGAAATGACCTGCTTTTGATATACTTTGAAATATATTTATCATTTACAAAAAAAACAACAAGAATGTTTCATTTTGTTCCTTACTGAGTTCTAAAATTTGTTATTTGTCATTAGCTTAATTTATTCATGACAATTTTGTCTTTTTTGTCAATTCAAGGGCTATAATTCTGGTGTTATTAGTACAATCTACATTACAGCTGGTAATCAACAATCAACAAGAAACTTTACTGGTACACATATTTCTCACAAAGACTTGTGCCCAATGTTTAAAACTGAGCATGGAAACCAGTCTCAAATCTCAAGCATCTGATTGGCTGAAATGGCGACCAGTCGCCATTTCAGCCAATCAGATGCTTGAGATTTGAGACTGGTTTCCAATATCAGCTTTATAACCTTCAGCTCTGGTAATATGAAAAATGTTGTTAAAGTTAACCCTTCACTTCATATTAACCCTTTCCTCTGTATATGCTTATTTATGCATGTGCCACTAGTGTAGATCCAGATTAGCTGGCACATCTGTGCCTTCTGATCAGGATCTGCACTGCTCGCATTTTGTTCAGAAATAACCTAATAAATCATAAATTGAACAGTGCAATTGATGTGCCATCTGATCAGGATCTGCACTGCTCGCATTTTGTTCAGAAATAACCTAATAAATCATAAATTGGACAGTGCAATCGATGTGCCGTCTGATCAGGATCTGCACTGCTCGCATTTTGTTCAGAAATAACCTAATAAATCATAAATTGAACAGTGCAATTGATGTGCCATCTGATCAGGATCTGCACTGCTCGCATTTTATTCAGAAATAACCTAATAAATCATAAATTGAACAGTGCAATTGATGTGCCATCTGATCAGGATCTGCACTGCTCGCATTTTGTTCAGAAATAACCTAATAAATCATAAATTGAACAGTGCAATTGATGTGCCATCTGATCAGGATCTGCACTGCTCGCATTTTATTCAGAAATAACCTAATAAATCATAAATTGAACAGTGCAATTGATGTGCCATCTGATCAGGATCTGCACTGCTCGCTTTTTGTTCAGAAATAACCTAATAAATCATAAATTGAACAGAGCAATTGATGTGCCTGCTGATCTGGATCAACACTGTTTGCCCGTGCCATAAAGGGGTGTCTATGGAGGAACAGGTTCATGTACATGCCATTTATTACCAGTGACCAGTTTAGATCCAGATTAGCCTGCACATCTGTACTATCGGAAATTGATCTACTGTGTTCGTTCCCATGTCAGAATTAACCTAATGAATCAAAAAGCTAACAGTTTACATACAGATCAGCCAGCACCTCGTTCCGTCTGATCAGGTTCTAAACTGTTTGCCCTTGCAATAAAAGCCTTATCTATGAAGAAAAGGGTTAAGAGTCTTGGCAGGATGCCTCTTAACCCTTTCCTCCATAGATACCTTATTTGCATGGACAAACAGTTTAGATCAAGATCAGCCAGCGCATCCATGCCGTCTGATCAGGATCTAAACTGTTTGCTTTTTGATTTGTTAGGTTATTTCTGACCAAAATGTGACCAGTGCAGATCATGATCAGACGGCACATCCGTGCCGGCTGATTTGGATCTACATTGGTCGTACATGCGTAAATATGCATAAAATGTGTATATATGGAGGAAAGGGTCAAACTTGTCCTACACTGTGCACAATCAAGGGGCAAATTATGGAAAAAGGTGTCTTCAGTATGTATTATTTTGGACATTGTAGTACTTACTATATTTGTCAAGAATTTACTATTACGTACCAGTATTATTTTCTCATAACTAAAGAAGTGATATTATCACAGATTATGAAAATATAATGTTATTTTTACAGCGAAAATAAGAAGCAATATTCTTCTCAAATTTAACAGACGATACTTATTAACCCTTTCCTCCATAAATATGCCTTAATGGTGTAAATTTGATGTAAATCCAGATCAGCCAGCACATCTGATCAGAAACAATACTGTTTGCTTTTGATATATTAAGTTATTTTTTGCCAAAAAGTAGAAAGTGAAGATCCTGATCAGACAGCACAGATATGCCAGCTGATCTGGATCTACACTGTTTGCACATGTGATAAAATGTGAATATAGGAGAAAGGGTTAATACCAGTTGTGCTTTAAGCAGTGATAAAAGCTAGGAGTGATCCAACTTGCCTGAGAGGTCAGAGACTTGGAATGTGCCCTGCGGCATCCCAAAGTCCATCAGTGTGTGGTCTACAGCAGCAGGATAAGCCCCTTCCTCTACACAGAACTGGGCCTGTATAGAAAGCAGTGTTTGAAAAAGAAACCTAGCACACCCAAACAAGCTGTACCATCATTAAAATCTTTTTCCCCAGAAATTTTGTTTTTTGCAGAATAAATTCAGGGTTATACAGGATTTCCAAAATGTGGGGTTGTTTGGGGCTGTCCTAGTAAGGTACCATGATGATTCCCAACTTTTTGGCCAAAGTCCCCAAGAAAACTTGATCAAAAATCAAAAGTGAATACATTTGTAGTGTATCTGGATCAATACTGACTGCTCATGCTATAAAATGCATATATACGGAGAAAAGGGTTAATGTACAATATTTACATTCCTATTGATTTCTTCGTTTAAAAAAAAATCGGTTCATTTTGCATGAACCGCATGACCCGTAATGACGTCAGTAACGTAATGGCTGTTACTATTGAAAACTCCCACGTATTACTCCACCTTTTCACTTAATACTAATTTTTGAAAGCATTCGACTTAAGTTTATTTAAAGAAAAAAATGAATAAAATGTAAATATAAGTAATGGTTCTTATTTTGGTGCGGTTCATGCAGATTGGACGTGCACGCGAGAGCTGGCAAATTTACCATAAAGCGCTAGCGCGCTTTATGGATTTGCCAGCTCTCGCGTGCACGTCCAATCTGCATGAACCGCACCAAAATAAGAATCATTCCTTAACTGAACTTGTTACGTTTTACTGTGATTATCATAATATGGAGCGTTGTTAACACTTTACTTCATGTATATGCCTTTTATCCCATGTGTGACCAGTTTAAATGAAGATCAGTTTGATCAGGATTTAAAGGGAGATGTGCAGGATTGATGAATGGAACAGATTTAAAGGGAGATGTGCAGGATTGATGAATGGAACAGATTTGCGAAAAGGGTTATTAATCAGTTGAATATCATAACTTGAAGCTCAAATACTGATTTACACCCGAAATATTTCAAACCAATATTTTATAAACTAGATGGGTGTTCAGTTGAACACTTGTGTTGCCCTCTGGTACAATGTCGGAAAAAAAGGCAAGCAATGTCGGAAAAAATGCAAGTTCAAAAAGGGGCATAACTCCATCTTAACCGAAACAACCTCTCATCATCACGAGTGTGTTGTCTTGAGCAATATAATTTGGAAGTTTCATGAAGAAATATTGAGAAATGGCAAAGTCATAGCCAACATTAAGTTTTCATGTCAAAATCCAAGTACAAAAAGGGGCATAACTCCAACAATATGACCTTGACCTGAAGAATTTGGCATCATCATGAGCATGTTGTCATAAGCAATATAATTTGAAAGTTTCATGAAGACAAATTGAGAAATGGCAAAGTTATAGCCAACATTAAGTTTTCATGTCAAAATCCAAGTACAACAAGGGGCATAACTCCAACAAAAATGCCTTGACCTAAAGATTTTGGCATCATCATGAGTGTGTTGTCATAAGCAATATAATTTGAAAGTTTCATGAAGAAATATTGAGAAAAGGCAAAGTTATAGTCAACGTTAAGTTTTCATGTCAAAATCCAAGGATGGACAAAGTGATCCCTATGTATCGCCATTTCTTCAAAAGGGCGACACAGAAAGATATATAAATGGTGTTTCCTATCCTATGCGATGCGCATAGGTTAGCTATTTTTGTATTTCCTGCGTAAAGCGGCCGTGGTTTTTGGGATTGTCACGTGATCACTTTAACCAAAATACGCATTCGGTGTACCTTGCCGACTATCGACGTCGCCATTTGTTTCAAAATGCCTGGGCCACCACGAATAGTATGCGTGACATTCCCATGATCGCTAAATATAGAATGTATTTTTGTATAGGGATTTCTTCAGCGGATTGTTTCCAGGTCCGGTAAAATGGTAAAATTAACCGAAAACTTCCTCCTGGAGGGTTTGAAATGTAGAGTTTTTTGAAAAGTACACGTAAGTGTTACATAGATCGATCTGTTAACGATTTTACAGAGTACACCTGCTCGACCCTGCACATCTCCCTTTAAACTGTTAGATTTGATTTGGTTATTTCTGATCAAGAAGCAAACAGCACAGTGTAGATCCTGCCCAGACAGGACAGACTTGCAAGCAGATCTAGATCTACATTTCTTGCACATAGGATATAAGCCATTTCTCACGGATAAAGGGTTTAAGCCCCATTTAATGCCCAGCTTGCCTCTGAACAATAATATAGCGGTGCAGGTAGAAACTTCATTCCTGGTGCATGATTATTCAATCATTTTCAAGCGAATTGTACATGCAATGGTGGAAGAGTGCTCAATACAAGAAAATTATCAACCTAGGGTTCTAAGAAAGTATTTCAGGGTTCACTTATGCGAAGGGTTCTACTAATTAATTTTAACAATTGACTCCATCGATATGGCCGATATTGCATGCATACTGGGTTGAAGGTTACAAAGCTGAGATTGGAAACCAGTCTCAAATCTCAAGCATCTGATTGGCTGAAATGGCGACCAGTCGCCATTTCAGCCAATCAGATGCTTGAGATTTGAGACTGGTTTCCATGCTCAGCTTTATAACCTTGGGCACAGACTGCAGATCCAGATCAGCCAGCACATCCAGGCCATCTGATCAGTATCTACCTCACTTTTGATTAATTAGGTTATTTCTGAACAAGAAGCAGTTAACAGAGTAGATACTAATCTGACAGCATAGATCTGTCATTTGATCTAGATCTACACTGGTTACACATGCAATAAAATCTGTATAAATTGTAAAAATCAGACAGCACTGATCTGCAATCTGATCTGGATCTGGATCTAAACTGTTTGAACATGCAATAAAACCAGTATATATATATGGGGTAAAGGATAATCACACTGACCTGACAGATCCCTCACTTCAAACCTGCCCATGGGCATACCAAAGTCTATGTGAACTTGGTCTATTTCTTGTGGGGTAGAGCCCTCTTCTACCATAAACATTGACTGTATCAAATACAGGCACACAATGAACACTGTTACGCTTGCAGTTTAAAGGCAGTCAACCAAAGTTTATAGAAATTTTTAACTGCAGTGATAATCCTCTATTAACACCATCTCTGTGGTCATAATATTGGGGAGGACTTAAATTTCAGGGAAGAAATAGTTCAAAACTGTTATAAAGGACATGGAAGTAGATGCCTTATTATCAAGCTTTGGGTGGTTTTTAAAACTTTACTCCATATACGGGCCTTTTATCACATGTGCAAACAGTGCAGATCCAGATCAGCAGGCACATCCATGCAGTCTGATAAGGATCTGCGCTTTTCACTTATTGGTCAGAAATAACCTAATGAACCAAAATGTCAAAAGTGTAGATCCTGATCAGATGGCACAGATGTTCCAGCTGATCTGGATCTACATTGTTTGCCCATGCATAATATCCATATCCTACATCCTGAAGGGTTACTGGGTTTTACTTTAACCCTTTCCCGTACAGATACACCTGTATTGCTAGAGTGAACAGTTTAGATCCTGATCAGCCAGCACATCCGTGGTGTCTGATCAGGATCTAAACTATACGCTTTCTGATTCAATAGGTTATTTCTGACCAAAATGTGACCAGTGCAGATCCTGATCAAACGGCACGAATGTGCCGGCTGATCTGGATCTACACTGGTCGCACATGCATAAAAATGCGTATTTATCAAGGAAAGGGTTAATGCAGTTTAATTTCTAGGTGTTTTTTATTAGAAAAATACAGGCTGATGACTATAATGGCTTCATCCAGTGGCTTTACAAACCCTAACTTCAGCAAATTTTATCTAGCTTAAACCCTTAACTTCATTTATACCCCTCTGTGGAACAGAGTAGATCAAGATCAGCTGAAACATATGTGGCATCTGATCTGGATCTGCACTGGTCACAATTGGTCAGAAATAACCCAATGAATTTAAAAGCCAACAGTGCAGATCCTGAACAAAATGCATGTGAATGGATTAATGGGTAAGTTGCAGCAATATCCAATTGAAAACAATGTCAGCTGTTATCTTATCCTGTTGTCTTTATATGTTTGTTTCCATGCCATCTGATCAGGATTTTCCCTGTTCACCCACATGATAAATGAAATCAATGAAGTTAAGGGTGTAAAACAACAACAACAAAAACAAAATAATAAATGCATCACCTTAGTGCAAAAACAGTATAATTCTTAATTATTCAATTGTACTTATACCAATTTAGCACTATGTTAATGATTCGTGTACAAACTGTAAATCTAACTGAGGGAACAATGTTAAGAACATACCTCTTGAGAGTATGGTGCCAGCATTCTGTTTGCTACAAATCCTGTACACGACCCCACCAGCACTGGTACCTACAGTAATGTATACAAGTGGAAATTGTCAGAGTATACTGACACAATTTAAAAACTGTGCACAAGAAACATACTTAGTAAAATGTTAGAAAAATGATTTGTTAATTATTTAAATTATATGTAAAAATCACAAGCAATTCATGAAAAAATCATTTTCATCCCAAAAGAGCTCTAAGGGTTATCCCCCTGTTCAACATGTCAATGTGGTAGATGTGGGTTGGAAAGAGTAGCTTTTACCAGGATTCGCACCTCGGACCTCTGGCTTACTGTGCGAACGATCTTCCAATTGAGCTTCTGAGGCAGCTGGTATGAAATCTACTTCCCTATGTTTCATCAGATACACTGATGCGTGGAAATTGCTTCATTTCTTAGGATTAAAATGTATGATTTTTAAATGTCATCAACTGAAAATACCCAAACTGAAATTGTGTTTTCTTAAAACTTAATTATACTCTTACAAAACATTAATGGTCATATTAAGAATAGCCACAATCAGAAAACACACCCTCCCCACACAGCCAAAGACTAAAGATTCTAAAGAGTGCATTTGATTTATAACATTATCCCTTAGATTCATACAGGTAAAACACTTTCTAAATGTTCAACCAGACATTTGCCCAATAAGTGGCAATATCTCATTAAGAGAAGAGAAATTAAGCATTGGCCATATTAGGTGAGTGGTACAGAATAGGCACTGTAAGCCAGTGACCAAAGATTTGAATCCTGGTTGCAGCCTACACATTTTCTCCTTTCAACTTTTATTCCAACACTCACAGCTACCTAGTTTACCTTTTTGATCCTCTTGCCCAGGTCCATCACCGTGGCAACAGTTTCTGCGGATGTCTTTGTACCATAGATGTTTTCCAGTAACTTCATTATGTATGATGGAGCAAAGAAGTGAGTACCAACTACTTTATCCTGACGTCTTGTGGCTGTTGCGATCTGCAGCAAAATTCAGAACACTCTAATTATGATGCATGTATCAAAAGTCCCACATATATCAGTAAACTTTTTTTATATGATCATGCATATTCAGGGGTTTCACTTACACCCGAAATTCAATTGTCATAAAAATGCACCACTGCCATATCCCAAGGTTCAAAACAATCTTTCCCTATATATTTTATTTAGATTTTACACTTTGGTTGAAATTCCAAAGGGTCAAAATGATCAATTCCTGATATTTTAAGCATCAAAACCCTAATTCAAGGGTCAAAAGGAACCCCTAGATATTGTCATACATGATATGAAACTTTGATAATACGGCATTGATATAATCTTTGGAACTTTTGATTTCAGTGCCCAAGATCATAAAACTAAATCTGGAGATCAGTCTCAAATCTCAAGCATCTGATTGGCTGAAATGGCGACAAGTCGCCATTTCAGCCAATCAGATCCTTGAGATTTGAGACTGATCTCAAAACTTTGTCTTATGATCTTGGGCCCTTGTCTCGACAATAAAAAGCTCTTATGGCATGGGTAAACAGTGTGCTGCCATCTGATCAGGATCTACACTGTTTGCTTTTTGATTCATTAGGGTTATCTCTTAACAAAAAGCAAACAGTGCTGATCGTGATCAAATGGCACGGATGTGCCGGCTGATCTGGATTTACACTGTTGGTGCATGCGATAAAACGAGTATATATGGAGGAAATGTTAAACAGAAGCTATAGACTAGCTGCAGTTTACCGACCAGCTTCATACGCATTCAGTGCAAATACACAAAATACAAAGCTAAAAAAAAAGACTGGTAGCTAGTCTATTGTCTGTTATGGTCCCTAACAGATAAAAAAATAACCTGGGCCCAAGATCATAAAACTGAGATTGGAGACCAGTCTTAAATCCCAATCATCTGATTGGCCGAAATGGGAACTAGTCATCATTTCAGCTAATCAGATGCTTGAGATTTGAGACTGGTCTCCAGCTTTTGTTTTATGATCTTGGGACCAGTATTCCTCCTCGAGTCCATCTGGGTCTTATTGACAGCTTACATTCAGCTTCCTACATGATTCCAAATTTTCAAACTAGAATGTGTCCTCGAAACAATGATGCCCCCACTGCTACAACAACACATGTAACAAAGGGCCATAACTCTTGAAAAAAGTTGCAGGAAAAAATCTTTTTTTCACAATCATCTTCCCATTTCGGCTTGATTATCTGTGCAAGTTTGGAAGAAATACACCAGACAGTTAATGAGGAGTTGATACCACAAGATTTAGGGGGCATACATATGAATGTATATATGGACGGACCGATTTAAAGACAAGTGCAACTGTATATGCCTACCACTTTGTGGGGGCATAAAAATTTATCATCCATCTGCCTAAGACTTAGACCTTATGTGAATAACTTACAGAATCAATGTCTAGTGTAGATGTATTGGTGCAGAGAATGGTCTCTGGTTTACAGATCCTGTCTAACTTCTCAAAGATTTCTCTCTTCAGCTTCAAATCTTCAAACACTGCCTCTATGACCTGTAACATTAGAAACATTCCAGAGAACTACAGTCAAACCTGTATTAAGCTGCCACCTAAAGCAGTGACAAAAACTAGCTGTTTAACACAGGTTTATGACAAGTAAAAATCAGAACAAATGTCAGTTTAGGAAAAGTTTAATATTTAAACTGGCTGTTTAAGATTTTGGCTAATAATGAGAAAAATTTCCCTAAAATGTTCAAAATAACCCTTGAGATTCAACAGCTAGTGGAACGGCTGCCATCCCGACCTTTCACAAGCAGACACTTACAATGTCAACATTAGCCAGGTCCTCTAGGTTTACAGATGTTTTCAGGATGCCCACACAATCTCTAGCTTGTTTCTCTGTCATCTTTCCAAGCTGTACTGTTCGCATCAACTGCATCTTTACTGCTTCCATTCCTTTGTCCAAAAACTAAAACAGAAAACATATTTATTGGATATTAACCATCGAAGAGCAAAAGTGAGCATTTATCTACCAGTGCAGACCCGAATAAGCTTGAACATACATGCAGCTTATGATGGTCTACACTATCCGTTTATTAAATTCAGTAACTAAATTTCTTCTTAACACAACCATGAACAGGTAATTGATGGAAAAGTAAATTTCTTACATTATTTCAGATACTGTCTAATCATTATATTTCATGTCGGTTTAATTTTCACGTATTTTGCGCTGTGGGATGTGTGCGATATCAAACCCAAGTAAAAATTAACAACATAATATAATATCCTGTAGGAGCAATACAACGGCGCGAATTTATGTCCACGCAAAAATGCCAATTGTGTCATATGAGCAAAAAGTATTCCCCGCAAAATATAACAATACCACAGTAATAAAGAGTTGAATATCCAATCTAGCACGTCATGGTTAAACCTTTACTGCATATATGAATTTTACCATGTGTGCGACCAGTGTAGATCCAGATCAGCTGGCACATCCATGCTGTTTGATCAGGATTTACATGTTTGCTTCTTGTTCAGAAATAACCTAATGAGTCAAAAATCAAAAAGTGTAGATGCTGATCAGACAGCAGAGATGTGCCGGCTGATCAGAATCTGCACTGTTTGCCCATGGATAACAGCCATATCACATGGAGTTAAAGGGAGATGTGCAGGGTCGAGCAGGTGTACTCGGTAAAATCGTAAACAGATCGATTTTTGTAACACTTAGGTGTACGTGTCGATAGTCGGCGAGGTACACTGAATGCGTATTTTGGTTGAAGTGATCTCGTGACAATCCCAAAAACCACCGCGGCGTTACGCGGGAAATACAAAAATAGCTAACCTATGCGCGTCGTATAGGATAGGAAACACCACTTATATATCTTTTTTATAAATTATTGGTTTGAAATATTTCGGGTGTAAATCAATATTTGAGCTTCAAATAATGATATTCAACTGATTAATAAGTAAACCCTTTCGCAAATCTGTTCCATTCATCAATCCTGCACATCTCCCTTTAAGGGTGTGAAGGGTTAAACACAGAAAACATTCCATTTCAATTACTTCTACAAGGAAATATCACCAGTGAACATGACTGTGTTTTATTATATGATCCCAATTTCAGCTTCATTTTTGGATTAATTCGTTCTTTCATTAAGCTGTTGCAATTATGTCTCTGTTTTAGAACCAAAAATAACATTGAGTAAAGCAAAATTGAAGGAATACAAAATATATTCTGGCTTGCTTACTGTGCTCTAGAAAAATAAAGATTATTTTATTAATTGCCAATAATGTAATAATGAACAATAAAGAACTTAAACCATAATAATCAAGCAATAATAATTTCACTTTCTTATAACAGTGTTTTATCAATTATTCTAAAACATTGCATATTATGGGAAAATGTGTTTTTTCTGATATTTGTACACATTTTGATTTGTTACTAAATTTGGAAAGAACTTTAAAGTTTCTATTATTTTCTATTATTTTCTGATTTGTGATTTTTGTTTAACATTTTCACGGTAATTATAATGTACGGCTGAAAGTGAAATGCATAATTAGCAATGTCATGTGCTCCACTTTACGACATCATTTCAATGATTGACGTCTGCTGTCTGAAAATATGTTTCTCATGATGTGCCCCAAATGTCAGTCTGTTAACCCTTTCCTCCATATATACGAGTTTTTATGCATGTGCGACCAGTGTAAGTCCAGATTAGCCGGCACATCCATGCTGTCTGATCAGGATCTGCACTGGTCACTTTTTGGTCAGAAATACTTATTACTTAATAAATCAAACAGCTAACAGTGCAGATCATGATCATATGGCATGAATGTGCCGGCTGATCAGGATCTACAGTGTTCACCAGTGCACAGGGGATACAAGTTATAAGACACAGGGCTATTCCCACACCCATAGTGCAAGCCCTTATCACCCCAGAATTCCGAACAGGTAGGGGATTTTAGACTTACCTCTTTGCTCTGCTCTACCAGTACACAGGGGATACCAGATGTGATAAGACACAGGGCTATTCCCCCACCCATAGTGCCAGCCCCTATCACCCCAGAGGTCCGCACAGGTAGGGGTTTGGTCTTGAAGTTGCCACCATTTGGAAGCTGCCACTGTGAACAAAATAGTACAAGTAAATTATTACTTTAATTAATGCGTTTTTATCACACTGGCAACCAGTGAAGATCCAGATCATTAGCAGATCTGTGCCATCTGACCAGGATCTGCACTTTCACCTTCTTGATCATAAATAATCTAATGAATCTATATAATGTCCTAATAATTTGTTCATCACTGGAACTTAATTCAATCTGGAATTCACATTGATTAAGAAACCATGGAGGGCTTAAAGAATTGACGAAAAAATAGGGCTTATCCTGCTGATAATCTTAAACATTTTGTTCATTAAAATTATGTTTTAAATCTGTTACTCCATATATGCACTTTTATTGCATGGGCAACAGTGTAGATCCAGAACAGCCGGTACATCGGAGCTGTCTGATCAGATTTTACACTGTTCGCTTTTAGATTCATAAGGTTACTTCTGACCAAAATGCAACCAGTGCAGATCCAGATATGAAGTCAGGGATGTGCCTGCTGATATGGATCTACACTGGGGCAAATGTGGTAAAATGCTTTTATATGGAGTAAATGGTTAACCAAAAACAATAAATTGTTTTGCCTATGAATATAGGTGTAACAATAGTAACTGTTGGCATTATGTGTATATGAATAGCAAATGGTCTCATCATTACAATACAGCTGTCAACTCACAAATACGTATGACGAAGAATGGCCTTACCCTTGTAATGGCGCGCTCTGCAAAGAAAGCATATCTCATGGCTTTTGATTGGCTGGACAATTTAAGGTCTTCAAAGTACTCCCTCTCAAGTTCAATGCCTCTCTGGTACGGTACAACTGCAGAATTTATCACAGACTTCACACAGAACTGAAATGATCAACAGAGTGTTAGGCTATCATGCTTATAAGCTTCACTGTACTGCACTGTGCTGTACTGTGCTTTGCTGTGCTGTGGGTAATAATTATATATTAATATATATCTAATAAATGTAACCAATCGACAATCTGCATTTGTACCACGTGACCGTCCAATATATTCCCGTATTGGATCCAATATATATATATTAATTTCATATTGGACAGTTGGGTACATGTACACTAAACAATCTGCATTTGTACCACGTGACCGTCCAATATATTCCCGTATTGGATCCAAAATTATATATTAATTTCATATTGGACGGTTGGGTACATGTGCACTAAAGATATATAATAATAAGGTTATTATACATTTAACTGTACAGTACGGAATATATTTGGACTCGTACACAGCTTGAAAAGTCATATTGGACTCGCCTATCGGCTCCTCCAATATGACTTTTCAAGCTGTGTACTCGTCCAAATATATTCCTGTATTGTACAGTAAAATGTATAATAACCTATAATTATTTAACACTTTACACAGAACTGATAAGTTTTACTGATTATTAGGCTAACTTTCTTTTTAGCTTTACTGTACCATGTTGTACTGTGCTGTGCTGTATTACACTGCACTGTGCTGTAATGTACTGTACAATACAGTACTGTACTGTATGGTACTGTAGGAGAGCTTTTTTTATTTATTTTAATTGAACTTAAGTTAGAGCGTTTTTTCCCACTAGCTTCTGTACCATAAACTACTGTAGTTTGGCTAAGTTTATATAATAATTTAAACCTTTCTTTATTTAAAGAAAAAAATTGGGTTTAAAAGCAGTTTCTGACATTTTCAGGGACTAGTATCAATTCAAACTATCGGAATGCAAGTAAAACTAATAACAAACAAAGAGCAGCATAAATCAAATGAATCTAAAAGCAAACAGTGTAGATCTTGATCAGACTGCGCAGATATGGTGGCTGATCTGGATCTACACTGGTTGCATATGCGATTTAAGCCATATCTAATGATGTAAAGGGTTAACACAGTAAATTTAGATATTTTGGTGTTATTATATTTTCGCCATTTTGGCCAGTTTTATTTGGCCATTGTGATTCTGCGGCGAAAGAAAGAACACAGACTTTATTTTGTACAATCATGTTCGTTTACTTTCTGGTACATATGATTGCCATTTTCCTCAATAGACACACCTTTATGGCATGGGCGAACAGTGTAGATCCAGATCAGCCGGCACATCCCTGGTGTCTAATCTGGATCTACACTGTTCGTTATTTAATTTATTAGGTTATTTCTGATGGATGTGCCGGCTGATCTGGATCTACACTTGTCGCACATGCGTAAAAATGCGTATTTATGGAAGAAAGAGTTATTGTAAACATAGTGATTAATGGTACATTGTATAGTTTTATAAATTTCATAACTTAAGGTTGGCAAATTAGGCAAATTTTAAACCAAGGCCAAATATGACTAATTTACAGTATTTCAAGACCACAGCTGACTTAACTTAACGTCAACACTAATAATTCTAATTCAAATTTGCTGTGTTTTCATGTAATGTACAATAATTTAAACTAAAAAACCAATATAAACATAATCAGCAATTTAAGAACATTTTACAGAGACACGCATTTATATCATAAACACACTTTTCAGACAAAAACTGATTTATTCTGTATTATTTAAAAGAGATTCGCAAAATATGATATATTGATGACGTCAAAAAGACAAGTTTCTGCATTACTGAAAGGTTTCTCAGGTAATATTGAATGTTTTTTTATCATTAACCACTGTAATGGTCTCAATCAATTTGCCACATACTTTACTTTAAAAGGAATACGTAATAATTTAAAAGTGTTTTGAACTATTGTTTTGTTTTTCTGCTTATTCATCTAGAATGGGCTGCTACAATGACGAAAAAAAAATTAACTAAACATAAAAGAATGCATTAAAATTATCACGAATTAAGTGGAAAATAATTGTATTTGATTCTATTTCATTTTCAATAGCTGAAAAAGGAAAGGAACACACTACAAATATCAAAATATTGCAAGTTCGGTATGATTGTGCCTATTTAGGAGCAGTGTTAAAAGTGCTCATGCCGCCTTAGCCCCAGGTTGAGCGCAACTGAATATTTCCACAAAATGTAAGTATTGTGCTCAACAGCTTTCAAAGGATTTTATTACTGAGAAAGATACAACAGTGTTACCAGGGCTGAAGGTTATAAAACTGAGATTGGAAACCAGTCTCAAATCTCAAGCATCTGATTGGCTGAAATGGCGACTGGTCGCCATTTCAGCCAATCAGATGCTTGAGATTTGAGACTGGTTTCCATGCTCAGTTTTATAACCTTGGACACAGTACCGTAAAGCTCAGGGTGCCAGTTCATGAAGATGTCTTAAGATTAGACAGAAATATGTCTTACTTTAACTAATTGTAAGTGATAACTGAACATATTGTAATTGTCCAATAATTAATATGCTTTCTAGTCAAGGGAGCCGTTTCATGAAAGGCAAAAAAACGCCTCGCACCTAAATTGTCATAAAACCATCGTACAACAAAAGATACGTTAACCCATTCCTGGATATATACGCATTTTTACGCATGTGCGACCAGGGTAGATCCAGATCAGCCAGCACATCCGTGCCGTCTGATCAGGATCTGCACTGGTCGCATTTTGGTCAGAAATAACCTAATAAATCAAAAAAGCGAACAGTTTAGATCCTGATCAGACGGCACGGATGTGCCGGCTGATCTGGATCTAAACTGTTCGCCCTAGCAATAAAGGTGTGTCTATACAGGAATGGGTTAAGACAGCATCGTTGGCATTTGATGAAAAGGCACCCTGGTGTATAGACTGAGTAAAGCTAAGCACAGCAGTTAGTCCTTCACTCTATGGGATATTGCTGTTATCCCATGGGCAAAGAGTGTAGATCCAGATCAGCTGGCACATCCATGCTGTCAGATCAGGATCTTTTTTAGATCGCTTTTAGATCCATATGTAAGTAGGTAATTTCTGACCATGAAGTGACCAGTGTAGATCCAGATTAGATGGCACAAATGTTCATACATGTGATAAAACACATATAATTTATATGGAATATCCTTGCAATCAGAAATAATCAAAGTCAATTTATAAATCTGCTTTTTTCTTAGTACTTTATTCGTTGAATGTCAAGTTCATACCACATTAATCAATTCTTGTAAATTACAAACAGCATTTTTCATGCTAATTAATTGTAAACTTCATGCTTTTACCAAGGTTATAAGATATGTTTTGTAAATGTCAGCAGTAAACGATTACAGAAAGAAAAACTATGTTGGCACAGTTGGTTTAAAGTGTAAATACATGTACCTGTAAATGTTTAACCTGTTACTCCATATATATGCTGTTTTATGCATGTGCGACGAGTGTAGATCAAGATCAGCGGACACATCCGAGCCATCTGATCATGATCTTCACTGTTGGCTTTTTTGGTCAGAAATAACCTGATAAAGTAAAAAGCGAACAGTGCAGATCCTGATTACATGGCACACATGTGCCGGCTGATCTGGATCTCGTTCGACATGGTATAACAGCCATATCCCATCGAGTAAAGTTTTAATGATTTCCTCATCTTGTAAAAGAAGATCTTTTTATAATAGATAACAGATTTCGAGAAATAAAAGATCACTTACAATAGGAGCTATAGCACCACGGTATTTTGACTTTACTTTGGCCATTGCAGCTGTAAAACAGAAAGCAACAAACTTTTATTTCCTGATTTTAACCTGGGTGATAAATTAGAAGACTAGATGGGTGTTCAGTTGAACACTTGTGTCGCCCTCGGGTGCAATGTCGGAAGAAAAATGCAAGTACAAAAAGGGGCATATATCCATCTTGACCAAAACAACTTGTCATCATCACGAGTGTGTTGTCTTGAGCAATATAATTAGAAAGTTTCATGAAGAAATATTGAGAAATCGCAAAGTTATGGCCAACGTTATGTTATCATGTAAAAATCCAAGTTTAAAAAGGGGCCTAACTCCATCAAATGTGACCTTGACCTAAAAAATTTGGCATCATCATGAGCGTGTTGTCAAAAGCAATACAATTTGAAAGTTTCATGAAGAAATATTGAGAAATGGCAAAGTTATAGCCAACGTTAAGTTTTCGTGTCAAAATCTAAGTACAAAAAGGGGCCTAACTCCATCAAATGTGACCTTGACCTAAAGAATTTGGCATTGTCATGAGTGTGTTGTCATAAGCAATATAATTTGAAAGTTTCATGAAGAAATATTAAGAAATGGCAAAGTTATAGCCAATGTTAAGTTTTCATGACGGACGGACGGACAGACCGACGGACAAAGCGATCCCAATGTATCGTCATTTCTTCAAAAGGGCGACACAAAAACCTGTTTAAATATATGTATTGCTGTTGTATTTTGAATATGAAATCAAAATAACTGATTGCAGCTCAGGTAATGTTACTGGCAGCCCCGAGAATGTAATGTAACGTCCTCTGGAGATGCCCAGGTTACAGTATAAACAGTTTCCTTCATAAATACAAATTAATAGTGTAGATGCAGATCAGATATCACAGACGTGCTGGCTGATCTCGATCTACACTGGTCATACACGTGTAAAAATGTGTTTATAAAAAGGATTAAAACTTGCAATATATATGTAGGTTTGCACAAATATTTAAGTTTAGAAAATCATATGAATGTTAAGATGTAACAATAAAATGCAGTTTTTAATTATCAAACCACACAATTTCATGCTCTTGAATATTAATGAACTTGCAGTATGTTGATTCTGACCCTTTACTCCATAGTAACACTTTTATTGTGTGGGCAAACATTGAAGATCAAGATTAGCTGGCACATACATGTATGTGCTGTCTGATCAGGTTCTACACTGTCCGCTTTTTGATTCATTAGGTTATTTCTGACCAAACAGTGAACAGTGTAGATCCTGATCAGATGGCATGGATGTGCTGGCTGAGCTGGACCTACACTAGTCACATACTTTGAAATGCGTATATATGATGAAAAGGGTGAATAAATTGATATATATATACCTTCTGATATTTTGTCAATATTTCCTACCACTTTGACAAGCTTGTTCCGCAAACAAACGGGGCTTGTGTCTATGTGAGCCTTTGACTTCGCAAACTTGATCCCTTCCTCCATAATGTCTCCAGTCACAATCTATTGAAGAGAAAATATCACATTCATTTCAGTAAGCTTGATTTTATATGTTACAAATTTCCTGAAGTTTTAGATTTTCACTCACTTGGGTCAGTTACGGATTGGATTTTATATGTAAAAGGTTTTGCTTGGAAGGGGTGGAAGCCAGGGGCTGTGGTCTCATCAAAACAAAACACTGGGGATTTCCATCAGCATCAGCAATACAGAGTGAATACACCTTCTACTGTCAATGAAATAGATGCCTTTTTTTATTAACCAAGACACTCCCC
This sequence comes from Corbicula japonica, assembly GCA_038501625.1. Lineage (NCBI taxonomy): Eukaryota > Metazoa > Mollusca > Bivalvia > Venerida > Cyrenidae > Corbicula > Corbicula japonica. The sequence continues at coordinate 1,033,658 of JAZAYU010000122.1, read as the reverse complement.
CCCCCCCACCCCCTTGCCATTTTCATTAATTTTCGCTCTAAAATAAAATCACCACAGGAATAAGAGCATGCTTCCAAACAAGAATGAAAAATAGCAAAATCTGGGCACAAGATCATAAAACTTAGAGTTGAACACAGTCTCAAATCCCAAGCATCTGATAGGCTGAAATGGAGATACAACCAATTAAATGCTTGAGATTTGAGACTGGTCTCTAATCTGTTTAATGATCTTTGGTCTTGGTTCACAGGTTAAAAAAAACTGAGAATTGATATTAATCTCAAGCTTGAGATATCAGACTGGTTTCCATGCTTACTATTATTCCTAGGGCCTTCATCATTTTGAAGCAGTTCTTCTGACATAATGGGGAAACTTTAAATGTTTGTTTTTCTATTCTTCTTCAATTGCTGTTTAAAATTAAACACCTAACTTTTGAAGGGTTGAGTGCAGTCAATATATACGTACAAATCCACTTAGCATATGGGGCAGTGTTTCTTGGGTCATATATTTTACATACTAATTGTTTCTTTATTTGGAAAGATTTTTTAATTATCTTATTTCTCATAAATAACTGGTAATTTTGTTACCCATTTTGACTATAGTGTTATATTTACTGAGAAATGAGTAAGAGGCAATGTCATCTGCTGAACTTTTTGACGCCATTACAAAGATTGTCATCAGTTTTTTTGAAGACACCCTATTAATGGGACCGGTCACATACGAGAGTCAATACGGTATTACCTGATCAATGATCCCCATTTTCTGAGCCACCTCTGCCGTAACATGGTTCCCGGTGGTAATAATGTCCAAGGCATTGAGGAGACCAGCGGCCCTCGGCAATCGGATGGTACCCCCACCACCAGGGATCAGACCTATCTGCACCTCTGGCTGTCCCACTCTTAAATTAGAAGATATTTCAAAGTAAATTTTGATTATGATGATTACATTACAAATAATTATAAGGATGTGAAATGTTCAAATAAGAAACAGTACATTTTGTAATTAATATTTAGATAGCTTGGTGCAATAATGGTATATCTCCTTCATATTTCAATGGTAGTTATACCATTTTGCATTAAAGTGACAACTTAGAATTCTATATTTTGGCAGTTAACCCTTTCCTCCATAGACACACATTGAATGCGTGGGCGAACAGTGTAGATCCAGATCAGCCGGCACATCCATGAATGTGCAGGCTGATCTGGATCTTCACTGGTCACACATGCATAAAAATGCGTACATATGGAGGAAAGGGTTAAACAAGAAATCCTAAATTCTCTTCTACAAAAAAGAAAACGTAATATTTTGGATTGCTGTTAGCCTGGCTTAGATTTTTTAATGATATTATATGCATTGGACTTTAATTTTGAGGATTTGTCTATGTTTTCTTGGGACTACCCTCGTAGAACTTTTTACCTGGCTGTTACCTGGTAGAATGGTTTTACCTGGCTGTTTTGAGGGCTATTCTATAGTGACAGAACAGCGCCACTTCTAATCCTCCACCCAGAGCCACACCCTCTATTGCTGCTACAACAGGCTTCTTCATTTTGTCTATGAAATCACCTATGTCAGTGATCCATGAACCTTGGTAAAAAAACAACATATATTATGCTTCACCTATTTACTCCATATATATGGGTTCCATCATGTATGTGACCAGTATAGATTTTAATCAGCTAGTACATCCATGCTGTCTGATCTGAGTAAACACTGATCGCTTTTTGGTCGGAAATAATCTAATGAGTCCAAACGCGAACAGTGTAGACTCTGATCAGACACCACCTATGTGCCAGCTGATCTAGATCTACACTGTTAGCCAATTAGATAGCTGCCATTCCAAGGAGCCAAAGGTTAACCCTGTACTCCATGGATATGGCTTAAATCCCATGTGCAACCAGTTTAGATCCAGATCTGTGCCCAAGGTTATAAAACTGAGCATGGAAACCAGTCGCCATTTCAGCCAATCAGATGCTTGAGATTTGAGACTGGTTTCCAAACTCAGGTTTATAACCTCCAGCTCAGACTTCACATGCAGTCTGATCAGGATCAACATTGTTTGCTTCTTGGTCATAAATAACCTAATGAATCTAAAAGCAACAAGATTAGTGTATATCCTGATCAGATTCCATGGATTGTTTAATCCAGATGAAATTTTCTAATAACATTGTATATTTATTTTTTTGCTCGCAGTTTTCTTTTCAGGTGATTCATCTGACACTGCAAAGCCATTTTCTTCAGAATTTCAAGGGTTATATTTCACTATAACTAATGTGTGATGCACAGAAAATTATAGTTTGCTTCATTGTCACCTTTGAAATTTTGCAGTAATTAAGCCTATTCTATGTTACATAAATGTGCGATTAGTTGCAAATGTGTGGTCAAATTAACCCTTTACTCCATATGTAGGGGCTTTATCGAATTTGCAAACAGTGTAGATCCAGATCAGCTGGCATTTTCCTGACATCTGATCATTATCTATACTTATTGCTTCTTGGTAAAAAAAAAATGTAATGAAGCAAAAAGTGAACAATGTAGATCCTAATCAGATGGCGCTGATGTGCCAGATGATCTGGATCTATACTAGTTACACACACGATAAAACCAATATATATTGAGAAAGGGTTAGACTAGTCTCAATAATTTGACTGCAAGCATAGACCCATTATCATACTCAGTTTTTGTAGATGTCTGTCCGTAAAGGGCAACCATCGAATTTATAGAAAAGGCCTTGTTGCTCACAAATAGTTGGGCTAGGTTTAAGACATGTTCATTAAAATTAACATATTTTTATCTTTTTAAATGTCCTGTTTTAGTTTAGTAGGCAGATGTGTTGGATGGGGTGGGGGATGGGGACAGGGTTTCTGTAGTGTTACCTTTGTTTCCCCCATCAAACTCCTTGATGTCTGCACCAGCACAAAAGTTCTTCCTCTTCCCACAGACAACAACGGCCTTCACATTAGCATCGTAGTGTGCTTTCCTGATGTGTTCATTGATAGCAGTCCTCACTTTAATGCTACGATAAAACAGTCATATCAATAATTAATAAAGAAAAGTAGTTTTTATGCAGATGTAAAAAATAAGTAGTCTAGTACTTCACAGTGGTAAGTAAACATCGTAATTTGCACTTGTACTTCAGAACCAAATGCAGGTAATAAGACCTATATACTAAGTTCTAATACAGTAATAATGTTTTTATAACTGCCCCTTTTTCATGTGTCGCAGGACAAAAATCGATTTGTAGATATGTGACACTTGGGGCTTCAACCCAAATGGTTTATCCTTTTGCTTAAATAAATTGACTAATTAGCACTGATCACAATCACAAAGCGAATCAATTAAAGTTAAAAAAAATGTATCCCAAATTTCACAAAACACACCTCAAAGCATTTACTGGAGCATTGTCCAACTCAATCACTGCCACAGAATCTTTGACACTGTATTCTGCCATTCTAAATAACTGCAGATACTGCGGTGGTTGATGAAACTTTACTTAAATTACTGTGAACTTTGTGTAAATTTTTGTGATAAGGAGGGGTTCACAAATTAGCACTTAACGTTCTAATTTCTAAAATTAGGTCTTCCCCCTTTTGACTCAGATCCTCCATTAATTGGAAATACTTTCATGGTTAAATAAACTATTTGACTGTTACAAAAATTCGAAGGTATCAGTTTAAGAATTATGTCGTCTAATTTGCAGATATTTCTACTTTCAGTTTGGCACTAAAGCTAGCATATGTGCAGACAATTTATTGTTTTCGAATTCTGGTAAAATTATATTTTGATATTTTGCAGATGTTAAACAACTATTTAACAGTTGGAATTATTTTGTCTTTAAATCTTAAAAATAACAGAAACACTGTGAAGATCGTATTGAAAATATTTGCATAAGAAATTCGAAAATGCGATGTAAACAACAACATCTACAACAACAACAAACAAGGTGAACTTTTAAACATTTTTCTCTGATTTTCTCATTTATTAATCCTAATGCTAGATTTTATCGATTGCCAAATAATTAATTAACATTATAACAATTCTTTTAGTAGATCATAAATTATGGCAAGCGGTTTATCAGATTATCAATATAAACTCAGGGCTCTTTCCTTGGTCCTCCTATGCTTTCTCGTCTACATAAACCAACTTCCTTCTTCCGTTTCTAAATCCCAAGTCCGGCTATTTGCTGATGACACTGCCATTTACCTCACCATCAACTCTTTCGCAGACTCACTAACCCTACAACAAGATCTTGACAAGATGCAGGCATGGGAGAAGGCGTGGGACATGGAATTTAACCCCTCAAAGTGTCAAGTCCTACACATTACTAAAAATAAACATGTCATTAAAAACAAATATTTTCTCCACAGTCAAGCACTTGAATCTGTTACACATGCAAAATACCTAGGGCTAGATCTTTCCTCTGAGCTTAATTTTAACACACACATAGCAAGAATTACAACTAATGCTAATAAATACCTAGGCTTTATTAAAAGAAACATAACAACTAATAACCAAAAGGTCAAAGAACTGGCATACAAGACCTTCCGGCCCCAGGTAAAGTACGCATCTACTGTCTGGAACCCATACACCAAGACAAACATCCACAAGGTGGAAATGGTCCAGAGGCAAGCAATGAAATGGGTTAAACAAGACTACTCTCCTCTTTCCAGTGTCACAGCTATGCAGGGGGAACTGGGCTGGAGGTCCTTAGAACATTGAAGGCTTGATGCTAGACCAGGGCTTTCCCCAGGCAATTATGGCATACCGGCGCCGGGATGCCTTAATTTCTAAACTAACTTATGCGGGATGCTTATAATCTGCCGGTATGCCATAAATCCTGGTCGGGATGCTTTAAAATTCAATAAACAAGGTCAATAAACATGTCTAATTACGAAACTTTCTCGCCAATTTCAAGTGTTCCTCTGATATTGTTAAGCGTCTACTGTACAAGATCACACCTTACAATATTTTATGAGCATCTGCTGTGTATCAGAAGTCGGATAGTTGGATGAGTGTCTGTTGAATACAGAGAAGACGGTCGTAAATCAACCAATTAAGAACAGATTATCTCGGCAGTTATGATGGCCTAAATGAGATTAAAATCGTTATATTGTTCTTTGATGACCTGCTAACTATGAAGAGTTGTGAGCATGTAAGCGGTAAATGATAATCTTGTCACTTTTATTAACAGGTGATTACAGAAGGTTTATTATAACAAATAATAACCAAAAATGAAGACGATTTTAAAGTAATTTAATGCTATAAAAGTACTTACTGTACATCTTTAAATGCTTTCCATATCAATAAATGGCCATTCTATTGAACATTTTGACTTTTCAACATATATTAAATTGTGGCATAATCATAATGACAAGAACAGGTCTGCAATCAAGTGCTGTGTATCTAGTGTGAGATATGTTGCAACAAGAGACAATTGTGGCATGTTTTTTTAGACTGATGTACATAAAAAATGAAGCAACAACTGTTTTTACAATACAATAGCAAGTGTGTGGTAGTTCTGTGAAAAATGTACTTTGTCATATTTCAATAAAACTTAGAAAACTATGTTGCTTTGCGCTAAATATATATTAATATATTTGTAAGATGCACCCAACAACCATGTGAAAATATTTTGCATGAATTAGCGTAGAATGCAAGGATGCCTTAAAATTTTTCTGGGGAAGGCCCTGTAGACTTAAAATGTTTTATAAAATATACCATAACATCGTAGCAATAAACTTTCCTTCTTACATACAAAGACCATACAGACAAACCAGGCACATGCATCCCCTTTGTTTTAGACAAATTCAGGTACATTTGTAACGTCAGATTATCACAAGTTCTCATTTTTTCCTCATAGTATTATGAGTTTTATCTCTTTTACTTTTAATATCTATTAAATCTAGCACTCACTAACATTTTAACACTTGTCATAGCATCCAAGATCACAATTCTTGACTTTATTCTTTCACAATCTTACTAACACTTCCGACATGCACCAAGTCCTGTCAGTAACATTCGAAAGAGGAGTAGACAGTATTCAGAGATAGAAAGATAGATAACTGAGAACATTCGATATTTTAATTTCTAAAGAATCTAATCTGGAATTGCACTGGTTGCATCTTGGTCAAAAGAAACCTAATGAATTTAAAGGAAATCTGATCAGACAGCAAGGATGTGCCAGCTGATTGGATCTACACTGTTTGCCCATGCACCAAAGGTGTATCTATGAAGTAAACTTTAAAGGGTCAATATAAGATTTGAATCCTATTTCAGAATGTTAAAAAATTTCTTCACAAAAAAGAAGGAGAAGCAAGAAGTGGATCCTGTTGATGAGTACTGTAAATCTGGAGGCAGTAAGAGTGACATTGTCATCTTTAATGCTCTAGAGGTGACAGACTTCAGCTCGCAGTATGGCAGTGAAACAAGTATATCATACACAGCCAGTAACCTTGCAGGACGTGGAAATATCTACCCTTCTTATGGTGACTTTACCCAAGCTTGTGTATTTGTAAGTACATACTGTGATATTATTTTATTTGGTGTTGATGAATTTTTACACATAATGCACAATTGTCATTTCTGCACAGGTATAAATTCATGCATTTGTTTTATTCTTAAAAGATATATTATTACATGGTTATATTTCACTAAAGGCTGAATTCCCGCATTTGCTGGATTGAAGAAATTTTATGTACAGTACCGATGTTGACGAAATAAAATTAAAGCATTATATAGTAAATGTGTTTTATAGTACTGTAGGATATTTTGGCATGACTTCTAGTTATACTTTTTCTTTACATACGCGCTAATAATAATTCAATAAATTCAATTAAACTTAAATGTTTCAATTGTATAAAGTATTATACAACTGCTGTGCCATAGCATTAATCATTTTACATTAACAGAGAACATATGGACCATGGTGGGATATTGCACCTTCCAAAACAAAGTTATTCAAGAGAACGCCACCATCTTTCTGTAGTGAGGACTTTATAGGTAAGTGACCTTCACATTGTTAGTGTCATATTTGAGACTTTGGAGACTGAAAACTAGCCTAGAAACTCTGGCTGATCAGTTTCAAGACTTGGCTCAAGTATTATCCAATCAGGTTCTTGAGAATGGAGACTGGCCTAGTGATTCTGGCTTGTCATTGGTCAGTTCCATTCTGGCTTGTCATTGGTCAATTCCATTCTGTCTTGTCATTGGTCAGTTCCATTCTGGCTTGTCATTGGTCAGTTCCATTCTGGCTTGTCATTGGTCAGTTCCATTCTGTCTTGTCATTGGTCAGTTCCATTCTGTCTTGTCATTGGTCAGTTCCATTCTGGCTTGTCATTGGTCAGTTCCATTCTAGCTTGTCTTTGGTCAGTTCCAAGACTGTACTCAAGTTTTATCCAATCATATGCTTGAGAATTGAGTCTAGTCTCCAATGGCTGAGAAACTGCAACATTTATTTTTTCAGTGATCAAACGAAAGCAAAATTAGTTAATATATCAATTTATCATTGACTGTAAAAACTGGTTACATCACCAAAGCTCATCCAGGGCTCTCAAAAGCGGGAGACTTGGAAGAAGTGGTCCCACAAAAGTGACCAGTCTTCTTGCTACTTTGAGCTATGGGAAAAGTCATTTTTATAGACTGTATAGGGAAAGAATGCTGTTGACTGCAAACTTCTCCATAATTCAATAAAATTATGACAAAACTACTCATGATTTGCAAGTCTAGTGATAGCCCTGTCAACATTATTTTAACAAATGCTTCCATTACGGCAGAATTGGTGTTCCAAAGGAGAGTATATCCCCTCAAGTTGGAGATCTATGAGACGTACAACCCAGGCTGTGTGGTACGAATCCTTGCCTGTGAGCGCTCGGATGACACTGATGTAGACACAGGACATAAACTGTGAGTTTGATTTTACTACTTGTGAAATATGCACACTCGATACATATTATGGTTTTTTTTTTATCACATATGGAACCAGTGTAGATCCAGATTAGCTTGCACATTTATACCATCAAATCTGAATCTACACTGTTTGCTTCTTGATTAGAAATAACCTCATGAGTCTGAAAGCAAACAGTGTAGATCCTAGTCAGACAGCAAGAATGTGCCAGCTGATCTGGCTGGATCTAAACTGTTCACCCAAGGGAGAATAGCTACACTATAGTAGAGGATCAGTGTATATCACCTGCCTTACTTAAGCAAAGTGACCTAGATAATCTTTAAGTCAAGCACAGCTGAATTTTGAATGTCTTAACCCTTTTGTGGATAGATACACTTAATGATTCGTGAGAAACCAGTGTGGATTCTGACCGGGTTGCACATTGTGCATTCTGATTAAGATCAACACTAGTCACTTCTTGTTTAGAAATAACTCATAATCTAATCAGTGTAGATCCTGATCTGCAAGGATAAGCAGGCTGATCAATCTACACTGGTCCCACATGGGATATAAGCCATTTCCATGGTGTACCGAGGATAATAATAAAACAGTGTTACAGTATAAACTATTTGTTTTGATAAGCATTTCAAATGTTAGTGCTGAAATTTCTAACTAAAAAATCACAATAAAATCTCTATTCAAAGGTTGATAGTTCATGAAAGTTAACCACATAATTCAAAATCCAACTTTTTAATGTTCTACTTCTTGGCATACTTTAAAAGACATAAGCCTTTCTCACTTACTAGACAGAAAAATCTCTATTTTTAGCCGTGTGAGATTTCCTTATCTCACATGGCCTTATCTAACACTCCGCGTGCTCGCGTTCTTTCGTATTATTGCACACCATATTAATTGAGCACTTTCATTATTGATTTAGACTACGTCATGATGCTTATTTCTACGTCATCTAAATTTGTAATTTGACGTAATTAAACAAATGTTTACTTTTTCAAATACATGTAGAACAATCTGTTGATTTTGTTTTATCAGGATTTTGTTCAAAATTCATTTGGAAAGGATACACTCGGTGGTTGCTAAATTCATAACGCTGGAACTTGGAAGTGTTTATCGTGGTACGAGTCTGAAATTGCTGCTTTTTAAAGTGTTTCATTCTTATACAGCTGTTGCGAGCTTCGTTAAACATCAGGATCTATGAAAAAAGTGAATGGAAAATAAAATAGGAAACATACTGCTGTTTAATCGTGATATTTCAACTGGTATGTACAATTCAATTTTTTTGAATTTTGAATTTGACGAAATCACGGATAACCTTAAAAATTGCAGAGCTGTTATCCGTTTTCAACGGATAAACCAGCTGTTTTCATGCAATGAAAAAACGATTTTTTTTCCTTTCTTTTATTTGTAACAATATTGTTGAAGGCCTACATGTTAGGGGTGTTTAACTTTGGCATGACTGTATTCGTGGCTGATTTACCGTTCCTACGCGAAAGAAATAGTTCTCTAAAATTCTTGTGTTTTTTTTTTATTTTAAAGAATTTTGTTTGAATCTTTAAGAAGTAAGTGAGAAAAATAATCAATCATTGGTATTCGGCGAAGATCCCGGTATCTCAACCCTCGGGCAATGCTTTCCAGACGGAAACTCGGCACAGCCTCGTTTCCGTCTGGAAAGCATTACCCTCGGGTTGAGATACCTTGATCTTCGCCGAATAACAATGATAGATTCTCTCTTTCCAGAAGTAATGTTTGTTTAACCCTTTATATATTATATTATAATGTTATTAATCAAGTGAATTCATATTGGACTTGTTATTGGGCCAAGGGCAGTCATATTGGCCCGAGGCCAAAGGCAATTTTATAAATTAACACAATATTCATAGTTCTAGACTTTAAAATTGCTAACACAATATTCATAGTTCTTGACTTTAAAATTGCTAATTTACCGGCCTGAAGAGATGACGTGTCAACTCTGATTCAAATGTCTGTCAATCTTCAGTCGGTCTATAGTGACCCGGCTGGTATAAGCTACCAAGGAGATGCAGATTTGCAGGTTGTTTTGTTTTAAATACAAAAACAACCTGAACATTACTACACACTGTGGCAGCCAACTCTCTTATTCATCCAGTCTAAATCCAAATATATCCAACATAAGTTTACTTTTTTGGCACATTCCATCCACAACTTCTGCATGTAATACTCAATTTAACATGTCTGTAAATTATCAAAACTAAGCTTTTGTTATTTTTGCAAAGTTATGCTGAATAAACTTGCTCAAATCAAGAGTAATCCCTTAAAATTCACTGATATTTTAGTTTCAAGAATTCTTGCTGCAGACATCCGCATTGTTGTTGTACTAGCGAGTTAGATAAACTCAAAGATTTTTATCACACAAAAAGATATCACCAAAATCTGCACCATATACTTATCCTCTGCCGCTTTGCGTAACTGCACCTTTTGTGCCCAAAGTCATACTGTCTTTTACCTTTTTTATCCATAAAAATTGACTTAGAAATTCCAAAATGGCGTCATTTTTGTTTTTAAAAGAAAGTGATTCAGTTAATATTGGACCATTTCATTATCCAATCAGAATCAAGCAATCTCATATTGGCCCAGTAAAACCTGTATTGGCCCAGGTTATCTTGTATTGGTCCAGTTGAGATTTCATATGAATTGAGTGCAACCCATATAAGGTGGACTGAATTGTACATATTGTGTCAATATTGTTTTAGTTAATTATCCATATTGCATGTGTGAGCAGTACATGTAGATAGAGAACAACCAGCAAATCTGTGCGGCATGATCAGAATCTATAATGTTTGCCTATTGGTCAGAATAACCTGTATCTACACTGCTTGCTCATAGGATAACGGCCATTTCTGAACTTATTGCAGGACCAGATGGAAGACACTGTGGGAAGGGGAACCATCGCTTCCTGGCCCAACATCGAGGATGTTCTGTCCTCCATTAAATAAATGCCCATTCCCAACAGAGTAAGTAACTTAAGTGTCATCTCACAATATTTATTTAAGGATTGAATTGATGTTTGATGGTTTTCATTTAAGTATGGAAAACAGTTGGTTTGTTTAAAGTGTGTGAAGCCCAAAGGGCTTCTCTTTTACTTTAAACAATCCAACTGTTTTTCATACCCAAATGAAAACCATCAAATATCGATTCAGTCCTTATATTTACACTTATAAATAATCTCAGAAATAACTAGAAGAATTTGTTATATTATGGCTTTTTCGAAGGGCTGTTGGAACAGCTACGTTGACGACAGAGTGAATGGCGGCATGCTTTTTCGCAGCAACTCGTGGCAAAACGTGCATGCTTGGTGATGTCACATGTCAAAACATCATGCAATGTCCAATAAATTGTGAACGGCTCTACCATGTCTTCTGTATCCACACCTTTTAAAGTTCTATGTCACGCTGTTTACCATTAGAAATTATGATTCGTTAGATGAATGAGACTTTATCATAGAAGATGAAGTTGAAGTGTAAATATGTTGTATTGTTACAGAAATTTAATAAACAGTGAATTATGTAAAATTGGAATAATTATTAATTCTTGAAGCAATGTAATCTGGCAGTAGTTATATTATGTGTGATTCAAACCTTTTGTCAGGAGATATACCGGTACTCTTCCACGGTGCTTTTTTTATGCTATTGTAAAATTGAAGATTATTTCAGTTTAACATAATTTACTGTTATATAAAGAAAACACACAAATAATTAGTGAAGATAAAAATTGCAATCCACAGTTTAAAAGGAATGGAATATCATTTTTATTTTACCAGGAAAACTAAAAAAAAGCATAAAATAAAATTTCTTCTACAATGTTTTACTTTTCTTGTCATTTTTTTCCAAACATTATGGGTGCTCGTTATACATCAATGTACAGGGGAATATGATACATGAAGCATAATGGTCAGAAATTCATGAAATACTGTAAATACGAGGGTTGTTTGATAAATTCGCGGACAGCGGTCGTAAAAACAGAAAAAGACAAAATACATGTATAAAATTTATATGTGCATGATCTGTAATTCAAGTCGAATACAATACAACAACTGGTAATAGTTTTACATTAACAATAAACAAATAACTACATAAAACAAAAGGTACATTAACGATTTACGGAGCACGACGTCGAAAATAACGCTATAATGTCAACGTCAGAATATAGCGCCGATCTTGGTCTTCCTGATCTAGCGTTGTCGTTAATACTTTCATGTCCGTTGCGATATCTCTCATGCCATTTGAAGACAATAGTGCGACAACACTTTGCTGAGTTCGACTTCTCAAGTAATCGTAACGTTTCCGTGGGTGTATGACCTAGGTTAACGCAAAACTTGATATAATTTGCCCTGGTTTCAACGTTTAAATTTGACGTCATGGTTTTCTCTATCACTATGCGATAAATTGCTGTACCGACGAGCGAAAACAACGGATGTCAATGAAAATTAACGGAAATGACGTTGACATATTGAGTATTGACGTTACGCGTTCCCGCGTAATTTCGACGTCTCAAAGTTGCCATTTTAAAGCATTAAAAACAAGAGTTATGCCAATTTTACGGACTGCTCCGTAGAACGTTACCATGGTAGCGTTATTCCTCAATAAAATGGGCATTTCGAAAAAAACAAAGTTAAAATTTGTAATTACCATTTTATTAAACATGATTCCGCAATACCTGAAAATTTCATTAACTTTGGATGAACAATAATAAAATAAACACCGCTGTCCGCGAACTTATTAAACAACCCTCGTACATTAATGAGCAAAATATTTGTAGATTTTGATAAAATGGCAGTTTCATGTGTTCTTAAATTTGTTGTTTTTAGTTTTCAAAAATATGTTAAAAATTTAGTTCTCTATTCCTTATTCATTATAAATAGATTGATTGACCTGCCTGTGAAAAAATATATGAATTAACAGTCTGTTCTTTTTTAATTTCAGTTTGATACGCCTTGAACTGTGTCATAAGTTAGCTCACTACTACACGGAGTTGGACTATGTGGTTCTGTACGGTAGTGTGATACCTGAAGATGAAGATGAGAAGACTGTAGTGGACACACAGTGTCTGGTCACTGGTACGTATAATACCTTGTATTTATACTGTTCGACGGTGTGATACCTGAAGATGAGGATGAGAAGACTGTAGTGAACACACAGTGTCTGGTCACTGGTACATATAATACCTTGTATTTATACTGTTCGGCGGTGTGATAACTGAAGATGAGGATGAGAAGACTGTAGAGGACACACAGTGTTTGGTCACTGGTACGTATAATACCTTGTATTTATACTGTTCGGCGGTGTGATACCTGAAGATGAGGATGAGAAGACTGTAGAGGACACACAGTGTTTGGTCACTGGTACGTATAATACCTTGTATTTATACTGTTCGACGGTGTGATACCTGAAGATGAGGATGAGAAGACTGTAGTGGACACACAGTGTTTGGTCACTGGTACGTATAATACCTTGTATTTATACTGTTCGACGGTGTGATACCTGAAGATGAGGATGAGAAGACTGTAGCGGACACACAGTGTTTGGTCACTGGTACGTATAATACCTTGTATTTATACTGTTCGACGGTGTGATACCTGAAGATGAGGATGAGAAGACTGTAGTGGACACACAGTGTCTGGTCACTGGTACGTATATATTCTAAACCAGCTCTAAAAGCCTTATATAGTGGAGACTGGGGTCTCCAAACAAAAAGCACATGTTAATAAAGAAAACAATTTATTTGTTCCTTGGACTGAATGAAAAAAATCTCCTGGAACTTATCAGAATACCACATTAAAGGCTACATTTTGCAGAACATTTGTTATGTGAAAACAACAAAATAGACACCATGACTATGATCAGTTGGCTATTTATTAACCTGCTAAAACTCTGTTCAGTGTCACCCTCCTCCACAGTTTGGTCTCTGTGATGTGATAGTTTTCCTTCTCAGTAGCTTCCTCCCACAAAGAGGAAAATTTCTGGTTGCAGTTTGGCTGGCTATTCAGCTTGCCATTGTTTGTAATGCCTCTTGTTATTTTTGGAAACAGTTACATTTGAGCATAGTAATTGTTGATCACCTTCCTACTGGAACTCTTTCCTGTTAATCACTGCAATGACTTGCAATAATGATGTTACAGAAGTTTTCAATTGTATTTTGTGAGTGTTTATTTCATATTTTTAATGCTTCCTGAAGATTTTTGGGGAGCAAAAAATCACAGCTTTGTCTGTCAGTCCATCTGTAAAACTGTCAAGCTTTTTTGTGTCTGGGCTAATTCTTGGCAACCTTTTAGTAGAAGTCCATAAAAGTTTATGGAAGCTTTTCTGATTGCATGTATTAACCCATTACCCCATGGGTTATGGCTGTAAGCCACGAGCAAACAGTATAGATCCAGATCAGCTAGCAGATCTGTGCCATCTGATCAGGATCTATTTTGATTCATTATGTTATTTCTGACCAAGAAGTCAACAGTGTGAATCCTGATCAGACAGCATGGATGTTCCGGCTGATCTAGATCTACACTGGTCAGACACTTGGTAAAACCCTGGAGTAAAGGAGTATATGGGGTAAAGGGTTAGAATTATATTGGAGTAAATATATACCATACCCATGCTAAATTAATCTGTTTTTAGATGACAAAGGCAATCACATGACTAATGTTACCATGGCGATGAGACAACTAGAACAGTTATCTCTGAGTTCCAAGTCCGGGTCTTCCATAAGACAAACTTCACCAAGTGGGTGTGGTCAAAACCAGAAGAGTGACAGTAACATAATGTTTGATAGCGTACAAAGTAGCTGTGATAATGTGGGAGGACAGGAATGTTATGAACTGGGAGAAGTGAAAAGGAAACTTAGCGAGGAGTCAGTTCCGGATTCGGATAATGGATTCTTTGATTTATTGCCAGTATGTTTTGCTTTGTTCTGTGGTTTTATTGGCTAGAGTTTACAATTGGTTTGCGACTGTTCAATTGCATTTAACATTTTATTGACTGGGGTTTATATTTTGGAGACTGGGGTCTCATATATTGGAGACTGGGGTCTCATATATTGGAGACTGGGGTCTCATATATAAGAGACTGGGGTATCATATATTGAAGACTAAGGGCCTCATATATTTGAGACTTGGGTCTTATATAAAGGAGACTGGGGTCTCATATATCCCGGTGTAACCCAAATTCGCCGCTATAAGAACAATTATCTATGCCATTTTAAACAAACCATATTAATCTGTAATTAAACTTGTTATACCTTTAAAACAATTGTTTATAAGTAACTTGGGAATAATGGCAAGTTCTGCAGTCATTCATCAGTTGCTAAATATAAACAAATATGGCAGCTGTAAAATCTTACCTCGATCTGACAACGTGACCTAAATTCGACGATTCTGATTGGTTGCAATAAATTCAGTTCAAATCAATGAAGTATGGTGTCCAAGTAGAGTAATAATACTGTCAATATTTACTTGAATGTCAAACAGTCAAAAAGGTATTAAAACTTTAGATTTTAAACTGTTTAAACTGTTAAACTGTTAACATATTTACATTGTTTCTTGCTTATTTCTAATACTTATAACTGGTTACAAGTGGGGCAGAGGAAAGTGTCTCCACGCCTCAAAATTTTCACTGGGGAACAAAATTTTAGGTGAACCCATGAGTCACATTTATCGCATTGACCCCACTGAATAATCTTAATGTCATCAGTCTTCCCTTTGTCTGGAAAGAATTTTCCACACACGCTGCATTTTTCTTCTTCTGTTTCAGAAGCTTCATCAGAGTCATCCTCGGGAATTTCCAGCATGGGTTTCTTTGGCTTAACTTGTGGTTGTTTGCCCTTTGAACTGTTTAATTTTGATTGTCCTTTACTTTTTGTTTCAGGTACTTTAAAAGGTGGGATGAACTTTCTTTTTTTGGAGGAGGTCTGCTTTTCAATGTGCTCTTTTATTTTTGCAGCAACATCTTCATTTGTTATTGGTTTGCCCCCAACCACTTTGCTTAATGTATTTCTAACTTTGGCTATTTTCACATTTTTCAAAACTTCGCCACCTCTGCTCTCAAGGAAACATACTGGAGAATCGGACCTGGGTTTACCTGCGGTTGTTTCTGGCAGAAGAGAGGTACTTTGTTTTTCATTTGTTCTGACTGGGAAACTCAATGATGGTGCAATATCAGAATCATTCACCACATCTGGATTGTAAGGGTATACCCCACTCTTTCTATAAGCTGCCTGGATATTTGCCGGAGTCAGGGTTTTCGAGTATACACTACAAGCAAGTTTGCAAACATCATACCTGCTGATCACTCTTCCGCCAGATTCCCTCATGTAGCTATGACATGCAGAGTTCCATGATATCTCGAAGGGTCCAAAGCAACTGATATCTAAAGGCTGTAACAAGTGACTGCAATGTGGCGGTAAGACAAATAGGATAATGTGGTTTTCTTTGGCCCAGTCAATAAGAGTTAATGAAATGTGACTTTTATGTCCATCATAAAGAACAAGAACGGGGGATGATTCAGTGTGTGCTGGTAAGTATTTTACAAGATGTTGCTTCATATATTGGGCGAATATGTCAGTGTTGGACCATCCTGTTTCTGAAACCACTCCAGTTGCTCCTGCAGAGGCACCTTCTAGTAATTCAGGTAGCATTCTCTTGCCAGGGAATATGAAAAACGGTGGCACTTGATTCCCCATAGCATTGACCCCACCTATCACAGTTACAGTTTGGGATTTCCCAGATGTGACAGCTTGAGCTTTATATACTGCACCAGTCACAATTTTGGGGGGTTTGTGGTCAGTTGAGAGTCCCTTCTCATCAACATTGAATATTGCTTCAGGTCTCCCAATAAGGTTATTATCAATTAAAATCTTACTGAGCTCACTGAAGTAATTTGAGATGGCTGGTCTTGTTGCACTTCGAGCTCTAGCTGATTCAAGACTTCTTGGTTTTTTAATTGAGAGCTCAGGAAATCTACCCAAGAACTTGTAAAGCCATCGCAAACTATGTGGGTGTTCTCTGTCCCTGAGACCCAAATGTACAGCATAGTCAGAAGCCAGGTTAATAGTCTCTGTTCGTGAATACCCATACCCAATCTCGGCCATTGAGTTCAAATGACTAGCAAGTAAAGATTCTTGCTCTTCTGAAAACAGCTGGGTCCGGCCTGACTTTGCATTATGAACAGGAACATTACCATACACTCTGTCCTTAAGAGTTGAAACTGGAACACCGTAAGACTTGGCTGCTCTTTGAATAGCAATATTATGGGTCTTTACTTCATTGTAAGCATTTTCCATAGCTGTCTGGTCATATCCCATCCGATATCGACCTCTTTTTGGATCATGATTCTAAAACAAACAAAAATAAATTATGGTCCTTCTACACTTCCGTACTTTGATTTTTGAGGCGGGAGTGTGACGTCACCAGCATGTCACATGACCGCCATAGTAAATACAGTAGTAAATGCAGACGATGAATGTCAAAATTTTAATCAACAAGAACTTTTTAACGAAGGAAGGGATCATGGATGTTAAAATTGCATAAGGTAAAACACAAAATTGGATCATATTTCGAAAGTTTTTGTTTTATTTACCTGCCGTATCTCCATGTTTCGTCCACAAAATCAATCGAATCGCAAAAGTGGAGCGTGGGAAAAAAACATGGCTGACCTTCACCTCCAAAATCGCGCGAGAAATCATGTGACTAACAAAAAACAAAACATCGCCGAATTTAGGAGAACGTCGGATTTGGGTTACGGTAGGATATTGGAGACTGGGTATCATACATATTTGACCTGGTTAGGGGTCTCATATACATGTATTAGAGACTGTTGTCACATAGACACAGGTCCATATATTAATAAAAGGGTTAGATAGGAATAAATTTTCTACAAGGAAACATAAAGTTTAGTCTATAACACAAATATATCTGGGCCCTAGATCATAAAAGTAAGTTTGGAGATCAGTCTCAAATCTCAAGCATCTGATTGGCTGAAATGGCAGCCAGTCGCCATTTCAGCCAATCAGATTCTTGAGATTTTAGACTGATCTCCTGATTTAGTTTTATGATCTTGGGCCCAGATATTGGATAATAAGATAAACAAGGTAGCATAACTTTTTTCAGGAGGAGGTGATACAACTTATCCTCAGCTTTCTGGATGTGTTGTCACTCTGTAGGGTTGCTAGAACTTCCAGGTATGTATACTAATGCATTCTTGCATACCAGATCAGGTCATCTGGTGTTTTCAGCTGTGTAGGAAATTTCGATCCTACACCCCCCATTTAGAATGAGTCACATGAGTGACGTAATATATTCAAGTTAGTGACGTCATTTATAAAAAAGGTTTGCCTTAATGTCAATATTTCAGCATAAGGAAAATAAATAAGTTTGTATACATACACAGAAATGTTATAAACAATAAAAGATATGCAAGAAAAAGTATCTTGCATGAGACACTCGGTAAAGATAGAAAAATCTGTAACCTCTGGTGAACTGTTTTGGCGGGAACTCGGCAGAGCCTCGTTCCTGCAAAACAGTTAACCCTCGGTAACAGATTTTTCCATCTTCACCTCGCACTCATGCATGATACTTATATTCTGTACTTGCTGTACTGGCTACACAGATCAAAGATGAAAGTTCTGCCTATTGTTCCTTTGTTTCAGTCAAACCCATTCTATACCTGGGGACCGTATGACTCTTTTAATGAAATGATTTTAATCTGATACCACATTTAAGATTCTGTGTTAACTGTTATATCCACAGCATCATTTGGTGTGAATTAAATTTTGTACAAGTTTGACATGTTTGAGAAATATAATGTCATTGTTCGAATATAAGCCGCACTCATGTATAAGCCGCACCGCCCCCAAACGGGATAGAACAGGTGAAAATGGCTTAACACAATGTATAAGCAGCCAAACCTGTGTATTAGCCGCACCCAAACTTTTTACTTCCAAATTCTGGGGGAAAAGTGCGGCTTATATTCAAACAATGACAGTAAGTATACTTTAGCCCTTTACTCCATATGTATGCCTAAATGACATGGGCAAACTGTATAGATCTAGATCATCTGGGACATCTGTGTCATCTGATCAAGTTCATCGCTGTTTGCTTTTTTATTTAACCCTTTCCTGTACAGATACACCTTTATTGTTAGGGTGAACAGTTTAGATCCAGATCAGCCGGCACATCCGTGCCGTCTGATCAGGATCTAAACTGTTCGCTATTTGATTCATTAGGTTATTTCTGACCAAAATGCGACCAGTGCAGATCCTGATCAGACGGCACACATGCGTAAAAATGCGTATATATCCAGGAAAGGGTTAAACAGATGTGCTGGCTGATCTGGATCTGCACTGGTTGCACATGCGATAAAATGCGATAAAATGCATATGTGTATATATGTAGTGAATGGCTACTAACAGTTTAACTTCTGTTAAGATGTTTATTGAAGTTATAAATGCCACTGAGCCACAATGAACTGGGGTTTTGTAAAGAAGCAAGTTCAGGAAGGCCAGATAAAGGCCTTAAAAAAATTTAAAAATAATTTGGAATAAAAAATTTATTTAAAACGTTTCGTAACAACTTTTAATGTCTTTTTGTATATTACTGGTTACACTCAGATACTTTAATACATGGGGATGAAAATAAAATGAAAAAAGTTAAATGGGGCACATTACAGGAAAAGGTGTGTTGGTTGACATTATTTGACATTTTAGTTTTTATTAATATTTAAAGAAAGAACTCACAATTATCTATTATTTTATTCATAAATACTAAGTGATTTAATTACATTTTTAATATCATTTTTTTTGCTGTAAAATGCATAATAGGTTGGATTTTGTTTTTTTTGACATTTCAGTGGTTGACATCAACCTTTTCCCATGATGTGCCTCAAAATATACCAGGGCCCAAGATCATAAAACTGAAATGGGAGACCAGTCTCAAATCTCAAGCACCAGCTGCCATTTCAGCCAATCAGATGCTTGATATTTGAGACTGATTTCCAATCTCAGTTTGATAACCTTCAGGTCAGGTTACACGGTGGATTTCTTTGAAGAATTTACTGGTAGATGTATTACAGTATCATGGGTTTTTTTCGCGAGCATAATTATTAATATTTTGCTATTTTTGCGAGCATCGTGAATTCGCGAAAATAATAAATGCCAAAAAATTCCCAACTTAATTTTTGCGGTAGGGATAATTTCATAGTTTCAAAATTTGTTGCATATACTATGCTTTACAAACAATGCAGATACGCATTACTTAATAAGCTGTTTGAAAAGGTAGCCCCGGCTGGCTAAAGGTTAATTACTGCTTCATAACGTATATAGGCCTATCTGCGGTGGTCACGGTAATAATTTTGTCAATAAAAACATAATCACCATTGTTATTTAAACGGATGTCAATTATGCTACGGGCAATTTGGTTTATAACAGTTTGATAAATTACCACTGTTAAATGCATAGCATTCACACCATAGCAAACATTTCTTGAAATAATACTTAATTTTACATGTACTTTTGCTGGTACAGGATTACAAGAACTATAGCAATATTAATGGCCTGCAAAAACTAAAAAATTATTTTCTGCGGGCGAAAATTCGCTAAAATTACAACCGCGAAAATTTAACTTATGGCAAAATGGGAAAATTTTGGATCCCGAAAATAACCCATTATACGGTATGTTTTTCAGGCTGTTGTACAAACACAGCTATGATTCTCTACAATACACAGAGTTGAACCTACAACCTCATTGGTCTCAGGTATGACAGTTCCAGCTGTTAACTGTTTTCTCCATATATACAGGTTTTATCACATTTGCTAGCAGTGTAGACCAGATCAGCATGCATAGATCTGTGTCCAAGGTTATAAAACTGAGCATGGAAACCAGTCTCAAATCTCAAGCATCTGATTGGCTGAAATGGCGACTGGTCGCCATTTCAGCCAATCAGATGCTTGAGATTTGAGATTGATTTCCAAACTCAGTTTTATAACCTTCAGCCCTGGATCTGCACTGGTCACACATTACATAAAGCAGTATTTATGGATAGATGCGACTTTAAGTGCATGGGTGAATAGTGTAGATTCAAATAAGTTGGCACATTGGATTCCATGCCATCTGATCAAGATCTGCACCGTTTGCTTCTTGGCAATAAATAACATTATGAATAACAAAGCGTACAGTTCGGACTGTGATCAGATGGCAGGGTAGTGATGGCTTTTCTGGATCTAAATTGTTTGCCTATGTATAACGGCTTTATCACATGGATTCAAGGGTTAAAGTGCTTAACATATTGACTAGTTCTAAGCAAATATGTTAATTATTTTTAACTATTTCTGCAACATATACATGAATCTCTTCCTTTATAAAGTTTTGTGCCAACTTGTAACATCTAGCAAACACTTCACCTTCAAATTTCTAACTTTTTACTCCTGTTCAGTCATTTTTAGGAGCTTTTTATGACAATAGTATGCTTTTAAGCTAATGTACAAACTCACAATTTTCATATATTCTATAGTACAGCTCTTAAACTGTTGATTTTGTTCACCATGATACCTTGAATTGTTTTGTCAAGTACCATAACTCTGTCCTATAGTTTGAAAAACTGATGGTCCTTTTTGGACACTTGAATGACTACAGGAACCAAGATAATAAAACTAAATCAAAAGACCAGTCTCAAATCTCAAGCATCTGATTGGCCAGTCACCATTTCAGCCAATCAGATGTTTGAGATTTGACACCTGTCTCTAGATTTAGTTTTATGATCTTGGGCATAGGTTTTGATGCCCAGGTAATGTTTAACTATTAAAAAACTTGACCTTAAATGTTTCAGGTTAATGACACAGCGTTACAGAGCCTGCACAGTAGAAGTCGGTTCTTACAGAGGTTAAATCTATCCTGGTGTCATGAAAACATTGTATCAGAATCGGCCTTCTGCAGGTGAGAGGGTATGAACGGCATTGGGATATATTTTATCCTTTACTCCATGGACTGAGCTTTTGTCCTTTGAGTGGACTGTGTAGATCTAAATCAGTGTACATAACCATGCGTTAGGTTACTTTTGACCAAGAAGCAAACAGTGTACTGTTAAATCATTTTATTTTGCGTGGGTTTAATTTTCGTGTATTTCGCGCTACAGTAAGAGCGTGAAATTCAACCCCAGCGAAATTAAACCATTTAACAGTGTTTCTTTGCAGGAAAGTACAGTTGCGCGAATATGTATCCCTGCAAATTTGTTATTTACGGGTTTTGTGCGAAATTTCGTCCCCGCGAAATTAAATGATTATACGGTAGATTTTGATCAGACTGCAATAGGTGCCCATGGGATAAAAGCGATACCATTGGAATAAAGGGAGTTACTGTAATGGTGTTTGTCTTTAGTGATATTTTTTACATTTTTAGTTGTTAATCTTTTTTGGAAGTATTGTTACATATTTTCTTAATAATTAATATTAAAAAGGAAATGAAAATTTCCAAGCTTGTAATGGATCGGGCATGGTATAAAAGTGTTACTTTCTGGGCATCAGCATTCATTGGATTTACTTGTTTACTATTTACTTGGATGTTTTAGGTATGCTAAAAACAAATAGTTTAATTTTCTTAGCTTTGGCATTCAGTGGATTTACTTGTTTATATTATTTAACTTGCTTTAGGTATGCTAAAATCAAAAAGGTTAACTTTATGGGCTTTTCCTTATATTGAATTTACTGGTTTACTATATACTTGTATGGTTTAGGTATGCTGCAGCTTGTGGACAGAACCTACAAGACCTGTACCTGTCTTCTTGTAGCTTTGTTACACATCATTCCATACACGAAATATCCAATGCCTGCCCTTACCTCAAAGGTAGGTGTGATTGTGAAAGTGAAACAATTGTGAAGATGTTTGAGGAAAAAGTTGAGTTGAGGCCTGATTTAGGCAGGAGCCAGTGTTTTGATCTGTTTAGTTTGACTAAAGAATCCAGGAACAAAAAGTATACAGCTGAGATTATTACATGCCTACTTAGATAATGGTCTGAAAAGTGATTTTGTTTTGAAACAAACACGCATCTATATTGTTGCAACATCCAATGTGTTATGTGTCTTCATTAACACACAAACATTTCCAAACATACTCCATGTAAAGAAATATAATAATGCTTATGGTAATACAACTTAGATTGATTTTAAATTTGTAAACAATTCAGTTTGAAAATTAGAACTGGCGTGCAGAGAAA
Source organism: Corbicula japonica (assembly GCA_038501625.1). Classification (NCBI taxonomy): domain Eukaryota; kingdom Metazoa; phylum Mollusca; class Bivalvia; order Venerida; family Cyrenidae; genus Corbicula; species Corbicula japonica. The sequence goes on along the minus strand of JAZAYU010000122.1, from coordinate 1,010,537 downwards.
GGTGTCAGAAAATCTGTCCGACAGAAACAAATTCTGTCGGACCGAAACATGTTAAAAAGGAATTAGCAAGTATTAGGAGTTAAAATATTTGTCTGACATTCCTTCTGATAACATATTATTAAAAAATCATGTAGGACCGGCCTAAATTTTACCGGACAGATTCTTCGGTCTGGTAACTTTCTGTGGAATGGGCACTAACGGCGTTTCTTCCGCTGCTAAAAGAGCCCTTGTAGCATACATCGCAGGAAAAAAAAATGCAAAAATTTGCTTGTACTAGTTAATGAAATAACCAAATTTACCCTACCTTACCTAACTGTGTCTTCAGCCTTTCCTATAACTTAATCCCATTTGTGAAAACAATGCACACCTAGACTATGATGTCATTAAAGGAGGTAAACTGGAAATAGTGGATTGGCATGTTTTGTAAACAAGACTTCTTTGAAATTTACAATAAAAGAAGTTTGCAAAATATCTGACAGTGTATTCTTGTATTCAATGTGCTTTAATAGATAATTTGACAAATTTACCGATGTGCATTGTTAGGGCTTTATAGCTATATCTGAAACATAGTGTTCAAAGCTTTTCACGATTCAGTCATTTATTTCTAAACTTCACGTTTGTTTTACAGAGCTTGACCTGAGCAGTTGTAAACAGATCGGAAGTGATGGTTTCTATGATATATCAAATCTTCGATCCTTACAGCGCCTAAACTTGTACAGAACAAATATAGATCAATATGCACTGCTCAGCATTATCAGGTATGTGTCACTTTAACTTGTACAGAACAAATATAGACCAATATGCACTGCTCAGCATTATCAGGTACGTGTCACCTTAACTTGTACAGAACAAACATGGATCAATATGCAATGCTCAGCATTATCAGGTACGTGTCACTTTAACTTGTACAGGACAAACATGGATCAATATGCAATGCTCAGCATTATCAGGTACGTGTCACTTTAACTTGTACAGGACTAACATGGATCAATATGCACTGCTCAGCATTATCAGGTACATGTCACTTTAACTTGTACAGGACAAACATGGATCAATATGCACTGTTCAGCATTATCAGGTACATGTCACTTTAACTTGTACTGGACAAACATGGATCAATATGCACTGCTCAGCATTATCAGGTACATGTCACTTTAACTTGTACAGGACAAACATGGATCAATATGCAATGCTCAGCATTATCAGGTACGTGTCACTTTAACTTGTACAGGACTAACATGGATCAATATGCACTGCTCAGCATTATCAGGTACATGTCACTTTAACTTGTACAGGACAAACATGGATCAATATGCACTGTTCAGCATTATCAGGTACATGTCACTTTAACTTGTACAGGACAAACATGGATCAATATGCACTGCTCAGCATTATCAGGTACGTGACACCTTAACTTGTACAGAACAAACATAGATCAATATGCACTGCTCAGCATTATCAGGTACGTGTCACCTTAACTTGTACAGAACAAATATAGACCACTATGCACTGCTCAGCATTATCAGGTACGTGTCACCTTAACTTGTACAGAACAAATATAGACCAATATGCACTGCTCAGCATCATCAGGTACGTGACACCTTAACTTGTACAGAAAAAATATAGACCAATATGCACTGCTCAGCATCATCAGGTAGGTGTCGCCTTAACTTGTACAGAACAAATTTAGACCAGTTTGCACTACTCATCATTATCAGGTAGGTGTCGCCTTATACAGAACAAATATAGACCAATACGCACTGCTCAGCATCATCAGGTATGTGTCTCAACCCTTACCTCCATGGATACACCTTTATTGCGAGGGCAAACAGTTTAGATCCAGATCAGCCAGCACATCTGCTTTTAGATTCATTGGGTTTTTTCTGGATCTACACTGGTCGCACATGTGTAAAAATGCGTATATATGGAGGAAAGGGTTAACTATCCTCAAAATATATAAGGGAGTTTGTTTCCATTTGCCAGCATGTGTTGGAAATAAAAGTCACATACATAGATTATAATGTTGTAATTTAATTTGTTAATTTAAGGTAAAGAATTAGTAAAGTGAATTCTATTATAACACACGACAGACAATGATGTATGATAGGGAGTATATTTAAAATGATAGGAATACTCAACTATAAAATATCCGAAGATTGTTACATGTAGATACATTTAACCATTTCCTCCATATATAGCATTTTTTCTCATGTGTGACCAGTGTAGATCCAAATCAGCTGGCACGTCCGTGCCGTCTGATCAGTATCTGCACTGGTCGCATTTTGGTCAGAAATAATCTAACAAATCAAAAAGCGAATAGTGCAGATCCTGATCAGATAGCATGGATGTGCCGGCTGATCTGGATGTACAGTGTTTGCCCATGTAATAAAGGTGTGTCTATGGTGAAATTATTTATGTTATGAACACCAAATAATTGACAATTTTGTACTATAATGTCAGTGATGCTGGTGTGCCAATCATCAAAGATGTCGTCGTTGGTAAACATCAATATTGAGCCAGTACAGTAGAGTTTGGACTTCAATACCATTGCCTAAGATCATAAAACTGAAACTGGAGACCAGTTTCAGACCTGAAACATCCAATCTGTTGAAATGGAGACTAGCAATCAGATGCTTGAGAACTGAGACTGGTCTTTAATTTCAGTTTTATGATGTTAACTGAGCACATTTTTGCACTTATCAGCATAAACCGTCCAGAACATGCTTTTGATGGGACAGTAAACATATTTTGTGGTAGTTTAAGTTTTGATAATCCATAGTCCATGGGATATGGCTGTTATTATAACGGTGAACAGTGTATATCCAGATCAGCCAGCACATCTGTCCCATCTGATCAGGATCTACACTTTTGGGTTTATATTCATTAGGCTATTTCTGACCAAGAAGCAACCAGTGCAGATTGAAATCAGACAGCATAGATCTGCCAGCTGATCTGGATCTACACTGTTTGCCCACAATATTACCATCATTGTTCGAATATAAGCTGCACTTATGTATAAGCCGCACTGCCTCCAAACGTGATTAAAGGATGAAAATGGCTTAACAAAAGGATAAGCAACCAAACCTGTGTATTAGCCACATCCCCAACGTATTACTTCCAAATTCTGGGGAAAAAGTGCGGCTTATATTCAAACAATGACGGTAATTAATTTCTATTCTTTGCTTCAGGTCTTGCACTGAACTCCGACATTTGAATCTTGGCTCAACTAGCTGTGTTCACACATTTGATGAGATTCTCCTAGCACTCGGTGAAAACACAAAGTAAGAAGCATATTCCCAGAGAACACACTAAAATCCATATAAGTGTTTGTCTGCAAGCTCTGAATTCTGTGATTTTGTTAAAATTCGTTGGTGTTGTTATTTCTGTGAACATCATTTCTAAGGCATCAAGTTCAGTAATAGATTGGACTTAAATTCCACAGTCTCTGTAGAGAGTGAAAGTATGAAGTAACACTTTCTGGTGTATAGCTTTAATGAATTACCAAAAGTGTTGTTGTCATCGCCATACAAACATACAAAAAATTGTAAATACTTATCATGTTATTTGTATCCAACAATGATTAAATAAAGTTCGTCAGCATTGGAACTTGATTTTACAGAAGATCCACACTGTATGTTTTTGTTTAAGGTATTGTTAAGCCATTTACGCATAGATACGCTTTTATCACATGGGACAACAGTGTTGATCCAGATCAGCCGGCACATCTGTGCCATCTGATCAGGATCTTCACTGTTTGTATTTTGATTCATTAGGTTATTCCAAAAGTTGGAAGACAGAAAACAAATACAGTTCCGGGAAATAAATTTTCAGAAAAATTGGCAATAATAAAATAACATCGGTGTTATAATTATGCAAATTTGAATGCAAAACAGAAATAGCACATACAGAAGTTAAGCTTTCTGATGAATTGCACCCCAGATCACCCATTTCTCAGTTAAGGTTTTACAATTAGAAGGTTTATAAATTCGAAAGTGGGAAACCCAAAACACAATTCTTAGTTTAGTTTCCACACTCAGAAGCTCTCTAAATGCAGAAGTGGGAAAATAGAACATAAACAAAGTTCTAGTGTGTCAATTCTAAAGACATTAGCATCCATTTTGTTTCAACTTTCTCTTTGAATTCAATTACAAAATATCAACTGTTTCAAGAAATTTGTGTTCCAAATGGAAATTTTCTGCTGTAGAATACATTTTATTCCTCTGTGATAAAGCCAGGGAATGCTAATTAACATTATTTGACCTTGGCCTTCATAATAAAAATTTATATTATATTTAACTCTTTTCTCCATATACAACAGCTTTATGGCATTGTGCCATCGGATCAGGATCAGGATCTGCATTGTTCTTATTTTGATTTATTAGGTTATTTATGACCAAAAGGTGAACTGTGCAGATCCTGATCTGATGGCACAGACGTGTTGACTGATCTGGATCTACACTTGTCACACATGGGATAAAAGCGTATATACATGGGTGAAAGTTTTCCGTATTATGACGGAATTCCGTATTTTTAACCTTACCATGTTATAGTGCATAGACGACATAGAAAGTCGAGAGCTTTATCTGCAAATCTGAATGGTCGATGAGACTCCGGCGTCCAATCGTCTGCTTCTTTTCAGTTGATTTCAAGAATCAAATTTGAAAATAATGCGCAAGTGAACTGACAGAAAAATGTTATGTTTCTCCATATCCATTGCAATAAAGTTTCGTACATGTGGAAAGATACAAGCATGCACACGTCGGGTGCCGGGATGAACAATTTCAGAGCTGTGTCCGCTGGAATAATCGGACAAAGTGAACTATCCATTCGGAATTGCTATGACCCCCCTCCCTCCAAAAAAAAAACAACAAAAAAACCCCAAAAACTAAACAGTAATATGTCCGTGGGGGCAGCGTGGATTCTGTTGAATTTGCGCTGCGTGTACTGTATTTCACACCACTTGTATAGTAGCTGCTAGTTGAAAGGAGGGGTCATTTTTACACAAAAATTTGCATAGATTGCAGGAGCTTCCGGGGTCTCAGGCCCCCTGGTCCCCTGGCCAAGACGTTTCCCCAGCTATAGGTTTCAGTATTTTCAGTTTTACCAACTTTCATCCATGTATATATGAAGTAAAGTATATGGAGTATAGGGTTAAATAGTTTCTTTTTTTGCATTTATAAAGCCTTTGGTTGTACATTCAAAACCTGTCCACTACTAAATATATCATCAAAAGAAACAGATATGCAAACTGCATTTGCATGCAAACAATTCCATATAACCAGGGAAGATTAAAGAAATATTAAGAACCATATTATTCTGGAGGCTGATGGGGCTTCTTTAAAATAGTATTTAACCCTTTCCTCCATATATATGCATTTTTACTCATGTGCGACCAGTGTAGATCCAGATCAGCCAGAACATCCGTGCCATCTGATTAGGATCTGCACTGGTCGCATTTTGGTCAGAAATAACCTAACGAATAAAAAAGCAAACAGTGCAGATCCTGATCAGACGGCACAGATGTTCCGGCTGATCTGGATCTACACTGTATCTGTGCCATCTGATCAGGATTTGCACTGTTTGCCCAAAACGATTTATCTATGGAGGAAAGGGTTAAGCTTATACGGTATCTAACCATCATACTCCATCTTTTATCTTATAGGTGAACAGTGTAGATCCTGTCCATCTGTGACCTCTGATCTGGATCAACACTGTTTCCTTCTTGGTCTGAAATAACCTAATGTATATAAAAGCAAACATTGTAGATCCTAATCCGATGGCACAGATTTGCTAGCTGATCTGGATCTTCACTGATGGCCCTTGGGATAAAAGTCATTATATTTCTGAACAAACTCTGTTTAATCCTGGTGTGCATTATTGGTTTCAAATAAACAGCAAATTAATCATTCTGCTGTTACATGTAAACATTCAGAATGGGGGGTGTGGAAACTGGAGTGTGTGGGCGTCTGTCATATAAGGAATAGTGTACCGCTTTAGCATTGAGTAATAGCACCCACAGCATCTGACAGACGAGGATAGTAAACCTTATTAGCAGGTTTGTTGATGAAAAGACATGAAAATATCTGTTAATTAATGGTCACATATTTTGAAACTTGGTGGGCAGATGTGGGATTGTGAAGATTTCCTTGTTAATCCTTCCAGTTAACAGTCAGTACAAGCCATGTCTGTCACTGTAAACAAATGCAGATCAAAAACTGTGATTTTGTAAAGGCGGGAGTGGAAATCTTTTCGGTAACAAATACAAAAATAATCCGCCTACACAATATCAATGGCATGAAATATGACCTGTTTGACCCGGATAAGTTTTTGTCTAGCATGAAATTTTACATTAACCCTTTCCTGTATAGATACACCTTTATTGCTAGGGCGAACAGTTTAGATCCGTCTTATCAGGATCTAAACTGTACGCTTTTTGATTCATTAGGTTCTTTCTGACCAAAATACGACAAGCGCAGATCCTGATCAGACAGCACGGATGATTTTGGGGTCAGTAGGTTAAAGATCAAGGTCACAGGGGCCTGAAGAGTGAAAACCGTTTCCGCTCAATAACTGGAGTACCGTTTGACACAGAGCATTCAAACTATATGGGGTGATAGTCCTTATTGAGTAGAAGAACCCTATTGAATTGGGGGTCAGTAGGTCAAAGGTCAAGGTCACAGGGGCCTGAAGAGTGAAAACCGTTTCCGCTCAATAACAGGAGTTCTATTGCACCCAGAGCTTTCAAACTTCATACAATGGATGTACTTATTCAGTATAGGACTTCTATTGATTTTGGGGTCAGTAGGTCAAAGGTCAAGGTCACAGGAGCCCCGAAGAGTGAAAACCATATCCGTTCAATAACTGGAGTACCCCTTGACTCAGAGCATTCAAACTAAATAGGGTAATAGCCCTTTTTGAGAAGAGGACTCCTATCAGGATCTGCACTAGGCGCATTTTGGTCAGAGATAACCTAACAAATCAAAAAGCGAACAGTGCAGATCATGATCAGACGGCACAGATGTGCCGGCTGATCTGGATCTACACTGTTCGTCCTTGTAATTAAGGTGTGTCTATGGAGGAAAGGTTAAAGACTCATATTTAACTGTGCACTCTATGGATTCATTTCATATCTCATGTGCAACTACAAATGTAGTCCTGCTGCCTGACTCAAATCAGGAAGTCCTGTATTGGGCCCTCAACCCTGTGTGTGTTAGTAAAGATTTTCATCCTGAATAAAAATCTACAGTGCCCTCAGTAGGACTAATGGGCAATCAGTGTAGATCCAGATCATGCTGGCCTGGGCCTCTGGAAAACCAGATATGTCTGGTAAACCTCATTTGGAGACATGAAGTGTAAAATTAAGTTAAAATTAAAACTAATTAATGCTTTCTGCTGGGGGTTTGAAGTGTGAAGTTCATTTAACACAAACAGATGTGTTCATAATTATTAGTCGCATACATTTGATAACTGAAGTGAGTCAAAACTGGATTTTCAGCTGGATTTAGGGGCTCAAAACTGGATTTTTTTATCAACTTGAATTTAAGTGTGTGTATTGCAAAATCTTATGAAAAACCTTAACATTTAATAAATTGACACTGTAGCACATTTCATAAACGGCACATACAAAACATTAACACTGCACATGTTATACAGTGGGTGGGATGCAGGACTTCCAGAAAGGTTTTTTTTACATTATAATTGCCTTTCTTCTGTCCCAAATCACCACTAAAATAAAATAATTCTGCCCAATAATTGGGTTCCTGCCACCCTAATGAACCTCTATATCTGTCCCTGAACATATCAAATACCGTATACTGGTTTTTTTTCGCGAGCATAATATTTTCGCTATTTTCGCGACCGACGTGAATTTGCTAAAATTAAAAACGCCAAAAATTCCCAACAACTTTAGTGTTAATTTCTGTGAGCTTGCTAAAATTACAACCGCGAATATTAAAATTACGACAAAATCACGACAAAATCACGAAAATTTTTGATAGCGAAAATATCCCATTCTACGGTATTGCAGCTGGTCTTATATAAAATTCTATTCCCAGGTTATAAGAAACTGCTTATTATTCATCCAAAAGTGTCATACACTATATAAACATCACAAAATACCTTCAATCATTAAAAAACAAGACTGCTAATTGTAGTCAAATAGCAAATTATTCACACAGTTTTGTGATTGCAAGAATGGTTACCTATACAAACAATCACATTGCAGGAAATGACGTCTTCGGACAGCTAACCTCGATCTCTGAAATGACGTCATAAAGTCCAGCAGACATAAGTTATTAAGCATTTGGCAGTAAAAAAAAAAACATTTTCTAGTGAAACTGTGTAACAAAATCACTTATTATCATCTGTGACATCTGGCCTGAAGGTTATAAATCTGAGATTGGAAACCAGTCTCAAATCTCAAGCATCTGATTGGATGAAATGGCGACCAGTCACCATTTCAGCCAATCAGATGCTTGAGATTTGAGACTGGTTTCCATGCTTAGTTTTATAACCTTGGGCACTGATCAAAATCTGCACTGATCACTTTTTGTCAGAAATTAACTAATGAATCAAAAAGCAAACAGTGCAGATCCTGTTGGCAAATATGCCAGCTGATCTGGATCTACACTCTTGGCCCATGCCATAAATGCGTATATATGGAGGAAAGGGTTAACAGTTGTTTTCAGTCGTGAAATGATTGTTTATCTTTCAGAAATCTGGTCTCGCTAGATCTGTGGCGATGTAGAACAGTGTCTAATGTTGGTGTGTCAGCTCTAGCGAACGGTTGTCCAATGCTGGAGGAGCTCGACCTGGGATGGTGGTAAATATTCTATTTTAGTCCTTTACTCCATATATACATTTTTATTGCATGTGCGAATGGTGAAGATCCAGATCAGCCGGCACATTTGTGCACTTTGATCAGAATCTGCTCTGTTTGCTTTTGGGTAAGAAATAACGTAATAAATCAAGCTAACACCGTAGATCCTGATCAGCTGGCACACTGTTTGCCCATGTGGTAAACACAATAAAATATGAAAATAATGATATTCCAGCAGCTCAGAAAACACAGGAATGAATGATTTGGTTTCAGCAGTTACAATTGACTTCACACAGTAAAACTTTACAAAAAGAATATTTTAACCCTTTTCTCCATAGACACACCTTTATTGCATGCGCATACAGTTCAGATCCAGATCAGCTGGCACAACCATGCCATCTGATCAGGATCTAAACTGTTCGCAATATTATATGTAAGGTTATTTCTGACCAAAATGCGACCTGTGCAGATCCTGATCTGGATCTACACAGGTCGCACCTGCGCAAAAATGCGTATATATGGAGGAAAGGGTTAAATTATGTATGTAGTTTCTGGGATCCAAGTAACTACTGGGCTGAGGGTTATAAAGCTGAGATTGGAAACCAGTCTCAAATCTCAAGCATTTGATTGGCTCCAGTCGCCATTTCAGCCAATCAGATGCTTGAGATTTGAGTCTGGCTTCCATGCTCAGTTTTATAACCTTGTACACTGAATGTCAATGTTCATTTTAATCATTTTTACAGGATTCTGCCAATTAATAGCCAAAAAGATGACCCATCAACTAAAATCATGCAGGTCATAATATGGGTTTTTGTAAAGTCAAAGGGTCATCTTTATTACATGCAGAGAAACTTTTTGTTCTGATTAGCATAGAAAGACAAAATTTAATTTAAAATACACTAAGAACTAGTGCAAACTAAAGCAAAGGAAACAAAACATCGTGAAATGCTGCTGGAAATCTCAGAAACTTGTCAACATCATTAACCTTCCCTCCATATAAACGCCTTTATGGCATGTGAGAACAGTGTAGATCCAGATCAGCTGGCTCATATGTGCAATCTTATCAGGATCTACACTGTTTGCTTCTAGATTCATTAGGTTATTTCTGACCAAGATGCCACCATTGCAGATTAAGATCAGACAGCACTGATGTGCCAGCTGATCTAGATCTACCCCAGTCACATACGATTTACCATGTGTATATATGGAGTAAGGGTCAAATTAAAGTACTCTAAAAACTAGTTCAAACTAAAGTAAAGGAAACAAAACATCGTGAAATGCTGCTGGAGATCTCAGATACTTGTCAACATCATTAAACAAGTTGTTGTCAGCATTTTAGCTGCCTCAGGGGAAGATGTTTTCCTGTAATTGACTGATTTGTGAAAGTTTGTCGTAATTAATAAAAATCACTGTGGGTATTTGCAGACATAACATCGTTAAGTGGAGCTGATGACAAAGCCATTTTTCGTGTTAATGACAATGTAAATAGATTGTTTGAATTAAAACAAAATGTAAAAAGAATATACAATGTAAAAGAAATTTTAAGTTTTATTAATAAAAATCACTGTGGTTATTTGCAGACATAATATCGTTAAGTTGAGCTGATGACAAATGAGTTTTTAGTATTAAAATTGACTTAAATGGCATTGTAAATAGATTGAAAGAATTTACACAAAATGTAAAAAAACAACATAAAAAGTAACTATAAGTTATACATAACCCTATCCTCCATATATACACCTTTTATCGCATGTGCAAAAAGTGAAGATCCAGATCAGCTGGCATATCTGTGCCATCTGATCAGGATCTGTACTGTTAGCTTTTTGGTCAGAATTAAGTTGATAAATCAAAAAGCCAACAGTGCAGATCCTTATCAGAAAGCACAGATGTGCCAGATGATCTGGATCTACACTGTTTCCCCATGCCATAAAGATGTATTTCATGGAGGAAAGGTTTAACTCTCTGTATAACAAGGTATTCAAAGTAGATCTTAAGGCCCCAGTTACACAGACGGTCGGTGCCCAATCAGTTGTTTTATTTTAATTTAGTCGCTGTTTTGATCACTTGTCATGCGTTATTTTATTTCTGGTTTTCTGTTTAACCAGCCATCGGTGATTGACAAGTGTTCATCGGTTAAATAGATATTTAATGGGTTGCTGGTAAACATTAATTCTCATCTTTTTTGTTATATCGGTGGTATGTATTAGTTGATCGGTTTCTTATCGGTGGCCCATCGGATATATCGGTTGTAGACAGGTTGTCGATCGATGAAATCGGTTGTAGGCAGGTTGTCGATCGGTGATGATCGGTTGTAGACAAGTTGTCGATCGGTTATTTGTAAAATATTTTCACCGATCGAGAATTTTAAACATGTCTAAAAATCCCGATCGGTTATTTTTCACCGACGAAACTCATCTTTCCCCAAAAACAATTGATAGGTGGCAAACAGGTGACCAATAGTTGATATCGGTGGTTAATCCCTTGTCATCGGTTCACTCCAATATTTTGCTAAAAAAACTACGGACCGATCACCGATGGCTCTGTGTAACTGGGGTTTAAAGAATTTAGATTTCACGCAATGATAATTGTATTGATGAATGGGATTGATCCATTGTAAGCATTTGACATGGACACACAAATATGCATAAATCGACACAAAACTGAAGACACTTAGTGGAACTGCAGAATCTTTAATATTTTCATCATTGAAAGGAATCACGCTTTCAAATTCTGAATACTACAGTGAAATTCATTATAAGGAATGTCTTCTTTTCAACTTAACAATGTAATTTTAAGTCATTGACGTCAATGTCACATGACACTGCTCATAATTCTTCCAATTAATTTGAAAATTCCTAGAAAAAAAGTATGTTAACGATTACTATTGTTCCTGTTATGTCAGGAACAGTTGAATTTGGTGCTGACAGAAAAATTACAAAACCAGCAATGAACTGGTTATATCTTGTTTTAAATGTCAGAAACAGTTGAAGTGTGTTTTATATGACCGTTCACTAGGTCATCAGGGCATGTGTGTCTGACTGTTTCTTCTTGTTCTGACACTTAATACATTGTATACTAGATATTTGCCCAAGATCGTAAAACTAAATCTGGAGACCAGTCTCGAATCTGATTGGATGCATCTGATTGGATGAAATGATGACTGGTCTCCAATCTTACTTTTATGGTCTTAGGCCATTGACCCATAAGATTTTCTTATTATTGGAGACATAATTATTACTGTGGATGCATTTATTTGAATTCCTGGACATAAAATTTAATGTTTGTGTTCTTTCCATTAGGCATCATTTTTGTGGATTCTTAAGTTTCTGGATCTCAATTTTCTATGCCATGTTTACATTCATTTTCTTATTATGTGTTACTGTTTATTGCTAGGGCAAACAGTGTAGATCAAGATCAGCTGGCACACCCGTGCCATCTGATCAGGATCTGCACTGTTCGCTTTATGATTTGTTAGGTTATTTCTGACCAAATTGCGACCATTTCAGATCCTGATCAGACGGCACGGATGTGCCAGCTGATTTTGATCTACACTGTTTGCCCATGCAATAAAGTGTGTCTATGGAGGAAAGGGTTAATAACAGTAACACATAATGAGAAAATGAAAGGATCTACACTGGTCGCACATGCATAAAAATGCGTATATATATGGAGGAAAGGGTTAAATTTCGATCAGTCTGCTCACAAAGATCACAACAATTAGTACCCCTTGAGTATTAACCCTTTCCTGTATAGATACGCATTTTTACGCATGTGCAACCAGTGAAGATCCAGATCAGCCGGCACATCCGTGCCGTCTGATCAGGATCTGCACTGGTTGCATTTTGGTCAGAAATAACCTAATGAATAAAAAAGCGAACAGTTTAGATCCTGATCAGACGGCACGGATGTGCCGGCTGATCTGGATCTAAACTGTTCGCCCTAGCAATAAAGGTGTGTCTGTACAGGAAAGGGTTAAATTTCGATCAATCTGCTCGCAAAGATCACAACAGTTAGTACCCCATGAGTATTAATGATTTCACAGTATTTATCCCAATAATGCCATCTTCAGAAGATCTGGTAATAAATAATATATTTCTAATAAAAAATGCTTACTGAATTAACCCTTTACTCCATTAATACACATTTCATTGCATGTGTGACAACTGTAGATACAAATCAGCTGACACATCTGAGCCATGTGAACTAGATCTTCCCAGGGCTGAAGGTTATAAAACTGAGTTTGGAAACCAGTCTCAAATCTCAAGCATCTGATTGGCTGAAATGGCGACTGGTCGCCATTTCAGCCAATCAGATGCTTGAGATTTGAGACTGGTTTCCATTCTCAGCTTTATAACCGTCAGACCAGTGTAGATACAAATCTGCCGACACATCTGAGCCATGTGAACTGGATCTTCCCTGGTTGCTTTTTAGTCAGAAATAACCTAATAAATCAAAAAGCAAACCTTGCAGATCCTGAAAGGTTGGAATTGATGTGCCAGCTGGTCTGGATCTACACTATTCCTCCACGCCATAAAGGTGTATATATAGAGTAAAGACTTAAAATGTTTGCTTATATTTATGAAACAAATTCAGTTGATGTTATTTGTTATGTAGTGCTGACGTCAAGTCATCGAGTAAATGCTTGATACATCTGGCGGAGAACTGCCCAAACCTAAAGAAACTTTTCCTCACAGCTAACAGGTATGTGTTCAGTTTGGTAGAGTTTTGTACCACTGTACTTGAATAGTAAGTTTTAGTTTAAATTAAATAAATGGCAGCATTTGCTTTGAAGTTACAGTCCTTAATTGTCCACAATTGCAATTATTTTGTAAAAAAAAGCAATATCTTCTTTCCATCATACTTATTCATCTAATAAACATTGTTACAATATATATGCACATAAATCTAGGCTAAGTTCAGTAACCAGCCTAATTACGTCAGTTACTCTGCAGTTATTGCTTTTTAATTGCCACCAAATAACCATTTATTTGCTGCCTAAACTTCATTAGAAAAATTCGCTCTCCAAGGGGCATATTTTGTGGCAATTTGGCACTCATGTTTTTGTTGTTGTTTTTTAGCCTTTTACTCCATATAATATAGCTATAATCATTGGCCAACCGTTTAGATCCAGATCTGATCATGATCTGCACTGTTTGCTTTTTTAATTCATTAGGTTATTTCCGAACAATATGTGAACAGAGTAGATAATGATCAGACAGCATTGATGTGCTGACTAAACTGGATCTACACTGTTCACTCATGTAATAAAATTCATAAAATATGAAGTAAAGGGGTTAAATCATAGCCCATACTATGTTTTTGCTGGCTACAGGTGTTGAGTCTATGTATATTCTCACATTTTTACAGAACATTGTGTGATTTGGACCTTTTGGCCCTGGCACAGTACAGTAAACATTTAGAACAATGAGTTTATGTATTTTCTCACTACAGGACATTGTGTGATTTGGACCTTTTGGCCCTGGCTCAGTACAGTAAAGTTTACATTTAGAACAATGAGTTTATGTATTTTCTCACTACAGGACATTGTGTGATTTGGACCTTTTGGCCCTTGCTCAGTACGGTAAACATTTAGAACAATGAGTTTATGTATTTTCTCATTACAGGACATTGTGTGATTTAGACCTTTTGGCCCTGGCACAGTACAGTAAACATTTAGAACAATGAGTTTATGTATTTTCTCATTACAGGACATTGTGTGATTTAGACCTTTTGGCCCTGGCTCAGTACAGTAAAGTTTACATTTAGAACAATGAGTTTATGTATTTTCTCACTACAGGGCATTGTGTGATTTGGACCTTTTGGCCCTGGCTCAGTACAGTAAACATTTAGAACAATGAGTTTATGTATTTTCTTACTACAGGGCATTGTGTGATTTGGACTTTTTGGCCCTGGCTCAGTACAGTAAACATTTAGAACAATGAATTTATGTATTTTCTCACTACAGGACATTGTGTGATTTGGACCTTTTGGCCCTGGCTCAGTACAGTAAACATTTAGAACAACTAGATATCCTTGGTAACAGACAGGTCACCGCTGATGCTGCTCAGAGGTGAGTACCACAGCAACACTTTTGGCCATTCAGGGTGAAATACAGCTTTAATCTTTGCTCTATATTTTAGCATTTTGACACACTTTCGACCAGTTTAGATCCAGATCAGCTGGCACATCTATTCCATCTGATCTGGATCTTCACTGGTCACGTCTTGAATCTAAAAGTGAACAGTGTACATACTAACGTCCTAGCTGATCTGGATCTACACTGGTTGCCCATACAATAAAGGTATTAAATTATTGAAGTAAAGAGTTAACCCTTGCAAAACAGACTCTGAGTTCTATAAAACTGATAACTAATTTTATACCCTGAATAAATTTAGGACCTTGTATTTGTGACCTGTCTAGGGCCCAAGACTGTAAAACTGAGATTGGTGACCACTCTCAGGTCTCAAGCATCTGAAATCTCAATCATCGGATTTGCTGAAATGGATAATAGCATCAAATCTCAAGCATCTGATTGGCAATAAAAAGACTAGTCTTCATTTCAGCCAATCAGATTCTGAGGTTTGATAATGGTCACCAGTTTAGTTTTGTAAACATGGGCACAGCAAGGTCAGTTTTCAGTCTGGTCCCAAGGTTATAAAGCTGAGATTAGAAACCAGTCTCAAATCTCAAGGATCTGATTGGCTGAAATGGCGACTGGTCGCCATTTCAGCCAATCAGATGCTTGAGATTTGAGACTGGTTTCCATGCTCAGTTTTATAAGCTTGGGCACTGCTCTCAATTTCCACCAACTAGGTTCTTGACACTAGGCTCAATCTTTTTACAATCTTGATATAATCATTTAGTTATGTTTGTTTGTTACAGGACAAAGTGAATTTAAATTCCATGTTGCAACAACCTGAGAATATAGTTCTGTGATGGCGGATATATCAGATATATCAGATTTTGCTTTGTCTTGGCATCTGTGTACATTAATATCTTGGTCAGTAAATGGCAATAATTTGTCACTGATTGCTACACCTCTCGTGTAATTGAATATGTTCCGATTTTTAGCTCACCTGTCACGTAGTGACAAGGTGAGCTTTTGTGACCGCCTGATGTCCGTCGTCCGTCGTCCGTCGTCCGTCGTGCGTCGTCAACAATTGCTTCAATCGACTTCTTCTCTGAAACGGCTTGGCCAATTTTGATGAAACTTGCCACGTATGTTCCTTGCATGAAGCTCTTCCAAAGTTGTTCAAAGAAATCAATTCCATGCAGAACTCTGGTTGCCATGGCAACCGAAAGGAAAAACTTTAAAAATCTTCTTGTCTGAAACCACAAGGCCTAGAGCTTAGATATTTGGCATTTAGCATCCTCTAGTGGAACTCTACAAAGATTGTTCAAATTATTTCCCTGGGGTCAAAATTGGCCCCGCCCCAGGGGTCACTTCATTTTACATAGACTTATATAGGAAAAACTTTAAAAATCTTCTTGTCTGAAACCACAAGGCCTAGAGCTTAGATATTTGGCATTAAGCATCCTATAGTGGAACTCTACAAAGATTGTTCAAAGTATTTCCCTGGGGTCAAAATTGGCCCTGCCCCAGGGGTCACTTCATTTTACATAGACTTGTATAGGAAAAACTTTAAAAATCTTCTTGTCTGAAACCACGAGGCCTAGAGCTTAGATATTTGGCATTTAGCATCCTCTAGTGGAACTCTACAAAGATTGTTCAAATTATTTCCCTGGGGTCAAAATTGGCCCCGCCCCAGGGGTCACTTCATTTTATATAGACTTATATAGGAAAAACTTTAAAAATCTTCTTGTCTGAAACCACAAGGCCTAGAGCTTAGATATTTGGCATTTAGCACCCTCTAGTGGAACTCTACAAAGATTGTTCAAATTATTTCCCTGGGGTCAAAATTGGCCCCGCCCCAGGGGTCACTTCATTTTATATAGACTTATATAGGAAAAACTTTAAAAATCTTCTTGTCTGAAACCACAAGGACTAGAGCTTAGATATTTGGCATTTAGCATCCTCTAGTGGAACTCTACAAAGATTGTTCAAATTATTTCCCTAGGGTCAAAATTGGCCCCGCCCCAGGGGTCACTTCATTTTACATAGACTTGTATAGGAAAAACTTTAAAAATCTTCTTGTCTGAAACCACGAGGCCTAGAGCTTAGATATTTGGCATTAAGCATCCTATAGTGGAACTCTACAAAGATTGTTCAAAATATTTCCCTGGGGTCAAAATTGGCCCTGCCCCAGGGGTCACTTCATTTTACATAGACTTGTATAGGAAAAACTTTAAAAATCTTCTTGTCTGAAACCACGAGGCCTAGAGCTTAGATATTTGGCATTTAGCATCCTCTAGTGGAACTCTACAAAGATTGTTCAAATTATTTCCCTGGGGTCAAAATTGGCCCCGCCCCAGGGGTCACTTCATTTTACATAGACTTATATAGGAAAAACTTTAAAAATCTTCTTGTCTGAAACCACAAGGCCTAGAGCTTAGATATTTGGCATTAAGCATCCTATAGTGGAACTCTACAAAGATTGTTCAAAGTATTTCCCTGGGGTCAAAATTGGCCCCGCCCCAGGGGTCACTTCATTTTACATAGACTTGTATAGGAAAAACTTTAAAAATCTTCTTGTCTGAAACCACGAGGCCTAGAGCTTAGATATTTGGCATTTAGCATCCTCTAGTGGAACTCTACAAAGATTGTTCAAATTATTTCCCTGGGGTCAAAATTGGCCCCGCCCCAGGGGTCACTTCATTTTATATAGACTTATATAGGAAAAACTTTAAAAATCTTCTTGTCTGAAACCACAAGGCCTAGAGCTTAGATATTTGGCATTTAGCACCCTCTAGTAGAACTCCACAAAGATTGTTCAAATTATTTCCCTGGGGTCAAAATTGGCCCCGCCCCAGGGGTCACTTCATTTTATATAGACTTATATAGGAAAAACTTTAAAAATCTTCTTGTCTGAAACCACAAGGACTAGAGCTTAGATATTTGGCATTTAGCATCCTCTAGTGGAACTCTACAAAGATTGTTCAAATTATTTCCCTAGGGTCAAAATTGGCCCCGCCCCAGGGGTCACTTCATTTTACATAGACTTATATAGGAAAAACTTTAAAAATCTTCTTGTCTGAAACCACAAGGCCTAGAGCTTAGATATTTGGCATTTAGCATCCTCAAGTGGAACTCTACAAAGATTGTTCAAATTATTTCCCTGGGGTCTAAATTGGCCCCGCCCCAGGGGTCACTTCATTTGACATAGACTTATATAGGAAACACTTTAAACATCTTCTTGTCTGAAACCACAAGGCTTAGAGCTTAGATATTTGGCATTAAGCATCCTCTTGTGAAACTCTACAAAGATTGTTCAAATTATTTCCCTGGGGTCTAAAGTGGCCCTGCCCCAGGGGTCACTTCATTTGATATAGACTTATATAGGAAAAACTTAAAAAATCTTCTTGTCTGAAACCACAAGGCCTAGAGCTTAGATATTTGGCATTAAGCATCCTCTTGTGAAACTCTACAAAGATTGTTCAAATTATTTCCCAGGGGTCTAAATTGGCCCCGCCCCAGGGGTCACTTCATTTTATATAGACTTGTATAGGAAAAACTTTAAAAATCTTCTTGTCTGAAACCACAAGGCCTAGAGCTTAGATATTTGGCATTTAGCATCCTCTAGTGGAACTCTACAAAGATTGTTCAAATTATTTCCCAGGGGTCTAAATTGGCCCCGCCCCTGGGGTCACTTCATTTTATATAGACTTGTATAGGAAAAACTTTTAAAATCTTCTTGTCTGAAACCACAAGGCCTAGAGCTTAGATATTTGGCATTAAGCATCCTCTTGTGAAACTCTACAAAGATTGTTCAAATTATTTCCCAGGGGTCTAAATTGGCCCCGCCCCAGGGGTCACTTCATTTTATATAGACTTGTATAGGAAAAACTTTAAAAATCTTCTTGTCTGAAACCACAAGGCCTAGATCTTAGATATTTGGCATTTAGCACCCTCTAGTGGAAATCTTCAAAGATTGTTCAAATGATTTCCCTGGGGTCAAAATTGGCCCTGCCCCAGGGTTCACTTTATTTTATATAGACTGATATAGGAAAAACTTTAAAATTCTTCTTGTCTGAAACCACAAGCTGAGAGTACTTTTGTACTCAGGTGAGCGATATAAGGGCCATCATGGCCCTCTTGTTACATTTTCTGTTTCAGGTTGATTGAGTGCTGCACAAAGCTTGTGTTTTTTGACGTGTCATTTTGCTCAGGAATAGATAATTACACGGTAGAACATTGGGCAAGAGAATTCCCGAGAGTAGCAATCAAGAAAAGCTTTCAGAACTAGCACGGAAACATCTGGACTGAAGATTATAAAACTGAGATTGGAAACCAGTCTCAAATCTCAAGCATCGGGTTGGCTGAAATGGCGACTGGTCGCCATTTCAGCCAATCAGATGCTTGAGATTTGAGACTGGTTTCCATGCTGAGTTTTATAACCTTGGGTACAGAATTGGATTAGTGTTACACACAATATAATATCAGTGAGTGGTAGCAAGTGTCATTCTTTTGGTCAGTGTTTTACTGTTTACTGTGAATGCTAGGGCCCAAGATCATAAAACAGACATTGGTGACTTTTGTCAAATCTTAAGCATCTTATTGGCTGAAATGGCTACAGTCACCATTTCAGCCAATCAGATGCTTAAGATTTGAGAATGGTCTCCTGATTTAGATTTATGATCTTAGGCATAGGAATTATTTAACCCTTGGGATAAAGCTGCTATACATGGGTAAACATTGTAGATCCAGATCAACTGCCACATCTGTGCTATCTAATCTGGATCTACAGTGTTCATCTCTAGTAGAGGTCAGAAATAATCTAGTGAATCCAAAAGCGAACAGTTTTAAATTAGAACCAGATTAGATGGCACGCATGGCAAGCAGATCTGGATAAAAACTGTTCACCCATGCAATAAAATCCTTATTTATAGATTAAAGGATTAACCCTTTGCTTAATTGGATATGGTTGTTATCCATGGGTGAACAGTGCAAATCCAAATCAACAGTCACATCTGTGCCATCTGATCAGAATTCACTTTAGATTCATTTGGTGATTTCTGACTACGATGCAATCGGTGTAGATCCAGGTCAGATGTGTTAACCCTTTCCTGTACAGACACACCTTTATTGCTAGGGCGAACAGTTTAGATCCAGATCAGCCGGCACATCCATGCCGTCTGATCAGGATCTAAACTGTTCGCTTCTTGATTCATTAGGCAATGAAGCTGTGTATTCTTCTCTTCTGTTCTTATCCAATAGGTAACAGGAACCCTTCCTGTACAGATACGCATTTTAACGCATGTGCGACCAGTGTAGATCCAGATCAGCCGGCACATCCGTGCCGTCTGATCAGGATCTAAACTGTTCACTTCTTGATTCATTAGGTTATTTCTGACCAAAATGCGACCAGTGCAGATCCTGATCAGACGGCACAAATGTGCCGGCTGATCTGGATCTACACTGGTCACACATGCGTAAAAATGCGTATCTGTACAGGAAAGGGTTAACTGATTGTGATGTACACTGGTCACACTAATGTGCTTAAACCTGTATATTAGAAGAAAAGGGTTTATATTCATGGGATATCAATTTTCATGCATTGGTTGATTATTCCACAACTCCCCCAAAATATAGAATTGCATCTAAGTGGGGCTTTTAGAAAATCTAAAATACCAAATTTAAGTACCTACAAAAGTGCAGTTTTAGTGAAAACCACCAAAATTAATGTTCTGCACGTGATTAAAAAATTTATGCATTTATAGTTCATGGTAAACAAACAGCATTATTTTACTGTTTTTGCATAGATAAACATTATTCATGTACTTTGTTGAAAAGCAATGAAGCTGTGTATTTTTCTCTTCTGTTCTTATCCAATATTAATGTGTACATTAATACTCAATTACAGATTTTAGATGGATGAATTCTTGTGAAAATTCTTGAAAGGGATTTTCGTCTAAACGGTGTGTCTTTCATTTCAGATATATATCCAAAGGTAATATTGTACTTGAATTATCCTACACATTAACCCTTTACTCCATTCGCCATTTTCAGCCATTCAGATCCTTGAGATATGAGACTGATCTCAAAACTTAGTTTTATGATCTTGGGCCTTGATCTACACCAGTCACACATGCAATAATAATGTGAATTTATGGAGGAAAGGGTTAAAATGCTGCTGTTAATCTAGTGTTTTCCCCAAAAGGATCAAAGTTGCTGCGATGGAGACTATGTATATAATATCGTGACAACAGGGCACAAAGATCTTCAAACAAAGATTGGAGACCAGTCTCCATTTCAGCCAATCAGATGCTTAATATTTGAAACTAGTCTACAGATCGAGTTTAATGATCTTGGTTACAGGCATTATTTTGACTTTCTCAGGACATATATATCTTAAACTATCACCTTGTATATTTTCACAGCTTTAACATTGTGTTGTTGTTAATTTGTATTGATATTATGTATGCCATTTTGAATAGCTTATTTTGCGTTTTTTGCTTCATGTTATTGCTGTTGATTTGTATTTATATTTTGTGTGTCATTTAAATCTAAAGAGCTTATTTTTTGCATGTTTAACTTGTTTTTTGTAATTGTATTTTTGTTATAAAGTTTTTAAATCTTTTGTTTTGATGGAAAAATCGTAAGTTAGACAGAAACTATATTTTTTCACCAATGGACTGCATAAGAGGTTTTTGGGGTAATTTTTGCATTTATATCACTGTAATATTATTGTGTTACCCCTTTTCTCTATGGATATGCTTTCTTTCATATGGATGACCAGTGCCCAAGGTTATAAAACTGAGCATGGAAACCAGTCTCAAATCTCAAGCATCTGATTGGCTGAAATGGCCAGTCGCCATTTCAGCCAATCAGATGCTTGAGATTTGAGACTGGTTTCCAAACTCAGCTTTATAACCTTCAACCCTGCTGGCCATTTCTTGTTCAGAAAAAACTAAATGATTCTAAAAGTGAACAGTGTCATTCCTGATCAGATGTTATGGATGTGCCAGCAGATCTGGATCTATACAGTGTAGATCCTGATTAGATGGCACTGTTAGCCCATTTGATATAAGTGCTTTTTTAACCCTTTACTCCATTAATACACCTATATTGCATGGTGAACAGTTTAGATCCAGATCAGCTAACAGATCCATGCCATCTGATCAGGATCTACATGGTTTGCTTTTAGATTCATAAGGTTATTTCTGAGCAAGTAGTGAAGAGTTTAGATCAAGAGGCAGAATGGGATGTGCTAGCGGAGCTGGATCTACACTGTGCAAATGCAATAAAGCCCATATATAAGGAAATTAAGGGTTATTTGAAAAAGTCAAATTAGAATTAGCTAGAGTGAGCATTTTTTAGCAGATATAAGGCCATCCTTAAAAAATTGTTTGTTCGTTGCTGCCATACCAAATACTGTCGAACCCAATTTTTTTATCCATCTTGCGTTTTCATTTTTTTCTTGGTACGAATAGGTAGGAGAATCTACCTGCCTTGCCACACCAGACCCCACCCCACCTATCCCCACCCATCCTCCCATCCAAAAGATTCTGGGTAGAGCAGCTT
The DNA here is from genome assembly GCA_038501625.1 of Corbicula japonica. Classification (NCBI taxonomy): domain Eukaryota; kingdom Metazoa; phylum Mollusca; class Bivalvia; order Venerida; family Cyrenidae; genus Corbicula; species Corbicula japonica. Next base: position 988,077 of record JAZAYU010000122.1, on the reverse strand, counting down.
TAAACAAACATGTTTTTAAGGTTGGCCCTTTAATAACTATTTATATAAAGTTATTTATGTTTATGTTATTGTTATGTTAAGCTAGTATCTATTCTTTTGAACTACAGTCCAATCGCGATGACTTGAAGGGCTTGGGGACCCCCCTGATTTTGTTGTATCATCTTTTGAGTCATCGCATCTCAAGAAATTTCTACATGTACATCACTAATATACATCTTTTTTTACATGGCAAACCAACCAATTTAAATACAGAGTTTGCTTGGTGAATGTGTATTTTTAATTTCTATCGTATTGTGTCACGACTCATAAGGCAATAGTAATGGGCATGCCTTAAAGTAGCAAATAAACGATAAATAGTAAGTTTGTGGTTTACCAAATTCATTTCATATAATTGACATGTGGACGGCCTTATTTTAAGCTCTAATCAAAGGTGTGAAAATATTGTTGGACGAATATCCGGTCATTGCATTTCCAGTCATCGCGATTGGACTTTACATGCATTAAAATATTACAACATTTGGGCATTGTTTAAAATGAATGTGTTCATTAAATACATGATACTGTTGATAAAAAATGTACTTGCCAGTATAAAAAAAGAATATTAACCCTTTTCTCCATGGATAAAGCTTTTTTATTACATGAACTATAAATAAACGCAACGGGATTGGTCACACCCCCAAAATAACCGAGTCAATAAATCTAGATATTGACCCGCTTTCGCTGATATTGACCTGTCTATAAATATAATGCGAAAGTTTCCATCTTTTATATTATTTATAGTTCAGTTATATATATAACTATTTATATTTCATGTAATAAAACAGTTATTTACTTATTAGCTGGGAAATATGCTATTGATATTGACCGCAAAAATCGTTATTGACCTCGGCTATCGCCTCGGTCAATAACGATTTTTTAGGTCAATATCACAGCATATTTCCCAGCTAATAAGTAAATAATTGTATAATTTTATGTGACCACTGCAGATCTTGTACAAAATACATCACCATGTGCCATCTGATCTGGGTCAACACTGTACACCTCTTAATCAGTGATATATTTAGGATTCAAAAAAATGTGAGCTGATTTGAACTCTTATCTACATTGTTAAATAAAGCTATAAAAGTCTTATCTATCCCTTTCATCTACTTAAATAACTTCAATGCTTGGGCAAACAGTTTAGATCTAGATCAGCTGAAACATCTATGCCTTCTGATCAGGATCTACAGTGTTCACTTTTTAATTCTTTAGATATTTTCTGACCAGAATGTTACCATTGCAGATTCTGATCTGATGGCACAAATGTGGATCTGGATCTACACTGGTCACACATGCGAACAAATGCGTATATATGGAGCATAGGGCTATGGAATGAAGGGTTAACCCTAGCAATGATGAATCTGTTGTTGTTTTATAATAATAATAATAATACTTGATTTAAAGAATAATTCTAATTAAATGTACATTTACAAATGAAAATTTTGTATATGTTAGGTTTTCTACATGTATAACAAAGCAAAACTAAAGGAAAGACATTCGATTTTGTGTACACAACCACACATACTCACAAACACAAGATGAATTTGCCTTACTATGATTTAAGCCAGCCTGTTTCATTGACTGAATAGTGAAAACTGTGGGTCCAGACCAGTAACATAAGTAATGATTATTGATTATAGAGTAACATTTTACATACACTTGTAACAGGATATTGATTCACTTAATTTCTTTTTTGTTATGTACAATTTGGTTTAATTGAACTGATGAATTATTTACTGTTGCTCTCTGAATGAAGTAATTGAATATTGCTTTTGGTCTGTTGAAATTAAGCATTCATTAAAGCAGCATTAATTTAATTTAACCCGTTCTTGTATGAAAAATTACATGTATTTGGAACTATAGGCACAAATTTGCAGCATTAGTTCGGGCTAATAAAATTTTAATTTACCGTCATTGTTCGAATATAAGCCGCACTCATGTTTAAGCCGCACCGCCCCCAAACCTGATGGAACAGATGAAAATGGCTTAACAAAGTGTATAAGCAGCCAAACCTGTGTATTAGCCGCACCCCCAATTTTTTTTTGCCAATTTCTGGGAAAAAAGTGTGGCTTATATTCAAACAATGACAGTACGTGCGACTAAAAGCGAAAGTAGGATTTCCGAAACGTCACAGAAATTGAGATCGCGCATGAAGTGGTATCTTCGTCATATATCGGTGCTAAATATACCTCGTATATTTAGCATCTGAAAAGTTCGTTAACGATAATTTAACAATATCATTGAAAATCCCGTCTATAAGAAAGAATTCGATCGGACCTTTTGTGTTATTTTTTTCCCTTATACATAACGTGTGGTGTTTATTAGGGGAGGGGCATTGAATGGAATTTGACGGTACCATACAATATATAAAAAGAAAATAAGCCTGCTTATAAAGTTGGCATACCTGTTAACATTTTCTAATGTCACTAAGAATTACTTTGATAAAAAAGAGGAGCTTTGTGAAAATCAATATACAATGTACTAGACAGGAATAATATAGCATAAAACATTGGAAAATGTCTCATTTTAAGTAAAAACCTTTCTCAGTTTCAAAGAAATCACAGTCTTTCGTGATTAAATCTTTAAAGAAATATAATCATGGAAGTTATCTACAGCATCAGATTTAATTTCCTTACAAAACAAAGTCATGTTAAAGTCAAGTTATCTATGGAATCGGTTTTAATTTCCTTACAAAACAATGTCATGTTTAAGTCAAAGAACGTGTTCCTTATATAGCTTCTCTGGTGAGGCTTTATAGCTAAGCGTCTGATTGAACAAATAAATTGATGTGACATGCAATCAACCCATAGACAGCTGTGAGACAATCTTTAAGGAAAAGTAATTACTCACACCACTCAGAATATTTTTTCCCTTTCCTCCAAATACACGCCTTTATAACATGGTTGATCAGTGTAGATCCAGATCAGTCAGCATATCTGTGTCATCTGATCAGTATCTAAACTGTTTGCTTGAGATTCATTTTGTTTTTTCTAACAAAAAAGCGAACAGTGCAGATCCAGTTCAAACAGTGTTTGCATATGCAATAAAATGCATACCGTCATTGTTTGAATATAAGCCGCACTTTTTCCCAGAAATTGGCAATAAAAAATTGGGGGTGCCGCTAATACACAGGTTTGGCTGCTTATACACTTCGTTAAGCCATTTTCATCTGTTCCAATAGGTTGGGGGGCGGTGCGGTTAATACATGAGTGCGGCTTATATTCGAACAATGACGGTATAAATGGAAAAAAGGGTTTAACTTTTTGAAAACTAAATTCTTTTGTTAGAGAGTTGAATACAATTTTTTTTCTCAGGTATCGGGGGATTGTTTCATGTTCTAATAGATGGGTACTTCATCATATTTGATTTTTCTGCTAAAAATATCAGTATTAAGTGTATGAATAGAACACCATTTATTTTTGCTGGAATGAATTTTTACAAATTAGTAAAAAATATCATTTTGGCGAGGATTTTATTTCATACTTTTAAAGTTCTCTCACTGACTGGTGAAGCTGTTACACAGTATCAATTCACTGGGATGTGATTTCAAATTCTAATCTTAGCATGAAATAAGCAAAATTTACCACTTTACTACATATTAATTTTATGCCTTTTTACACTTGTGCAACCAGTCTAGATCCAGATCATCCAGCACATGTTAGTAATGCCATCTTATGAGGATCTGCAATGTTGGCTTTAAAGTCAGTTATAACTTAATAAATCAAAATGCGAATAGTGCAGATCCTGAGATCAGATAGCATAGATGTGGCAGCTGATCTTGATCTACACTGTTCGCCCATGCCATAAAGGCTTGTATACAGAGGAAATATAATGACACCACAGTTAAAGTTTCTCTTCTCCTTTCAATACTACAGAATCAATAGCATGTTTTCCATGCATCAGGCAGTGGTTTCAGAATAGTGAAATTAAATACGGGCGGTTAAGGTTTACTAATTAATCTGTCAGTCTTTGGCGTGGGGAAACAGAACATGAACAGATTTCTCATTCTGGATCAATATTGCATGCTTTATAAAAGCTCTCCATTATAGACATTGGCAATTTGTGTTAAATGTTTGATTAGGTATAGTTAACCCTGAACTCCATATATTGTAATCTTAGTGAAAAAATGGTATGAAATTATTTTTTTAATAGTTCTTAAGTGGTTTTTACTCTAAGATGACAATATATGTGTCATATCATATGGGCAAACAATGTAGATCCAGATCAGCTGGCACATCCATGCTCTCTGATCAGGATCTACACTGTTTGCTTCTGGATTTATTAGGTTATTTCTTACCATGAAGTGAAAAGAAGATCCTGATCAGATGTCATGGATGAGCCAGCTGATCTGGATCTACACTCTTTGCAATCCATATACATAATCCATATATATGGAGTAAAGGGGGAAGCAAAGTTTTGTTACAAAATATAATTTAGATAGACTTAAACCCTTTCCACCATATACACACCTTTATGGCATGGGCCAACAGTGTAGATCCAGATCAGCTGGCACATCTGATCAGGATCTGCACTGTACCCTATTTGATTTATAAGGTTATTTTTGACCAAAATGCGACCAGTGCAGATCCTGATCAGACCACTGGTTGCACATGCGTAGCTGTGCGTATATATGGAGGAAAGGGTTAAATCCATGTGGCAGTATCAGTAATTTTTCACTCAAAGTTAAAATTCTGCGTAACATTTGACGTCAAAAAGTTGACCAGACAACATTACTTATTAAGTTATTATGCTACATTACTTATTTTTGCATTAAGAATAATATTATATTGTCAAAATGTAAAACAAAATGTCCAATTAGTTATGAGAAAACAATAGATAATTGTAATTTCTTTCCAAATAGAGTAACAACTTTTCCAAATAGAGTAACAACTAAAATGTCAAAAAATATAGCTGATGTCATCTTTTCCGGTGAGTGCCCAATTTTATACTCTTATTGCATACATTGTTTACATTTTTTACAATTTTTGGATATATTTGCACAAATACTGCAGGATTATAAACTATTACTGTAGTATCATTTAATTTCGCGGGACTAATTTTCGCACAAAACCCGAAAATAACAAATTCCCTGGGGCATAAATTCACGAAACTGTAAAGAAACACTGTAAAGTGGCTAAAATTCGCGGGGGTTGAATTTCGCGCTCTTGGCGTAGCGCGAAATACGTGAAAATTAAACCTGCGCAAAATAAATGATATAACAGTATTCAGAAATTAGAAAAATGCAAATAAATATATTTTCCAATATGTTCGATCTTGCCAAAATGTGAAAATTTATATGCACAAATATTTGGTTTACAGTATTTATTGTGTGTTCTTTGTCAGATCAGTCTGTGATATATTATACTTAAGGACTTTGAAAACGCACCCTTGGGATAAGTGTATATAAACATAGAAGACGCCTTTTATATCAAACATATTATATAGCTGTGTAAAGTACAACTCATTGCCGTCATTTTGATACCAAAATATTTAAAATTGGTTCATTGATAATAAAAATATCGCGTGTTCAAGACAGTAACCCTGAAATCAAAAGTAACACTTTAGCCAATACAAGCGTTCAAAGCGTTCGTTAATTGTAATGCAAGCTCTATAGGCGTGAAGTGTTACTTTTGATTTTAGGGTTACTGTCTTTAACTCGCAATATCTTTTGTATAAATAGACCAATCTTAAATATTTTACTATCAAACTGACGGCAATGAATTGTACTTTACAAAGGTATGTGAAACATTTCATTTCAAAGGCCTTTTCCAAGTTAAAATACACTTATCCCAAGGGTGCGTTTTCAAAGTCCTTAAGTATATTTCTTGTTACTCTGTTTTGTTACTGTTGCTAGCTCTATATGTTATAATTACTATGAACAATCTGGAACTCAGTGTTTTCATTTAATGCAGAATCCATGAAAAGATTCTTCATTCACTTTCTACAGTGAAAAGTCTCCCCGTACATGTAGTCAGTACTGTTATCTGTAAAATAATCCATCCCCTATGTCATGTAGTAATGATAACGTATATCAGAGCTATCCGATCAACCTTTTTGAGGGGTGTCCCGGTTAGCTCAATTGGTTGCATTGTCAGAATTGCAGGGCTAGGCGCTGTCGCTGCGACCGTGCGGGATTCGCTCCCAGCTTGAGGCAATATCATTTTATAAAAAAAACCAGCCCTGGGACTGAATTAAAGTGGTCTTTGTAGTGGGATAGTCTTAATTTTGGGGTAGATATTAGTGCAAAACTGTTAAAATAAAAATTAAAATAGTGGTCTTATAACCGAGTTGGTCTGAATTTCCTCTATAAATACTCGTTTTTACGCATGTGCGACCAGTGTCGATTCAGATCAGCTGGCACATCCGTGCCGTCTGATCTGGATTTACACTGCTCGCATTTTGTTCTGAAAAAAAACCCTAATGAATAAAAAAAACAGTTAAGATCCTGATCAGACGGCACGGATATTCCGGCTGATCTGGATCTTAACTGTTCTCCCACGCAATAAAGGTGTATTTATGGAGGAATGGGTTAAGACCATCCCTTTATTACGTCGGGTGTCATAGTTGTATTTCACTGTAGAATTCATGGGCAGATAAATAATGATTTGACCTACAGTCCACAGAATTGATATAGATATTTGAATTGATAATGATCAGTAGCGTACTAAATTTTGGGTCAAACAGTCAAATGTAAACACCTTTAGTTAAAAAAAGAATTTCTAATCAATATCTGAAGGGTGCATAGATCTACATTTACCAAACTAAGTAAGGAGAATTTTTATTATTAGTTAGTGACCCCTATTGTTTAGGGTTAAAGGGTCAAGGTCATGGTGATATTGAAGTGAGCAATTTCATAAACCTAGTTTAGCCCGGCCTAAGATCATAAAACTAAATCAGGAGACCAGTCTGAAATCTCAAGCATCAGCTGCTCGAGATTTCAGACGGGTCTCCAATCACAGCTGGTAGCAGACGATATCTGTTGATTTGAAGTCTGGAAGAATAAATTCATTTAACCATGTTTACGTTAAATAATTTCGGTTTCCAATCAATAAGTGAATAACCGCAAGGCGTTAGATACTGCCATTACGCACGATATTGAAAATTTTCTTGGACATTTTTTGGCCTAGATAGGGCTTGCATAACACATTTACCATGTTTACGTTAAATAATTTCAGTTTCATATCAATAAGTAAATAACCATAAGGCCGGTATTCCATAGTTCCGTGATGCGTGATCCGTGTCCGCATCCGTGTGAGCGATTTTTTACTTACCAAAGATATCGTTGGGTATATTCCATAACTCCGTGTCACGGACACAGACACGGACGCGGAACGGACACGGAGGTATGGAATATACCCAACGATATCTTTGGTAAGTAAAAAATCGCTGACACGGATGCGGACACGGATCACGCATCACGGAACTATGAAATACCTGCCTAAGGCGTAAGATCTACTGTCATTACGCACGATATTAAAAATTTTCTTGAACAGTATTGGCCTTGATAGGGTTTGCATAACAGAAAAAAAGCCATTATCCAAAATGCAGCGGGTAACTCAGACAAAGGTTTGAAAGCTAGTTAGGCTGCCAAACCCAATAAGAAGAATAGCTTGTAACAGTTAATGATTGCACTTTTTTGCAGGGCTAGTCGCAGTCGCCGTGACGGTTTGGGTTTGCTCCCAGCTAGAGGCGCTATCATTTTAAATTCACCATAGCGGTTTTTGTGCAGTGAGGCGGCCGTACAAAGTCTCCCCGTACATATTTTTTACTGATATCAGTAAAATAACCCGTTACCGATGTCATGCAAAGATGGTAACGTATATTAGGACTATCCAATCTACCTTTTTTGGAGATTGTCCCGGCTAGCTCAGTTGGTTGCGTTGTCAGAAGTTGGCGCTGTCGCCGTGACGTTGCGGGTTCGCGCCCAGCTAGAGGCACTATCGTTTTTTTAAATAAAAAAAATTCGTTGTAAAGATAAATACATTAGAATATTTTTGTGGGGTCAAAAGATACCCGCTTTACAAATTTTGATGAGCTTTTTCGATCCTTTTTCCGATTCTGCGGGACAAACACAGAGGCTTTTTAAAAGTAAGCCTTATCCATATTTATAGAAAACTTCGCAAAAATCTCAATACCAATAAGAAAACTGTCCATAAAAGTACGAACTTTGACCGTCATCCATAGATTTTAGCTTGCTATGATCATCTTAACTTGTCTTATCATCTTATCTCTACTTATCCGATACAGACAGAAAACATGGTCATATATGCCGCGTTTGGCGGTGCTCCTGTTTAATTTCACATAAATGCAGCGCCACCTGATATCTCCTGATTTTTAAGATTCTGGCCGATTATTTTTACATAGATACCTAATAATTGAGATAATTTACAAAAAGAACAACATTTGCTCCCAAATTGACCTCGTCAACACTATTTATTGTTCGGCTAAAGTGGAAATTGGCGGTATTAAGTTCTTCTAATGATTGCGTGGTCGTAAATGTGAGTGTTATGTATAAGACTGGTCTTGCAAGACACGATAAACAGCCCTGAAATTAAACTGTTGTTGTTATTGTTGTAATTGTTTTCAGTCTCTAAGAGATTTTTCTTCCAAATAACCTCTTTTTAGAGAATAACAGAATCTTAGAACCCAATTAAGAATTTATTATATTGCTGTGGGTGTTGATTTTGAAATGGTATATACTAAATTAAGAAGTTGCTCTCAATTGCGACAATTATGTAATTAGAGTTTTCATTGTCTTTTGACCAGTCTCAAATCTCATCATCTGATTTGCTGAAATGTAGACGTGTCTTCATTTTAACCAACCAGATGCTTGAGATTTGATAGCGGTCTCCATTCGATTTAAAAAGAAAATTTAGTTCAGGATGAGAGACCAGTATACATGTATAGTGTATACTAAGGCGCAATCTCACTTAAGTCATATCTAACAAAATGGTAGATGTGATGACGGCCTGCAGACACTGTACAAGTGATAGCGGTTTTCCCCGATTACAATTTTTACAACACAGAAAGCATGATTTATAACGCTCGCAAAATGATCTGAATATGTCATTACATTTGAAATGATTGCAATTCTACAAAGACACCTATATCTTTAGTAAAATATGTCTTACGTAGGCTGTCGACACTTTCCATGGTTTAAAATACTATTTTTACTTTCACTTTTGCAATTTTGTAGGCGACAATCTCATTGGTTCAAAGGGTTACTGATAAAAGCACGTTTCAGTTACTCGTTGACAGATCCTGATAGCGTTGCGGTTTTCAGGAGATGATTTTAATCAGATTATATTAAGGCGTTATAAAAATTCTGAAAAGCCTCCGATGTTCGTGCTCTTCACAAAAACTGAAAAAAATAATAGCCATATCATCTCGGACAACTCGGACCTTTTTTGACTTCCATACGGTAATTTACGTACATGCTGTTGTTTTAGATGGCGAGGCATGAAATTTCAACTAGTTGTCAACCTACATTCAACGTGATTTCTTAGATGAGCCTTTAGCACACTTTTTCCTACTTCGAATGAGCGATACAGGGTCTCCAGGGTCTCTTGTTTCACGCATATTTATGAAATGGCGTGTTTTGCTGAAATTATGAACTTTTAGAATCACACAACGCGCAATTATCGAAGGTTTTAAAATCAGCGCACTCTGTTAATTTAAATTGAAGCACTTAAAATTGTTAATTAGACCACAACAAAAGCCACAAACTCGCGCACCAGGACCTTCTTTCAAAAACTCCGTTTTGTATGTTGCTTGAAGTCACATTTTTTGTTTTTTGCTTGCACTTTGTTTTATATGTAAAAAGAACATGTTGTTAATACTGTGACCGAATGTCGTTAATAAAAAGACCCCATAGAGTTAGCAGTTAAACATCTTCGTTGTAAACTCATTAAAACGTGCTAACTTAACGCTTACGCGCTGGCAGCACGCGCTGGCAGCACGCGCTGGCAGCGGTGGACTGTTCTCGAAAACAGGATTCTGTGTTGTGTAACTTGATCAGTTTGATGGGAAAATATGATTCATTAACATGCATACTGCATCGTGAGGAACTCATCCTGATTTCGTTAGATGTATTTTTTATTTTATTTTTTTAATATTCGAAGTGAAGAATAGGCCTGTGCAGTCACTCATGTTTAAAAATGATCACAACAACCTGTGCTGAAGATGATAAAACTGAGATTTGAAACCAGTCTCAAATCTCAAGCATCTGATGAGGCTGAAATGGCGACCAGTCGCCAATCTTATCCTTAAGATTTAAGACTGGTTTCCATTCTCAGTTTTATAATGTTGGGCATAATATTATCTAACCCTAAATGAAAATCTAGGTGAGGAATCAAAGAGAAGATGTGAAAATGTATCAAAGTGGACATTAGGTACAATATAAAGTTGTAGAAACAAAATTTTAAACTTGATGCTATTTGGGTTTATTAGAGGCTAACTGAAGAAGGGATGTTACACATGTCTGTATATTTGAATGCATGTCCGTACCCAGTGGTGGTGGGGCAGGTGGGAGAGGATGTGGTTGTTGGGTGTGTTCGCATTCAGTTTTGTTCGGACACGCCACGATTCGTATAACATGTAAGGGTGTCTTTGCTCCTACTTTTTCGCCATTTCGCGGCCCGAACTCTCCGATTCACGGCTTATCGGATCCCCTTATGTTTTAAAAGGCTAGCTAAAGGCCTATGTTTTAAAAGGCTAGATAAAGGCCTATGTTTTAAAAGGCTAGATAAAGGCCTTATGTTTTAAAAGGCTAGATAGAGGCCATTGATACTGCAGACCTAATCAACCTTCTAGGGTTATTCCATTGACTGCTTGTATTGACCGAGTAGTCGCTGTCAGTCACTCCACATCCGGGTGCTCTATCTGTTTGAACAGTACACCAGTCACGACTGTGCAGATGGAATGTATAAAAGCCTAAAAATCTCGAACCTCAAGCATTTTCCGCTGTTACAGTAGTAGTTACGTTATTGTTTGTTGTTGTTGTTTAAACAAAAACAGTTTAGTGCGACCGGTTCATCAGACATGAATTGTCGACTTTCCAAGAGGTATATATTTAGATATCCTTAAGATTTCCCCGGGCCTAAGCTTTTCACCAGACAACGGTGCTTTAAGGTATGACGTCAATAATTGTAATGTTTCTCATCGCAATTCCGCTAGAAAACATGTCTGGTGACTGACTAATCATTGGTTTTGTTATCCTAGTAGAATTTTACCCCACCGCATCGATTTTCTCCAGTAATGGTTTTGCAGACATCATGCGTGCAGCCAATTTTCTTTAATTCCTTCACGTCAGAATTCTCCGGAGACCATCTATAAATTAATGTCTGTAAGGGTGTAATAGTTTTCATTTGGAACGAATCTGATCTAGATATTGAATTGTGTTGCAATGGAATCCGGTAATACGGTCAATGTATGTTTTTTCAACACTTTACGGTTTGCTTGATGTCAGTTTATTTATCATTTAAGCCTTATAAATAATGTCTTTTGAACAAAATTGTGCCAGTTTAACCATTTAGTTGGAGTTGTGCGCTTCTTTACATTTATTATTCGCCTCTTACTAGTATTTTCGAGTGTCGGGTAGGTGTCGCGTGTGTCGGAACATAACATCCGCATGGCTCGGGATCGCGTTCCGACGGCAAACAGTTCACGAAAGGAAGTCCAACGCAGACACTAAAAAATAGCTTTAATATCAATATTATACAAATGATTGGAGATTTACATACAGGTTCTTTTACAATTTGATTCAAAATGACAAATCGTGTAACTTTCCAATTTCAGATAGTAAAATTTCCACTCAGCTTATATGGAACATTTGACGAGGAATACAAAAACTTGCAAAATGTAATATAGTATAACTGTGAACTCATTCTTATTCGCGGGGTACTAAATTTCGAAGAAAGGTCGATCCGAGAATTTGAAACTCCACCGAAATATAGAATTGTACACAAAAAGTGAGTTTAGGCGTTGGAAATCGCAATCTAAAGTAACACAATCATGCCATTTTATCCTTAACCACAAAAACTTCATGGCCACCAAAATCAATCCAATTACAGTAAGAAAAAAAGGTGTTTTATTGCCATAAAAGATGTAATGGAATATTTTCCTTTTTTAAAATCAAAATTGCGTTTCCCCGTATTTCACCTAGTTTTGCGAGTTTCTTTTTCGTATTTCTACAGAATCTATGTTGTCTACGAAAACTGTCAAAGTGGTGTTTGTTGATCGAATTTTAATTACAATTATGAAATTGAACTATTTTTATATCAAAAGTATTGCTCTTAGTCAACCCATAATAATTATTCTCCACTCGATCTTAAACTCAGTTGCTAAGTCAAAGAGGATCCAGGATTTCATGATGGGGGAAGGGGAGGAAGCCAGGGGCTCGGGGGCTACTCTTCCGGGATAGTTTAAAAAACAACGATGCAGATCTGATCGGTGTTTAAAGCGATAAGTTTGGACCTGTAGATTGAATGAAACGTGAATTTTTGTTATGTAACGACCCACACCGTATTACCGGCGCCAGTGAGGATAGATTGTTGCAGTAATGATAGAGTAAATTTTCCGAATAATACAGGTAGCTTTTAATTTGCTTGGTATTATTACTAGTATATTATGCAAATAAGGCCAATTTCATTGCTATGAACCATCTGTCCGTTGACTGAAGATAATAATCAAGTAATTTTGGACTCTTTTCTCCACTTTTTTTATAAACAGATATTAAGATGGTTAAAAGTGAAGGCTTCGGAAAAATCAGTAGACAGTTTGGACGCCTGTAACATTTTCCAGGAAAGCATCAGTGGGTAGATATTTGGCTTAAAATCCCTTTATTTATATCAAACTTGTAATAATTCGTTTGAATAACAACCATCTCCACGTGTTTTTTTTCTAAACTGTCCCTTTCATCCCGCTTAAAGTATTTAAAAAAATCTGTCATCACTGCAGCAATCTCTCATCGCTGGCGCCGGTTATATACTTCTAGAGTCTCAAAAATAGCTAATCTGCCGGATGAAAAACAAAGTTTGGTAAATACAATCGGCACAAGATTTGGAAAACATTCCACGATCGGGATATATTACCAAGTCACTCCAATAGCCTATCATCTGGGTTAATAAACATTATTAAATATGATGCTAGTGCGTGATGTTACTAAAACATTTGTTATATTATTATTACTTAAACTACTACATATTGCTCTTTTTGACTGCGTTTTTTACCCTTTTTCATTTTTGATCTTGAGCCCGTCACTATTTAGGCGTTGAAGCACGCACTCCCTCCTCCCCCTTGAAATATGCTTATCCAAATGTTACATATTGCATTAGTAATGAAAAAAAAACATTTGAAAAATCAATTTTATTCCTAAGTCAAACTTTTGAACGTAAATATCATTTTTCCCAATTACAATGCACTAGTTAATCATGCATTGTACCCTATTACGAAAGTACTTAATAATTCAGGTTTTATTGGAACTAATTGCGGTACGGACCGAATCTGATGCTGCAGCTGCCCCGAGTGGAGTCAGATTTAACTTAGGTTTATGCGGACGATATTTAACGTTTGTCAATATTGAAATAATACCGATGAAATCAAAAAATAGACTTGTTTACATGTTCCGCAGCATGTCTCGATTTTTGAGGTGAAGGATTTTTTATAATGTACAAACAAGAGCGCCTCGATATTGATCTGCCATCGTCTTGGATTATTCATGTCGCTATAGCAATGGTACCATTAAAAGCCCGTATGACCAACCTAGTGCGATGGAACTGTCAATCGATTTTCATACCATACACAGCGAGCCGAATCATTCCGAAAGTCTGCTAGTATTGGTCTTAGATATATTAGTTGGTGCTTTTTAATTTTTGTCATATAAGAAGTGGAAGTTAGTAGATGTTTACCTAGATATTTACCTTAAAGACAATTTTCAAGATTTATACATTGTTTGGAAAACTGTTAACTGTTATAGACAGGGAAATAGAGATCGATTTGTTGCAGAACAGCTGCGCAATTAAGCGATCAGGATTTATAATCAGGAATCGATACGTCTGTGGCCGCCATTTTAGAAACCGACGAGGAAACAAAAATTTTGTAACCGGATTTCAGAAAAGAATGTGGAATCATTAGGATAGAACGGAGGTTAACACAAAAAAGAAAAGATGGGGACTGTTTTATCTTTCTCCCCGCGGCCAAGGAAACCGTTGTACGAGGAGATAAATTTAAACAATTTTAATTACGAAATTTTAAACAACAACAACAAAAATCAGAGCCAGATAAATAAAGACGCAAAAGACAAAAGTTTTAAACGACACACTATATTCCTTAGTGGACTTAGTTGGAAGAAATTAACTGTCAATGGGAACAAAAAGAAAGAAAAGAACATATTCCGTCACTCAGCGGTTGGATGTTTACCCGGGAAAGTGGACAATAATTGTAACATAGAAAACTTAAATATCAACAAGAATATACAGAAATCTGTGTCGTGTTACAACCTGAAAGCCCCAGATACTCAGTTCCAAAATCTTAGGTTGAACAATAACGATGTAAACGCTAATAATAACAAAAATAACCTTAAACATCTAAATGGGGTGTCGAAACCGGAAATACAGCTCGTAAAAAAGGTTGACAAAAGCACAAGCCCTCGGAAGACAGTGATTCAAGCATCTACATCAGAGTTGCTGAAAAGCTTGGGAGAATTTTTGTACCGGCGCTGTACAAAGCTGAAGCATTTTGAGGGAATGGATGCGATTGTGTGGCTCCGAACTGTGGATCGTTCTCTGCTTCTCCAGGGCTGGCAAGATATCGCCTTCGTGAACCCTGCTAATGTTGTCTTCGTCTACATGCTGGTTCGAGACATGGTCACCGCGGAGCTTGACGATGAGAACGAACTTCAGGCGACAGTTTTGACCTGCCTGTACCTCTCGTACAGTTACATGGGAAACGAGATCAGCTATCCTCTCAAACCATTCCTGGTCGAAGATAACAGAGACACTTTTTGGGACCGGTGCTTGCATATTATAAACACTCAAAGCTCTAATATGCTGAAAATCAACAGTGATCCAAGTTTCTTCACGGAAGTGTTCACAGAACTAAAAGGTTTCTCTCCTTTGATATGTTAACAAGACGAACATTTCTAGTTTAACAATGTGTAAATATTACGAAACCCACCGGTGGAAAATCATAATGATAACCGTATGCTAGGTATTGTTCATACTTCTAGAATAGTTCAAATTGATCAATATGGTAAACTTAACGACTTGCTTGATCAATATTATTACGCTAGTTTAAGAAACTAGGACCTACTAGGAAATAATTATGGGGCCGGTTTTTCAAAGCTTTATTCGCGGGTTAAAATAACGTTACAGGGGGTTTAATTTCCCCATAAGAAGTAAGGTCAGTTATGTGAATAACAAAAACTCGATATTCTTCTGTACAAATTTATTAAATAAAAAGTGAGAAGAGGTTATTTATTTGTAAGAATTTAACCCTAGGTCAGTTAAACCTGCGGACAAAGTTTGTAACATCCGGTCCCAGTATGTTTTGTAGTTTCTAACGAGTTCCGACTAACTTGTACGCGTAATTGTTTCATCCGAGTCTAGACGCCGCCGGCGAAGGGATGTCTATATTGTTATAGCATACTACGGCAACTTTTTTTATGTAACTTCAAGTTGAGTCATGAATAATTAAGATGGTACACGAGTCTGCGATATGGGTGGTTGTATGGGTGCCACTGGTTGATATGCGGTTAAGAGTTCATTGTTATTAATTAAACGTGTAAAGTAGTAGAAACGACGTCCTGTGCTATAGCCGACGAAAACATGCTAACATTATTTGTGATTGATGAATCAATGTTAATTTTATATAAACGATAGGTACGTCTCTTTGGGAGAATGCATGTTATTTTTATCATAACGATATAATAAGGGTGAGAAAAACAGCGATACAAATAACGAATGATGGTAATATGTAATTTTAATACGTCACAGATTGTTGTTGTTTCTACTTCCCACGTCAGTGTATGCAAATGCGTTGATCAATCACCACAGTACAATATCTGTATAATCATGGAGGACTCGGGGATCGATTTCCCATGGCAGAGGCAGATAATCAATTGTCACTTGATGACTCTTGCAAGTCGATCGATCTTTGAAACCATTCCACATGCTGATACACAGCTTCTACAAATATGTGCAAGGTTCGCGGTCTTGTCATGACTTTAACAACTGTTGGAGTTATTGCCTATATGTGAGGGTGCCGTTTCATCAAACGCTTACACACTGTCTTATCGTAACTTTTGTGTACCACGGTTTTATGAGAATTGGGTTGAAGGTTATAAAACTGAGTTTGGAAACCAGTCTCAAATCTCAAGCATCTGATTGGCTGAAATGGCCAGTCGCCATTTCAGCCAATCAGACCCTTGAGATTTGAGAATCCATGCTCAGTTTTATAACCTTAAGCATTGATTTGCGAGCCGAGTAAGACATCTTTCTTCCTTTTTTAGACGTCTTCATGAAACGGCACCCTGGACTAGAAAGTACTATTATTGAGCAATTACAATGCGTATAGTTATCACTTACAATCAGCTAAAGTAAGACATATATCTGTCTTATTCCAAGCAACTTCATGAAACGGCACCCTGAATTTGAAAAATTAACAATTAAATTCGACCGGTCGAAGTGAGTGAACGAATCGGAACGAATTGGAAGCTTCGGATTAGCTTAGAAAGACGGTTGAACTGTAATGAAGAAAAATTTAGCGAACATAACCAAAACTTTGTTTTGTTGTTTTCCATGGCTATCCTATGAAATAAATATATTTGTTGATATTTTATTGTTAGGATAGTAACTGTTTATCAGTCCAATGCCCAAGGTTATAAAACTGAGCATGAAAACCAGTCTCAAATCTCAAGCATCGCCATTTCAGCCAGTCAGATCCCTTGAGATTTGAGACTGGTTTCCAATCTCAGTTTTATAACCTTCAGCCCAGAGTTCGATTCTCACCATCTTGCTTCACAAAGTTCAATGAAAAGCGAATATTGTCTTGAAAAGTTGATGTGACTTGGGGCTAGTATATACGCTATTTTAGAAGCACTGGTTATAATTATAGAATGTTACTTGTATATAATATTGGTATTCAAGTATAAAAATAAATGTGTAATACATCGTGATTAGATATTGATCACACTAACTATGTGTCTGTCTGTATGTCTGTTCTCTGTTTAGTGTATACTTAAGTTTCCATAGAAACTATATTTTCTCGAAAGCTTAAACTCTTTTCGCAAACTTTCGATTTTTCTCACTCGACGCGAAAAGAATCGCCGAGAATTCAGTTTCTAACCAAATCTTAATGCCATCTTCTTGCTTTGTGTGTTATTTGGGGCCGATTAATTTGAGAATAGGCGCTGTTGGTCTATTCTGTCAATATATTGTGATACTCAAGGCTTTAGAAAGGATGTTTAGACAGTGTTATTAATTTTGTTTGTAAACATTAGACTAATTTATTATTATTCTATACTAGTACATAAACAGTTTTATACTTAATTGCTAAATAAATTTATTTATTAAAAATTATCTCGCCCAATTCTTGTTACGAATAAAGACGTGTAGACTATTGTTTGTTTCCTGTTTTTATTTCTAACCAGTGCCCAAGGTTATAAAACTGAGCATGGAAACCAGTCTCAAATCTCAAGCATCTGATTGGCTGAAATGGCGACCATACGCCATTTCAGCCAATCAGATGCTTGAGATTTGAGACTGATTTCCAAACTCAGTTTTATAACCTTCAACCCAATTATTATAATAATAACAGTCCTAGGCAGTGCAAATTAGTGATGAAGATTATAAACTGAGATTTGAAACCAGTGTCAAATTTCAAGCATCTGATTGACTGAAATGAGACTGGTCGCCATTTCAGCCAATCAGATGTTTGAGATTTGAGACTGGTTTCCAATCTCAGTTTTATAACCTTGGGACCAGTACTTAATTTGTAGTCCGACTATGACCGTATTGATGATGATACAACTGCCTTGCGTTTGCCACGTCACCTTTCTTTACGGATGAATCAATAGTTAATTGTGTTCACGGGGATATGGAAAACATTTGTGTTGTTTAGGGTGTGTGAAGCCCGAATCACGTTTACTTTTGAACAAACCCCAATTGTTTTTCATATCCCAATACACGCAATATAATAGCAGATTTTATATTAACATTTTTTCCCCAATATATTTAGAAGTTTTATAATATAATGGCTTTTAAAATGGATCAGGGCGGGTAATCAAACTGCACCTTACCATGCATTTTGTAAACAAAAGTCCGCCATCTTGGATGAAAATTGGTAAGTTTTTTACTTTTACTCATTTAATAAATAACTCGTAAAATTGAGATATACCTAAGAACCTGCTACACATTTTACCGAATCTTTTGGTACCTAGATGGAATATAAACTCCAAGTGGATAACATTTCCTCGGTCATGGAAACTGAATCGGCGAGAAATGAGCAATAATTTTTAGGGTAAAGTGCAGGTAAATTTGTCTTTTTGTATGTTTTTCGCCAAGAAAGGTAGTTTTGTCTGTAATCACACAAAAAAATGAATTCCATTTTAAATTTCATGTCCCAAGACATCTTTTTTGTCAAAGAAAACACTATTTCGCAGCAAAATGAGCAAATATCCGTTATGGTAAAGTGCAGTTTTGAAAATTAAATGATAAAGTGCAGTTGACTTTTTTCCTCAACTAAACATAAAACATCGCCGTCGTATTTCCCTGTCTAATATGACCATAAAAACACATGTCCGACACGTAATCAATTATAGAAATAAAATGTAACATTTGGGAGACTCCTCAATATCAAATTCCGGCTTAAAACATGTAATGTTTTAATCCGCTCCTCTGAACTTTCGCTTGTTCACCGGCCAACAAAAAACTCCCGGCTTGCGTATTTTTATTGAATTCTTTTAGCTGGTACAAAAACATCGTTTGTGTCAAAATAAAAAAGTAATATTGGCAGTGAAACAGCTTTTGCCTCCATATATTTTATTGTATTCCGCCATATTGTTTGGAATTGCCGGGAAATGCATAAAGTCAATCGCCTAATTTGCTCACTGGTATTTTCAGGGTTTACTGAAATCTTTACAGAGAATGATTGTGTGAACGTTTAATGTTAAAAGTAATAAAATTATTCTGAATTGTAAAAAAATATCGAATCTGCAGTCCATCTAAGCTATTTAGAAGAGACGTCACGTAGATGAAAACATGACGTCAAACGTGTACTTTTGAGGTTCAGTGGAAAGAGAGCCGTTTGAAAATAAATGAGTCCCATTTATTAAATTCTAATATTTTCTATATATCTAGTGTTCGAAGGTTTTGCGGTATAATCAAACAATTATAAGGTTTCTTGAATGTGAGGATACATTGACGGCCTGAGTGTCGTGTTATCCCACTTCTGCGGTTCAAGTAAAATGACACTTAGATCGTCAATATATCCTCACACCTCTTTCAAAAACCAAATGACCTAACAATATTAACTATTAAACACCATTTCTTATTTGCTCCATGTTTTGCATGATGTATTTGTTGCCCACATGAACTAACACAATGTATACGGTTTTAACAAATCAATCAAGTATTTGTGTATGCGTACTAGAAGAAGTAAAATGTACACAAGCAGTTGTGGAACAATTCCAACATCTTTTTATGTTTTTATGCTTACAGCATAATAATATATATAAAGGTCTATAAATAGGCGAACTATGAGATTTAAGGACGTGAAAAAAGTAATGTCAGTTTAATGTTGCAATGGTCAAAAACTCTTTGGAACTTTGTAGCGAGGAACGAATATACAATTTAAAAATATATGCTTTTTACGTTTAATCAGGAAGAACTAGACATTCCTGGGTGAATACGGTATGACCGTCGGCGAAGCGTCCTACAGGACTCGATCCCATTGATATCTAATTAAGAATCTGACGACCCATTGCCACTATGTTCGATTTTGCATTAAGCGTTTCACTTTTGTGTGTTTAATACTTTAAAATGGACATTATCAACCTATGTCTTCTCAGTTCGGTTTTATCCCTAAAACCTTTACCGCAACACTTGTACGGAAACGCCTTCTGATGGATGGCCTTGCAATGGACACGCATCACGACACGTGTATTGAATGGCGCTCCACAATGTTCACATATGTTGTTCATGATCTGAAACACATGGAACCTAGATACTGTCAATTATGCGTTTTCAACTAGATTAAAGAGCGATTTCCAGGTAATTTCAACATACGAAACTATCTGTGTTGGTCTCCTGAATATCTATAATGGTTAAGTTTAAGAATATTTTCAATATTTTACAATCAGGCACCGACCGTAAAAGCAAAAGCTGTTTCACTGCCAATATTACTTTTTTATTATGACACAAACGATTTTTTGTACCAGCTTAAAGAATTCAATAAAAAATACGCAAGCCGGGAGTTTTTCGTTGGCCGGTGACAACTAAACAAGCGAAAGTTCAGAGGAGCGGATCGAAACATTACAGTCATGTTTTAAACCGGAATCTGATATTGAGGAGTCTTCCAAATGTTACATTTTATTTCTTTAATTGATTACGTGTCGGACATCTGTTTATATGGTCATATAAGTCAGTGAGATACGACGGCGATGTTTTATGTTTAGTTGAGGAAAAAAGTCAACTGCACTTTATCATTTAATTTTCAAAACTGCACTTTACCATAACGGATATTTGCTCATTTTGCTGCCAAATAATGTTTTCTTTGACAAAAAAAGATGTCTTGGGACATGAAATTTAAAATGGAATTCAAATTTTTGTGTGATTACAGACAAAACTACCTTTCTTGTTGAGAAACATACAAAATGACAAATCTCCCTGCACTTTACCCTAAAAATTCTTGCTCATTTCTCGCCGATTCAGTTTCCATGACCGAGGAAACTTGTTATCCACTTGGAGTTTATATTCCATCTAGGTACCAAAAGATTCGGAAAAATGTGTAGCAGGTTCTTAGGTATATCTCAATTTTACGAGTTATTTATTAAATGAGTAAAAGTAAAAAACTTACCAATTTTCATCCAAGATGGCGGACTTTTGTTTACAAAATGCATGGTAAGGTGCAGTTTGATTACCCGCCCTGTGGATGTTGAAACAAACACGTTGACGACAGATAGGACGCCTCACTTTTAGCAACAAATGATGGCAAATAGTGCTTGCGCATCGATGCCGGAAGTCGAAGCATCGGTTCAATAGATTGTGAGCGGCTTTTATTAAAACCACGCTACGGAGCCAATAACTTTCATCTCAAAATGGAAATAGTCTCAAGTAAGAATTTTATCTTAGCAAAGTATGAGATAAAAAAAATGGCGTGACGTTCTATAAAATTAACATCAAACAAAATCAATGTTACGCAACTAAAGCTATGAATAAAAACATTCTCCCGGTAAGCTCAGTTGCGTCGTCGGGATTGCAGTGCTAGGCGCTGTCACCGTGACGGTGAGGGTTCGCTCCCAGGTATAGGCAGTATCGTCATAATTATATCCAAAGATTTTTTTTTACAATTATTTTACATGTATTTCGATTGTACTTAAACGTTAGTTTGAAAAATTCAAGATTTTATTCAAACACTCATTACATAATTACATTATAAATATAACATAATTTTACAGTTTACCCTTAAATATTTACACCTTTATTTCCACTGCTTCAATATCCTTTACCGGACGAGTGAAGGTCAATCTTCAATGAACACCGTTAGCCTTATCACCGCGCAATGGTAAAGGAATGCCCTGGTGACGTCATGAAATCCCCGCTATTTTTATAATTGTTGCTAATTTTAGATAGCTCTTCCTGGAATGTTGCTATTTTTAGATTACTTTTATTTTTAGTTGCTTTTATACCCCTCAAACCGGAAGTAAACAAGTTTACTTATATGACATCATCAATAAGCACGTTCCATTTTCTAGAATTATCATTGGTTGAAAATAACGCATTGGCCTTTTCTAACTTCCCGCCAAAATAACGGTTTTTACTTAGACTATCATTTACTCGCATAGATAGTACTTGCCATGATACAAATTTGATGTTTGTTGTGAAATATTAGGGTTTTCTGTATATAAATGTTTGAAAAAACGGATGAATGTGTTCAATAAACATGGAACTATTTTTGGTCGTAGTATGATTTTTTTGATTTGAGTAAATAGGCGGACCAGTCCAAATGCCAAACCCGGGGTAAGAAATGTTTTAAACAACATTTCGAAATTAGTAAAAAGTATATATTTTATATTAAATTTATAAACAAAATGATAAAATGAGGTGTAAATATAAGTAATAAATTTCGTGTTTGATAAGTTCACCGAGTCTTGAACGTCATTAGGGCTGGTTAAAGCACGCGTGGAGTCCTTCGGACTCCACACACTTTAACCAGCCCTAATGACGTTCAAGACTCGGTGAACTTATCAAACACGAAATTTATTCCTTAATTAACTTTGTTGACTGTACTATGTGACGTCGATCATACCAGGAGCGGTCTGTCAATGCTAGTATTTCATTCAATATTATATATTTACACTTCAACTTCATTCTCTATGATGAAGTCTTATTCATCTAATGAATCATAATTCATGACGGTAAACAGTGTGACGCATGACTTTAAGAAGCGTGGCTACAGTAAAAGCTGTTCACAATTTATTGAACGTTGCACGATGTTTTGACGTCAACGAGCACGCATGTTTGGCCACTAGTTGCTGCGAAAAAGCGTGCCGTCATTCTTGTTGTCGTCAACGTAACTGTTCCAACAGCCATTCGAAAAAGCCGGTATATCATAAATTATTCAAATATTTTCTGTATCGTTGGGGGTATTTATGAGTGTAAATGTAAGGACTGAATCAATTTTTAATGGTTTTCATTTGGGTACAAAACAAAACGATAGTGCACCGTATAATGGTGTTTTTTCGCGAGCATAATATTTTCGCTATTTTCGCGACCGTCGTGAATTCACGAAAATAACAAACGCCAAAAATTTCCAACTTTATTTTTGCGAAGTGCACTATATTGCAAGACTGCACGGTAGGCTTGATTAAAACTGATGTTGCTATTTCTTTATGGTCTGGGTTAATCGAGTATAACTCATAGTGCACGAATTAAATAAACGCTTCGGGCAGAGTAGATATTTACCGATACAGTTAAATGTTCGGGATTCGAAAACATTGGTATTGATGACAAGCGTGGGGATAATTTCATACTTTCAAACTTTGCTGCATATACTATGCTTTACAAACAATGCAGATGGGCGTTACTTATTAAGTTGTTTGAAAATGTTTATATTCGTCCCAGCAGGCTAAAGGTTAATTATCGCTTCATTACGTCTATAATTGCGGTGATCACGGTGATTATTCCGTCGATAAAAACATAAACACCATTGTTATTAAAACGGATGTCAATTATGCTTCGAGTTTATAACAGTTTGATAATATACCACTGTTAAATGCATAGCTTTTACATAATAGCAAACACGTCTTCTTATAATACTTTGTTTTTACAGGTACATTTGCTGGTACCGGTTTACAAGAAATATAGCAAAATGAATGCACCGTAACAGTAAAAACGCGAAAATTAATCTGCGGGCGCAAATTCGCTCATATTACAAACGTGAAAATTAAAATTATGGCAAAATCGCGAAAATTTTCGATCGTGAAAATAACCCATTATACGTTATTGGATGCGATATATAATATTAAAACTGAAGAGCTTAAAATGGTTCAAATGCTTGTACACTGACGTTTTTAGCCGCGTGAGAGAGTGATATTGTTACTGCACACACTTCAACTAATATACAACATTTAGAATCAATTTCGCCGAGCCGAAGAAAGATTAAGTACCCACTATGTATCTATGTATTTTCTGCCAAAATGCATAAAACACTACATAAGACAAGATTCATCGCTATCATTATTTCTTGCACAACTCCTTAATTATCTCGCTCTTAATATTGTGTCTTACATCCAGTAAAGAACAAGTTATTAGTTTAGCTTGACTACTGTACCATCTAATTAGGTAAGTTGAAAGGGTTTTTGAAACCTCAGGCAAAAGTCCTTTTCGTGTATCACTATTTGAACATCGTGCACATGGCAATTTTCCTTACAGTGCGTACACAAAATGGCCATGTATTCAGGGTTCTTCATATTATCTTTCATTTCGATATCCATAAATTGAGTTCCAAACACACATACAGGATGTTTCATTTTATTGGAAAAAGTTAAATATTCATAACAAAAATAGCCACACAAAAAGAGAAAAGGAAAAGAGAGCATGATATTATAAAAAGATGAAATTCAAAAAAGACTCCACAAACAATTAACGAAAACAGGAGAACCTTATCGATAACCGTCTTGGAACTGTCAGTGGCAGAAAATATGCAACTGCTTGTTTAAAACAGGTTCTAGGGTATACCGAACTCATATGTGCCCAAAGAGGATCTCATGTTAAGAAACAAGTATAAGTTGTCTTGATGAATTAGCTACAACCAACCGATCAATTCGAGTTTGACGTATAATGAGAGAGTGTAGGTTGCATCTTTAATGGAAACATCTATAAAGTTCCGACTTTTCTGTAGTCGTAAAGCGTATTTACAAGATAACTTGTATAAGCTGTATAGCGATGGCGGCACACAACATTATGAAACTGGTAGTTAGAACAGCTGCTCCGCTGGATGTGTTGTCACTTTCGCAGAACGAAGCTTCTATGACGGACGTATCTGAGCGGCGCCGACGCCCTGTATATTGTAGTACAACCCTTTTGATGCCGTTATACTTGTCCACGGTCTGCACAGTGAATGTACTTGAAGATTTTAGGAGAACTTCCTTTTCACTGGGATATTGTGAAAATTGATGAATTGAAAGACCTCTCGCATATATAATATGGAAGATCAGTGAATTCGCTCCGGTGCCTGCGAACTTTTGAGCGACAGAAATTTCTGTCGACGTACTGACGAACTGACTAAAATGGTACCCGGTACCTGGTTGAAACTGAAACGAGTTGGTGCATCCTCTGTACAATGCAACAAACGTGGTCTCCGCGAGAAGCGAAATGCCCTGGTTCAATAAGTCTTCAGTGCGTTTCCAAATAGGTTTAGGGTGACCTGAACGAAGGTTGCTGTTAAGAACGGCGTACAAAATCCCACTTGAAAGTGTGCAGGACTGGGTGTAGAGATTTATCATGGCTACAGCATGCTTGTTATCCTCACTGTAGCTAAACGCATTCATTTTCTGAGTGGCTTTTGTCACACATGTTGAACTTTTTGAATCCTCTGATTGCAGATCTTTGAATAAATCTTTAACATTTGCAGCGTAAAACTGTGAGTCAACTGCCCCTGTACAATTATAAAGAATACATTTGTTTAATATTTAGTTAAACGCTTAGTTAAACAAACTCTCATACACTAACCATCAAATTGTTTAATGAGGCTACTCATTGCGAAAAGTACAGACTTAAAATAATTTTGTGTTTGGATGTAAATTGAAGTGTAGGGAATTTTTAGGTCTAGCTTTTTTCTTTTACTGTTTTACCTTTTAACGTATGTTAAATAAAGATACATCCATAACATTTATTGGGCGGATATTTTCAGGTCTGCCAAATCTCCGGATTTTATCCGGAATCTCAGGATTTTAAGTTACTTCACCGGATCTCCGGATTTATAGGCAAAATCTCCGGATTTCTATTAAATTGCAAAAAATATAGATTGATTTAACCTAATTTTAAAGTTGTGCAATGAACGTAGTACATGTAGTTATTCTAAGTTGCAGTCGCACATTTCCTGTCTATTACGACATAACGAGATAACGAGGGCATGGTAAGTGACATGCAGTTTCAATGCCTGTGGCGCAACTATGCAATAACCGCGTGTCATAAACTAAACAAGGGCCTCGGTTTAAACCTGCCTTTATCTATTTTCATTGCATGTTCATTCTAACATTGTCAAAAACAGGTCTTAACAGTTAAAAAATTATTGAAAAAAAATCAGGTCATTTTAAAACTAGTTCTTTAACCATTTCTAACAAAATAGGCAAAATTCATTTATATAATTCTTTGAAGAACATAGTTATAAAGAAGAATATGAGAAAAATATCATCATCATCATCATCATCATCATCATCATCATCATCATCATCATCATCATCATTTTTGTTAAGTCACAGTCATAGTGAACAGCAGAAACAAGACGTTAAAAAAACACAACAACATCATCATCGCAGGCCTGTATTTTTTAAACTGAATTTTGCCGAGATTTTCTTTTTTATCGATGACAGTGCAATGACGAAATGAGTTACATCTCAAAAGGAATATTGTTAAATCTGTATTCAAAGACCACTCGGGGGACAACTCAAAAGTAGTCTTTGAGTGGCAGGAGATCTTTATTCACAGGTGATTTTGTTCCTCAAATTAGTCAGTGGGACAAATAAAATGCTGTCCATATACACAGGTTGTCTTTGTTTACAAGTTTGACAGCATCCTTAATTGCATATATTGTTGTGTTTGTTTTTTTTAATTTTATGCGATTTTAGGCCCCTATCCCCTATCCGACTAACCGTATTTATTTTCAATTCCACCAGTACAAAATATTCTTTATCCTATATCTGGTATATAAAGTTTGTGCAAATAAATTATATATACATCGATAGTTATGTTATACACAAGACATTAAACAAATCTCAGCAAATGCTATCTTAATTGTGTTTGTTCGTTTTTTTGTGTAATTCAAAAACATTACAGGGCTACACCACAAGAACACCACGAATGTAATTCAAATTAAAAAAACAACATATTTACATTATCAACTGAAGACAAATAAATAAAAGAAATTCCACATGTTCATTTATTTATTTTGTTATCATGTTTTTCTTTTACCTACATCTTTTTTTAAGGTTATGATCATTCAAGTATACATAGTTTAAAACGAGATGATCGGTATGAAGTTCAATACTGTTTTGTGCAAATTAACACGTTTGGATTTTAAGCAACGAATAGCATTTGTGTATAATATCGATTTAGAAGTTGATTGTTTTAAAATCTGAAAATATGATGATAAAGAACAGTGAAACAAGCATTTATAATTAATTAAACGCGTGGAATAGCTATAAAATCTTTACATGTATTTACGTATTTCAGCAAGTGGTTCAACCGCACGTCGCATCTGCACTTACGCTCTAGTTTCATTAATTAGTGAGTTAAACACGTCTTTAACAACAAAAACAAATTCGAAACTTACCAGCAAGCACAACTAAAATCATCAGCAGAAGCATCATGGTAGTTACTCCAGCTACTAGTGGGAACGTCCCTGGTATATTTACTGCACTCTACAAACTTCTGCGAAACCGAAACTAAAACTAATTGAAATCTAAAGATAGACTCTGTTCATCCAAGCTTAACTGCTGTATTAATATTAACAGTATCGTTCAATTTTTGAGGTAATGCTATATCGGAAATCGTCATTGCACATTAACTTAATATTAAGGTTAAACGGTTAATGGGGTTAGGGCAAGCTTAACTACTGATCACAAAGGAGCTGTGGGTTTCAAACTCAAATAAACACTTTTATCACGTTTATGCCATTTAAAATGTATGTACAAAGACGATTTTTTTTCATCAAAGCCACGATTTGAGTGTTCTGTGAATAGGCAACCTCAATAAGCTACAGTGTAGACTAGCCACTAGTCTGATAATAAGTTTGTCTTTTTTATATTTTTATGCATCATAACAAAATGTTTATTGTAGCCAGTCTATTTTCTATCCTACTGCATTGAGAGTGATGTCTGTATTATATCAATGAAGTTCAGAGATGGCTGTAGGGTGGCTAAAGATTAATAGTTGGAAGTTGAAGAAAACAAAATACTCCATCGCCTGGAATCCACGCTAGCTACAGTATAGTAATTCAATCCGTCTGAGCCTTCTGTTGTAGGATGGCTCAAACACTGTTTTACAATATGGCTAATCTACTATACGAAAGGTCGTTTCTGTTGCAAAAAGTATGTCTTTGGAGAAAAATCATGAACCCTTAATTGCTTTGAGTTTTCTAAAATTCACTTAAACACTTTAATGCGTTGTGTTTTCTAAAGTTCACTTTAACCCAAAAATGCGTTGTGTTTTCTAAAGTTCACTTAAACCCTAAAAGCGTTGTGTTTTCTAAAGTTCACCTGAACCCTAAAATGCGTTGTGTTTTCTAAAGTACACCTGAACCCTTAAATGCGCTGTGTTTTCTAAAGTTCACATGAACCCTTAAATGCAGTGTTTTATAAGTTCACTTGAACCCTTAAATGCGTTGTGTTTTCTAAAGTTCACTTGAACATTTAAATGCGTTGTGTTTTCTCAAGTTCACTTGAACCCTAAATGCGTTGTGTTCTTGTGTCGCCTGACTAGGCGACATATAGGGATTACTTTGTCGTCGTCGGCGGCGGCGTCCGGATTTCCTTGTCCGGAGCCTAGCTTTGTCACAATAGGTCCAAAGGACTCCAAACTTGGTATGAATGTTTCTGGCAATGACTCAAAGAGCAGTGCACAAGACGCGTAACTCTACCTTGTTCCGTTTTTTGAATTATTCCCCTTTGATTGATTTTATAGAGCATTTCTTGACCCGAGCGTAACTTTGTCACCATAGGTTCAAATGACTCCAAGCTTGGTATGAATGTTTCTGGCAATGACTCGAAGTGCAATGCACATGAACCGTAACTCTGCCTTCTTCAGTTTTTTAGTTATTCCCCTGAAGTTACACGAAACCTTAAATGCGTTGTGTTTTCGAAAGTTCACTTGAACACTTAAATGCTTTGTGTTTTCTAACGTTCACTTGAACCCTAAAATACGTTGTGTTTTCTAAAGTTCACTTGAACCCTTAAATGCGTTGTGTTTTCTAGAGTTCACATGAATCCTTAAATGCGTTGTGTTTTCTAACGTTCACATGAACCCTT
Source organism: Corbicula japonica (assembly GCA_038501625.1). NCBI lineage: Eukaryota > Metazoa > Mollusca > Bivalvia > Venerida > Cyrenidae > Corbicula > Corbicula japonica. Next base: position 959,075 of record JAZAYU010000122.1, on the reverse strand, counting down.
AAATTTGTTGTGTTTTCTAAAGTTCACTTGAACACTTAAATGCGTTGTGTTTTCTAACGTTCACTTGAACCCTAAAATACGTTGTGTTTTCTAAAGTTCACTTGAACCCTTAAATGCGTTGTGTTTTCTAGAGTTCACATGAATCCTTAAATGCGTTGTGTTTTCTAAAGTTCACATGAACCCTTAAATGCGTTGTGTTTTCTAAAGTTCACTTGAACACTTAAAATTTAATGCGCTGTGTTTTCTAACGTTCACTTGAATCCTTAAATGCGTTGTGATTTCTAAATTTCAGTTGAACCCTTTAATGCGTTGTGATTTCTAAAGTTTACATGAACCCTGTAATGCGTTGTGTTTTCTAAACTTCACATGAACTCTTAAATTCGTTGTGTTTTCTAAAGTTCACTTGAACACTTAAATGCGTTGTGTTTTCTCAAGTTCACTTGAACCCTAAATGCGTTGTGATTTTGTGTCGCCTGACTAGGCGACATATAGGGATTACTTTGTCGTCGTCGGCGGCGGCGTCCGGATTTCCTTGTCCGGAGCCTAGCTTTGTCACAATAGGTCCAAATGACTCCAAACTTGGTATGCACGTTTCTGGCAATGACTCAAAGAGCAGTGCACAAGACGCGTAACTCTACCTTGTTCCGTTTTTTTTTAATTATTCCCCTTTGATTGATTTTATAGAGCATTTCTTGACCCGAGCGTAACTTTGTCACCATAGGTTCAAATGACTCCAAGCTTGGTATGAATGTTTCTGGCAATGACTCGAAGTGCAATGCACATGAACCGTAACCCTGCCTTCTTCAGTTTTTTAGTTATTCCCCTGAAGTTACACGAAACCTTAAATGCGTTGTGTTTTCGAAAGTTCACTTGAACACTTAAATGCTTTGTGTTTTCTAACGTTCACTTGAACCCTAAAATACGTTGTGTTTTCTAAAGTTCACTTGAACCCTTAAATGCGTTGTGTTTTCTAGAGTTCACATGAACCCTTAAATGCGTTGTGTTTTCTAACGTTCACATGAACCCTTAAATGCGTTGTGTTTTCTAACGTTCACATGAACCCTTAAATGCGTTGTGTTTTCTAACGTTCACATGAACCCTTAAATGCGTTGTGTTTTCTAAAGTTCACTTGAACACTTAAAATTTAATGCGCTGTGTTTTCTAACGTTCACTTGAATCCTTAAATATAGGAATAACCATGCCGTAATTTTGAAGTTTGCGACGGTATACACAAATTTTAATGGTCGCAAATATTTTTAACGGCGAAGGCGCAGCCTGAGCCGTAAAAATGATTTAAGACCATTAAAATCTGTGTATTACGGCATGGTTATTCCTATTCTAACGCTCTTCCATACTACCCTCAATCGGGCCTCATTCCATACGTTAAACGGGTACCATGTTCTATTTATCCGTATAGTAAACAACGGTACGGTATTACCCAAGGGAACCCGATTATCCATACGTCGGTGAGATTACCGACAGTAAACAAGTTAAATAAATCACAAATAGAGGTCAAAACTTCAACATTTTTTATTACATCGACGTTTCGGCCATAATGCCTTCTTCAGGATTATTTGTCATAACAGGAAATGACGTCAACGTCAAACGACAGTAAACAAGGAATTTTACGGTCGCAAATTTTCGCCATCTGACCAATCAGATTGCTCGAAATTTATTTAGTGCGTCAGAATGCGTTGTGTTTTCTAAATTTCAGTTGAACCCTTTAATGCGTAAATGCGTTGTGATTTCTAAAGTTTACATGAACCCTTTAATGCGTTGTGTTTTCTAAAGTTCACATGAACCCTTCAATGCGTTGTGTTTTCTAAAGTTTACTTTAACCCTTAAATGCGTTGTGATTTCTAAAGTTCACTTGAACACCTTAATGCGTTGTGTTTCCTAAAGTTCACATAAACCCTTAAATTCGTTGTGATTTCTAAAGTTCACTTGAACCCCTAAATGCGTTGTGTTTTCTAAAGTTCACTTGAACCTTTAAATGCGTTGTGTTTTCTAAAGTTCACTTGAACCATTAAATGCGTTGTGTTTTCTAAAATTCGCTTAAACTCTTAAATACGTTGTATTTTCTAAAGTTCACGTGAACCCTGAAATGCATTGTGTTTTCTAAAGTTGACCTAAACCTTTAAAATCTGACTATGAAAGCATAGATAATACATGCCTTTAAGTGATTAACACAATATAATCTATAACGGTAGCCTGCGGTTAACGCTATAACCAGGAAACACCTCGTCCATTTCACGTAACCAATGCAAATCCAGAGCAGACTACCCGCACACGAGTTTAAACGCGCATATATTGTGTAAGGGTTGCGCCTGTAAAAATATCACCTCTCCATTACGGAAGTCACCAACGTAATTAAGCATAAAAATGTACCAATTATAGGATCAACACATTTGTCTAAAGTACAAACAGTGCAGTGGCCTTAAGATACACAAACACTGGTCTTAAGATATGTTCCATTAGCTCTCAGAAACTTCTTAGCAGAAAAGATTTAATCATGTTTAAGCCAGCTTAATTCACTACTGGGAAATCCTTACAAGCACGTTCTATTTCCTTCTTGTTAGTAGATCGCAGTGTTAATTAATTACACAATATAACATTATCTGATATAAACCTTTACTTCTCGTTTTCTTGAGTCCTTTGGTAATTTTTTTTCTTCAAATTAATTGTAATGTGATATTATATATTATCCAAGTCGCATATAAAAGTAAAATTTGTAGATCAGAAAAAGCTAAATCCAGAAAACACAACGAAAAAGTAGAGAGGAATAAGAGAAGCACGCGCTTAAATTCATCGCAAACATTTTGTTTTAAGAAAACCCGGCGGGTTACATTCCTTGAACGGATTTGGCAAATAGTTAGCCATTTGAGGTTTTAACCAGGGCAGTGATATGCATTTCTATTACTTTCAATGAACAGCCTCAATCAAACCGAGCATGCAATATTTTCATAATTGTCGTGTCCGGTGGCTTTTAAAGTTCACTTTTCATATATTTTGATAGGTTCTTGCATAAATCAACATGTTACAGTTACCCTGGCAAATTAACTCCAACCCACCTGCTCGACAGCTAAAGCAAACAAACACAAGGAGCTAATGGCGCTGTCAAGCAACTAGATTACTTTTAATCATTTTTTTAATTTATCATATCTTGTATGCAATTTTGTTTATTTAAGGTTTCTCCCATATCATCTGATCATAGATGGGGCTAATTTGCAAACAATTTATGACATTTTCGAGAGGGCACAAATTTGCGCAATTGTATTATTATAATAAAATTAGATATTCAATGATTAGATATTTCTCTGGGATGATTTCCCTAGCAGGAAATTCTCAAAAGTTTAACCCCATAACATAAAATATACATGTCGGATAAAATATGCCATTATTATGTGTGACGTCTTGGCTCCACGTCGCGGCAGACGTACTTTCACGTCGACGTCATTGTTATTGTTTGTAGTATATATCAGAGTAAATAAAAGTAAGGTCGAACCTGAACACAACGTAGTCTTTACCCTTACACTGACAAAACCAAAAAATGAATCTTCAGAAACAACTTTCTTTGCGTGAGGGACACAAGAGCGTGATTAATCAACATTTAGAGAAAATTTTCGACGCAAAGGATAATGGCAGGCTACGGGAGTTTCAAGTGAAATTGTTAGATGGTTTGAATGAGAAAGTTCTGAACCAAACAAAGATTACGGCCTGAATCTCGAGATCTTGAGATCAAGGTGAGCGAACTGCGTGAGTTCCGGAGTCGAAGGGAACTGATTTCTGAGGGCGGAGCTATGCCACCTTTATGTTCAACATCATCAGATCAAACGAACGGTATAGCTTTTCAATCAAGAACCCATACTGTAAGTAATTTATCTAATAGTTCGTCCAGTTCGTCCCAGTTTCACAGACTGCCAAAGTTAGCATTACCAAGGTTTGATGGTGACATTCTTACCTGGCAAACATTTTGGGATTCATTCGAGTCCACAATTTAGTTATTTGAAGTCCCAATATGAGTGTGAGGCTGCCAGGACGTTTGAGGGTTTCGCATTAACCAGTGCAAATTACCTGCGCGCAGTAGAACTACTAAGAGAACGCTATGGTCAGGTACACAAAATTACACACGTTACAATGCAAGCAATGCTTAAAATTCCAGCCCCAGTAAACAATGTACAAAGTATGCGACATTTCTGTGATAAAATGGAGTCATACATACGTAGCTTAGAGGCTATAGGTCAGTTTGAAGAGTCGTACGGAAGTTTAGTACCAGTCCTACTTGACAAGTTACCAGCCGAACTCAAAAGACAGATAGCCCGAGAACACGGGGACGGTAACTGGAAACTGACCGATCTCAGACATGCACTTAAGAAGGAGCTACGCATTATGGAGGTAGGTGCTTCCGGTCATCTACTGGAAGCAGAGGATTAAAACGCCACAGCATCGTTCTTTACTCGCGCTAAGCCTATTAAAAATCATACGACCTTTACCAGAAAGACAAATGATCATACGAAAAGCTCATTAAAATGTGCATATTGTAAAGAAGAACATGTCGCAACAGAGTGCCGGAAGTATGCAGACGCGGAAGCCAGGATAGTAGTGATAAAACAAGAAAAGCTTTGTTTTAACTGTCTAGGTAAACACCAAGTAGCGCAATGTAAGTCTAATAAAAGATGCAAGAAATGTCACAAGAAACATCACTCAAGTATTTGCCAGACCTTGAGAGAATCCATCCTCGGAGACCCAGTGGTGATTCCGCTCGCTACTCGGAGACCCAGTGGTGATTCCGCTCGCTACTCGGAGACCCAGTGGTGATTCCGCTCGCTACATCAACCCCTGGGTTGATGTAGCGAGCGGAATCACCACTGGGTCTCCGAGAGCGGAATCACCACTGGGTCTCCGAGAGCGGAATCACCACTGGGTCTCCGAGAGCGGAATCACCACTGGGTCTTCGAGGATGGAGAGAATCTGAAAGGGAGACTCGTACCCAGAGACCGGATACCACTTCGAACACAGAGGCTGCTGTATTTCATTCATCTCTAAAGCAAAATGCACTTTCTACCGTACTGTTGAAGACAGCGATCGCTACAGTTTCGTCTCACAATACCTACACGACAGCTTCAGTGTTGTTTGACGAAGGGGCGCAGCGCTCTTTTATAACGAAAAAGTTAGCAGACGAGCTACAGTTAGCACCAGAGACAACAGAAACAATACATCTCTCGGCATTTGGTGGTGACAGCAGCAAAGTACAACATTTAGAAAGTACCACCGTACATATTCTCACAGAAAATAGCCACAAGATTCCGAATCGCGTACTCATAGTACCTCGCATAGCAACACCGATGAGTAACCACGTGACAGAGGCAGCTGACAGGTACCCGTATCTACGGAAACTGAAACTAGCACATCCGGCAAGTTCAGACCACCAGTTCACGTCGATAACGTGATTTCAAGTTTTCCTACTGAGACAGAAGCAGTTAAATTCTTCGAACAAGCAAGATCACTGATGTCAAACGCGAGCATGAATCTACGATCCTGGACGTCAAATAACGCCACCTTACGGCAGAAAGCTGCAAAGTCTGGAGTCTTAGAAACAGATGAAGTCGCGAAGGTTTTATGACTATGATGGATACCAGAAAATGACACATTAACGTTCGTTAAACGAAATATACCTTCCATACCGGATGTGACAAAAAGGACCATTCTAAAATATTCGTCACAAATTTATGACCCTTTGGGATTGCTAAGCCCTGTGACGATCCGTGCCAAGCTATTACTACAGGAACTTTGGAAAATGAACTTTGATTGGGACGTTCCTGTACCACACGAAATTCAAGAGATATGTTCGCGACTTTCTGATGACCTAATGTCAGCTACAAATATAACGATTCCAAGAAAATTCTCCATTGAAACCGGAAGTGAAACATGCTTACATGTGTTTGCTGACGCTAGCACCAAAGCTTATGGCGCTGTAGCTTACCTTTGCGATGGGAAAAATTCAAACTTAGTGATGGCGAAGACAAGAGTAGCGCCATTAAAAACACTTACACTTCCGCAGTTAGAGCTGATGGCAGAACTTATTGCAGCTAGACTCACAAGACAGAGCAAACGTTGAAAGTCACCATGGTTACGTTATGGTCAGACAGTCAAATAGTTCTACAATGGCTGAACAGTACAAAACCATTGAAACGCTTCGTACACAACAGAGTAAATGAAATAGTGGAACTGACAGCGCTATATCAATGGAGATATTGTCCGACGTACGACAATCCGGCAGATCTTGTTACCAGAGGAATAACAGCCGACAATTTATTACAGAACGAATTATGGGTTAAAGGCCCGAACTGGTTAAACGACAGATCCAAATGGCCGATATGGAAACGCCATTACATTTGGGAGAGCAGACGACAACTACATGTTCAGACGAATACCCGGATGAGACTGAAAGCAGACTACACCAACAGCCGTGTTGCTTACCAATCAAACGACATCAGATGACAGTTTACAAAATGTTATAACAGTAGAGAAATATTCATCATACCGGAAACTTTTACGCGAGACCGCGTTAGTACTTAGGTTTGTTCATAACTTAAGAAACGCAAAAGCCTACAGGAAAATTGGTTATTTATCTGCACACGAAATCTTCAAAGCAGAGAAATTGCTAATCAGAAGTTGTCGGACTGAAGTATTTAGGATGAGATAAACTGCATAAAATCTGACAAAAGTAGTGCTACACTAGTTAAACAGCTGCGACTTTTCCTTGACGAAGACAACCTTATTAGATGTGGCGGAAGACTTCATAACGCGCCAATAACAGAGGACGCAAAATTCCCCTACCTACTTTCCAAAATGAATCCGTTAACGAAACTTATAGTTCAAGATGCCCATGCAACCCATTTACATTCCGGAGTGAATGCAACAGTTTCTTATATACGGCAGAAATATTGGATACCAGCGATACGACAATGTGTAAATGCCGTTATCCGTAATGCGTCACCTCTCGGAAAGTGATTGGTAAATCTTACAGTACACCTGATCCCCACCCTTTCCGAAGGCACGAGTGCAAGACTCCCCTCCATCAAGCGTTTCTGGAGTAGACTTCGCGGGACCGCTAAATGTTAAATCAAGTAACCGGAAGTAATCAGAAAGCATACATTTGCCTATTCACGTGCGCTACGACGAGGGCAGTTCATCTGGAAGTTTTTTTGCGATCTTTCCACGGATACCTTTTTACAGGCTTTTAGACGTTTCGCAAGCCGGAAGTCGCTGCCGTCTATGATGATTTCTGATAATGCAACAACATTTACATCAGCAGCGTTGTACTTAAAACGTCTTTACGACACTCATCCAGTTAGAGAAGAATTGAACAACAAGGGCATTGAATGGAAACTTATACCAAAGCGTGCACCATGGTTTGGAGGTTTTTGGGAGCGAATTATTGGCCTCATGAAAACAACTCTAAAGAAAGTTCTTGGAAAAGCCTATGTTACTATAGAGACACTACAAACCGTTATAACCGAGATAGAAGCAATAATGAGCGACCGCCCACTTACAAGTGTTTCAACCAGCTTTGACGATTTGGAGCCCCTCACCCCAGCGCACTTTTATATGGACGCGCTTACTGTCGTTTCCGTTTAATGTCGGTGCTTCAGAAACAGTAGATGGTTCAAGGAACCAAAAACCATGATATTACAAAACGCGCAAAGCAAGTACGGCACATGATTGACCAGTATTGGACAAGATGATGGCGGGAATATCTTACTGCGCTACGAGAACAACACCGAAAGACAGGTAGGCGACATTGTCCAAGTCCACGATGACGGACCTAGACTACGTTGGCAGCTAGCTATCGTAGAGGAACTCATGACAGGAAACGATGGTTTACACAGAGCAGCCAAGATCCGCACGTGCCGAGGACATACAACGAGGCCCATCGTGAAACTATATCCACTCGAGATTGTACATCAAACCAGTGACTCATAGACACATTTTTATCACGGTGATTAATAATATTGCTACTTTAAAGTGATATGACAATATTTACATAACTATTCTAGTTTAAGGTACATTCTGAGGCAGTTCGTGAAATTTTAAATTGTATTTTTTATTTGTGAGAAAGTGAATTAACAGAGACTTTATATTTAGAAAATACGCTTATATTACATTTCGTGGCCCCCAGTATGTCGGATAAAATATGCCATTATTATGTGTGACGTCTTGGCGCCACGTCGCGGCAGACGTACTTTCACGTCGATGTCATTGTTATTGTTTTGTAGTATATATCAGAGTAAATAAACGTAAGGTCGAACCTGAACACAACGCTTGTAGTCTTTACCCATACACTGTACGATAATATACAATAAAGAAATCTATAAACTGCACAACTGTTCGACAATCGTTCTTTTTCTGTGTTTAGAATAGTCCTTTGGACCCATTTTGAGAGAGTCAGTTAAGGTAGATTAGATCAAAGGCCAAATTCTTAGTTCAAGATAATAAAACTGAGATTGGAGACCAGTCTCAAATCTCAAGGATCTGATTGGCAGAAATGGCGTCTGATGAATGCCACTTTCGTTAGAAATAACATACTCCTAAAATTGATGTTGCTTGTTAAATGTTAAGTAAGTGACAGTGACATTTTTAGTATAATTCTCACTAGTCGTATTAGTGTACACGTTCTCTTCTTAATTAATGTCAACTCAGCTATTACGAGAACCGGTAAGTCTATTTAAATATACAATTAAGTTAATGAACTTGTACGAATCACGAAGATTACTTTGTGCTAATCACACGTAAGTCGCCATTTCAGCCAATCAGATGCTTGAGAGTTGAGACTGGTTTCCATGCTCATGTGAGGAAAATTATTTGATGATAAAGATTTGACAGAGTCTAATTGTTAAAATCTTTTGGGTTATTTTCATGCTTTGTGTTAAATTACTGTAGTTGAACGGTAAAGTCCGAGGACATCCTTCGGAAGGTACAAAAGCACAATCTCCACCAGAGGGCACTCCTACGTCATTCACGTGTTGGCGAACGGTGTGAGGCGTAAAATAAACCTATGCGTGGAGATTGACAAAAGCAATTACCGTTCATTGATACAGGGCAGTCTGTTCCTGAGTGTGAATAGTATTGGTGGAAGCTCGGGATGATATGGTTTTTAGATAATGACCTCAGACAATTGATGGAAACACATGCGTCTGAGGCACTTGTGTCCCTTAGGTAGCTTCAGAGTAGGTGATGAGGGTAGGTTATCTAGATAGTGCCTTCAGACAATTGCTGGAAACACATGCGTCTGAGACACTTGTGTCCCTTAGGTAGCTTCAGAGTAGGTGATGAGGGTAGGTTATCTTGATAGTGCCTTCAGACAATTGCTGGAAACACATGCGTCTGAGACACTTCTGTCCTTAAGGTAGCTTCAGAGTAGGTGTTTAGGGTAGGTTATCTAGATAGTGCCTTCAGATAACTGCTGGAAACACATGCGTCTGAGACACTTTGGTCCCTCAGGTAGCTTCAGAGTAGGTGTTGAGGATAGGTTTTAGGTTAGACAGTGTTCTCGGACTATTGCTGACGAAGAGGTTCACGCATGCTCGGGATATCACATAAGTCTGAGACACTATTGTTCAGCAGGGAATAGTGTTGAGTGTATGTTTGAAGTCGTTTTGGTTGAGGTTTTGTTTGAATAGTGATTGTGCATTACTTAGTGGAGCACTGTTTGAAAGTTCTGGTTGCTCGGATTTGATTATTGTAAGCGTGTTATTTATTGTTTGAGGATTTGTTGAACCTTGTAGTTCGAAGCTTCATTGTCATAGTTAATTGCTCAGCGTATGCGTTGATGGTGTGCTGGAGGTTCATGTAAGATTGTTTTATTTCTAACTGTGATTGTGCTTAGGGTGAGTGACTGAGAGTTTAAGAATAATCACTTTGTCCAGGCGTTCATTGTCTGGAGATTGTTTGCATATGTTCGGCTGATTCTAACCTTAATAATTTTGTTTCGTCCCAATCATTTCTGAAATCATAATCATTTTGGAGCAAAGTAGCTCAGGAAAAATTTATTATATTGTTCAAAACAATATACATTGCTCAGACATCTTGAAATCATTTTTAAGAGAAAAATTATATATATAGGCTGAGACAAATAGTCTGGTTTGAGTGCCTTCCACTAGAGGCAAGTTACACTCAGTTTAATAACCTTCAACCCAGTTCTTGCATAACTCCAGCATTTTTTCTTACCGCCAGCTAATTACAAATTTTTAGGTATTGCGAACGGGGTTTTGAAACCACAAGAGAAAATCATTCTTGGTCTATGTAAACCCGGGTGACGCTTTATAGAAGATCAATTCTAATAATTTTCAGACGTTGTCAACTTACGATTTATCTACATTATGCACTTCCCCAAGTCTTTCTTGTAGTTTAATAAGATTCAAATATTGCCTATAGCTGGGAGCGAACCCGCACCGTCACGGCGACAGCACCTAGCCCTGCAATTCCGACAATGCAACCGATTGAGCTAGCCGGGACAACCCCACCCCCCACAAGGGTTGATCGGATACCCTTGATATACGTTTCCATCACTGCATGACATCGATAACGGACTATTTTACTGATAACAGTACTGACTATATGTACGGGGAGACTTTTTATGGCCGCCACATTGCACAAATAGCGCTACTGTTAATTCAAATGATATTGCCTCTAGCTGGTAGCGAACCCGCACCGTCTCGTTGACTGCGCCTAGCCCTAGTCTGACAGTGATTGTCATAAAGAATGTTCATAAGATAATTATAATTTATAGACTTATCAACCCCGTTATTACTGGTAAACAGTTCATACCCCTATTTATATACAAGTAATATTTTATACTTAATGTGCAACCCTTGTATTTGATTTGTTTTATACTACGTATGTATTATGAAAGAGACTGATGTTCTTTTTCTATCGAACATCATAATGACCTTACTACAGCATTTAAGAATACCTTAGGTACCTTGGAGATTTGTTTAATATATGTAACATTCATTTACCTTCTTTGGTACTCAAGATTCTAATTAACTTTAGCTTAACAAGGCAGACACTTCAAGCAGCAATCTTCTCTGAGCTAAATCGTTCGCTTACAAATGGTTTCGCAAATACTACTACTACTACTACTACTACTACTACTACTACTACTACTACTAACAATAATAATAATAATAATAATAATAATAATAATAATAATAATAATAATAATAAATGAGTATGAATTTAATATTGTAATTTTCCCATTTTTAAGGTGAAATCCCATCTGAAAAATCTGGTAGGGTTTATGTTTCAGTGTTTATTTACTTCTAGAGCTTGAATTTTTCAACGAATCTTTGCAAAATGGACACATTTTTGAAAGAATGATATCGCGTAACAAATTAATAAAAACAATTGCAAGCTTTGTCGCAGATACACTGATACAGTTCAAATATTTCAGTTTAAAATCAATACTAAAATACTGTACTTCTCAACAGTCTTTATGGTGATATTTTTACTTATCTTTAAATTCTAAATTTTTAAAATAATCCGGTATCGATGTCATGCAGTGATGATAACGTTTATCAGAGTTATCCGATAAACCGTTTTGGGGGATGTCCCGGCTAGCTCAATCGGTTGCGTTGTCGGAATTCATGGCTAGGTGCTGTCGCCGTGACGGTGCAGGTTCGCTTTACAGTAAGGGGACAGCATGTGCAACATCAGTGGGTCATCGGAGGATCTCTTATGTCCGCTTCACCCGCATTAACCTACTTAAATGTTATAACTTCAATAAACTTCTCGATTATCACTCTTCGAATATCGTGCATTAAACATATTTCATTACAGTGCGTACTCACACAAAATATATACTTTAAGAAATTAGAAATAAAATTTCATTAAACACGAAATATATTTCTCTTTATATATTATATAACTAAGAAAGTAGAAAGCCAGTTTTTTAAACACGAAATATATTTCTTTATATATAATATATAGATAAAGAAATTATAAATGTAACTTCTTGAAACACGAAATACATTTCTATGTATATTATATTTAGTTTAAGAAAGTAGAAAGCAACTTCTTTTAACACGAAATATTTTTCTGTTTATACTCGTATTATATATAGGTAAAAAGGTTGCTTTTCTTATTTCTTTAAATATTCATATATTCGTGGTTTATTATATCTTTCATTTCGATGTTCGTAGATTGAGTTCAAAACACACATATCAGTGGTTTCATTTTGTTATCAAAAAGTAAACATTCGTATTAAGACTAGCCACTCTAAGAAAATATAGCCTAGCTACACACCGAAAAGCAATGATGAAAAGACAGCATGGGATTATTAAAAGATCGATTTCAAAAAAGACATCACAAACAATTAATGAAAAAGAGAAACTGGTGGATTACCATCTTGGAACGGTCATTGGTAAAATATATGCCATAAAGTTCAGACTTTTGTAATCGTCGTAAAGCGTATTTAAAAGATGGCTTGTACAAACTGGATAGCGATGGCGGCACATAACATTATGGAACTGGTAGTTAGAACAGCTGCTCCGCTGGAGGTGTTGTCACTGTCACAGAACGAAGCTTCTATGACTGACGTATCCGATCGTCGCCGACGCCCTGTATATTGTAGTACAACCATTCTGATGCTGTTATACGTATCCACGCTCTGCACAGTGAATGTACTTGAAGATTTTAGGAGAACTTCCTTTTCACTGGCGATCGCTGAAAATTATTGAACTGAAAGACCTCTCGCATTTTTTGATATAGAAAATAATTGAATTCGCTCCGTTGCCTGCGAAGGTTTTAGCGACAGAAATATCTAGCGACGTACTGACGAACTGGCTAAAATGGTACGCGGTGCCTGGTTGAAACGGAAACGAGTTGGTGCTTCCCCGGTACAATGCAAGGAACGTGGACTCCCCGAGGAGCGAAATGCCCTGGTTCAGTAATTCTTCAGTCATTTTCCAGATAGGTTTAGGTTGACCAGAACGAAGGTTGCTGTTAAGAACCGCGTACAAAATCACGCTTGAAAGTTTGCAGTCCTGGGTGTAGAGATTTATCAAGGCTACAGCATGTTTGTTATCCTCACTGTAGCTAAACGCGTTCGCTTTCTGCAGGGCTTTTGTCACACATGTTGAACTTTTTGAATACTCCCATTGCAGATCTTTGAACAAATCTTGGTAACTCATCATACCGTACCCATCCAAATTGTTTACTGACGCTATTCCTTGCCAAAAATTCAGACTTGTGTATGTTCTAAAGGTATTCACAATGATGAATAAAATAATTTTGTGTTTGGATGTAAATAGAATTGTAAGGAATTTTTAGGTCTAGCTTTTTTTCTTAACTGTTTTACCTTTATAACGTATGTAAAATGAAGATACATTAATAACATTTTTAGGCAGAATTTTATTGAACTGATTTTCAAAATTTTCTTCCTTTTTGGATGACAGTGCAATGACGAAATGAGTAACACCTCAAAAAGAATATTCTCAATCTGTATAAATTACATGTTTTTTTTTACTTTTAAGCGATTTTTGGGGCCCCTATCCGGTTCATCCCATATATTTTTAATTCAATAGTACAAAATATTTTTATCTAATATCTGTAATATATAGTTTGTGCTTATATATATAAGAAGATATTTTCATCGTCAACATTTGTTTTAAAACGTCTCGAACTGAAAACAAATAAACAAATTTCAAGAAATTGCACATGTTTTTTTTTTGTTATCATGTTCATCTTAAACTTAAGCTACATGTTTTAGTTATCATGTTCATTTTAAGTACATGTTATTGTTATCACGTTTATCTTAAGCCACATTCTTTTGTCATCATATTCATTCTAAGCTACCTGTTTGTGTGATCACGTTCATCTTAATGCGCATGTTTTAGTTATCATGTTCATCCTAAACTACATGATTTTGTTATCACGTTCATCTTAATGCGCATGTTTTAGTTATCATTTTCATCATAAACTATATGATTTTGTTATCACGTTCATCTAATGCGCATGTTTTATTTAACATGTTCATCCTAAACTACATAATTTTGTTACCACGTTCATCTTAATGCGCATGTTTTAGTTATCATGCTCATCCTAAACTACATGATTTTGTTATCACGTTCATCTTAAGCCACAGGTTTTAGTTATCATGTTCATCTTAAACTACATGTTTTTTGTTATAACGTTCTTTTTAAGCCACATGTTTTTGTTATCACGTTCATCTTAAGCTACGTGTTTTTGTTATCACGTTCATTTTAAGCTACATGTTTTAATTTTCACGTTAATTTTCAGCTACATGTTTTTGTTATCACGTTTATTTTAAGCTACATGTTTTTGTTATCATGTCCGTCTTCAGGTACATGGTTTAGTTTTCACGTTCACTTAAGCTACATGTTTTTGTTATCACGTTCATTTCAAGCTACATGTTTTTGTTATCATGTTCGTCTTCAGGTACATGTTTTAGTTATCACGTTCACCAAAGCTACATGTTTTTGTTATCACATTCATCTTCAGCCACATGTTTTGTTATCACGTTCATTTTAAGCTACATGTTTTTTGTTATCATGTTCGTCTTAAGCTACATGTTTTCTTATCACGTCCATCAGAAATAACGCATTGGTATCGTTTGGTGAAGCTTTACAGTACAGTGATATGGTAACGCAATGGTATCGTTTGATGAAGCTTTACAGTACAGTGATATGGTAACGCAGTGGAAAGGTTCGATGAAGCTTTACAGTACAGTGGTATGGTAACAAAATGGTATCGTTTGATAAAGCTTTACAGTACAGTGGTATGGTAACGCAGTGGAATCGTTTGATGAAGCTTTACAGTACAGTGGTATGGTAACGCAGTGGTATCGTTTGATGAAGCTTTACAGTACAGTGGTATGGTAACGCAGTGGTATCGTTTGATGAAGCTTTACAGTACAGTGGTAAGGTAACGCAGTGGTAACGTTTGATGAAGCTTTACAGAACAGTGGTATAGTAACGCAGTATTATCGTTTGATGAAGCTTAACAGTACAGTGGTATGGTAACGTAGTGGAATCGTTTGATGCAGCTTAACAGTACAGTGGTATGGTAACGCAGCGGTGTCGTTTGATGAAGCCTTACAGTACAGTGGCAAGGTAACGCAGTGGTAACGTTTGATGAAGCTTTACAGTACAGTGGTATGGTAACTCAGTGGTAACGTTTGATGGAGCCTTACAGAACAGTGGTATGGTAACTCAGTGGTAACGTTTGATGAAGCTTTACAGTACAGTGGTATAGTAACGCAATTGTAACGTTTGATGAAGCTTTACAGTACAGTGGTACAGTAACGCAGTATTATCGTTTGATGAAGCTTTACTGGACAGTGGTATGGTAACGCAGTGGTATCGTTTGATGAAGCTTTACAGTACAGTGGCAAGGTAACTCAGTGGTATCGTTTGTTGAAGCCTTACAGTACAGTGGTATGGTAACGTAATGGTATCGTTTGATAAATCCTTACAGTACAGTGGCAAGGTAACGTAGTGGTATCGTTTGATGAAGCTTTACAGTGCAGTGGTATGGTAACGCAGTGGTATAGTTTGATGAAGCTTTACAGTACAGTGGTATGGTAACGTAGTGGTATCGTCTGATGAAGCCTTACAGTACAGTGGTATGGTAACGTAGTGGTAACGTTTGGTGAAGCTTTACAGTGCAGTGGTATGGTAACGCAGTGGTAACGTTTAATGAAGCTTTACAGTACAGTGGTATGGTAACGCAGTGGTAACGTTTGATGAAGCCTTACAGTACAGTGGTATGGTAAGTCAGTGGTATCGTTTGATGGAGCTTTACAGTAGAGTGGTATAGTATCGCAGTATTATCTTTTGATGAAGCTTAACAGTACAGTGGTATGGTAACGTAATGGTATCGTTTGATGAAGCCTTACAGTACAGTGGTATGGTAACGTAGTGGTATCGTTTGATGAAGCCTTACAGCATGTACAGTACAGTGGCATGGTAACTCTTTAGTTTCGTTTGATGAAGCCTTACAGTACAGTGATATGGTAACGCAGTGGTAACGTTTGATGAAGCCTTACAATACAGTGGCCAGGTAACGCAGTGGTAACGTTTGATGAAGCTTTAGAGTACAGTGGCATGGTAACTCAGTGGTATCGTTTGATAAAGCTTTACAGTACAGCGGTATAGTTACGCACTATTATCATTTGATGAAGTGGTATGGTAACGCAATGGTGTCGTTTGATGAAGCTTTAAAGCACTCAACCTCGTTATCATAACATCTGAACAAGTTTGTTAATTTGTTTAATTTTTGAATTTTCCATGATTTGGAGTAATTTTATAGCTCTTGCAAGGCTAGATAAAGTGAAGATTTCAACTATGAATTGTTGGAGGTAATCTTAGTTAACATCGACATTTAATCCAAGATGAATCTCCTCTACAACTCTAAAGTGATGTGCATTGTGTACAAACCGGTCACGCGATCATCACATTGACCTGTGTACTTTCGCTCAAAGTACACTGGGATTGGGACTAGTTAGCTTGATGACGTGACCGCTTCTTATAGAATACCTCTAGATCGGCTCTTTCATACAGATATAAGACAGTGTTCAAAAGTCACATTAGACTTAAAATAAGGGATATACAACTTAATATTACGGGTTATCTGATACGTTTCTAAACTAAATCGACAAAAAATACCATATTTATTCCTTTGTCTACGGTAAATTGACGTAACTACATTGCGGACTGTTAACTCCGCGTATGAAGACAAAAATCCTGATTAGGATTGTTATCAATCTCCTTCGCAGAGTTGTCGTTCCTTACACTCACTTTACATCGCTGCAAAAGGCTCAATGTGAAGAATTTTGACCAAACTCAGCAACCTAATTTTATACAGTCAAAAAATTATGAATTTGAAAGCTTGAGGTAAAACAAATGACTGAAATTTTTACTATCTTTCATTTAAACAGAAGAAACCTAAGTTAGCGTAAATGTAATTTGTGAACTATTTCTTTGAGTTAAAGTAAACGTAGCTGAAAGTAGTCCCAGCCTATAAGGTTGAATTACACCAAATCACGCTGTATCCCTCCGTGGTCCATTCGAATGAAGTCCGTTTTAATAATATGCTATTTTTTCTCATCCTCTGGGGGCGTCTTAACTGTTAGAAATCGGCCTGTTTGTGGCTTGTTTGCAGAAATAGCATATCAGGAAAATAAATGAAAGCAATTTCATGCCTATATCTCGTTTGGTAGAGGCGAACTAGTTCCGGATCAGCGGATGTATATTTTTGGCACCGTATTTGCGATACCGCGTTTAAAATAGGGTCTGTCCGGTTAGAGATCAGTAATTTTCTTACAAGTAAGTTAACCCCCTATTTCCTGTATGTTTTTGAATAGACGAAATGTAGATTTTCACGGCAATATATGGTTGTCTAGAAATTAAGATGACAGAAATCATGTTCAATGTACATTGAATATTGAGAATTTAACATTGAGGTCTATAGGGATTGGATTTACCTTGGTTCAACCTATAAGATTCAAAACCTTAAAAATGTCGAAGTCGACAAAACTTGATTTCGGTGCTTGAAATCGGCTAAGTTTGATTAGGTTTTACGTTTTAAAGAACTATTTGACAAAAATCTTGTGTTTGAATAGAAAAAATCTTAATTTTGGGCACCGGATCCTATTCGTTATTCTCTTTTACACACTTGAGTTGCCTTTGGGATCCCATCTTTATACCACAGATAGCATTAGTACGTGTTTGTGTTGAAAATCAGACTCAACAAGTTTCTTCCATTATAAATAGTTGATTTTTACATAAAAATTGAAAAATATGCCTAAAAACAAGCAATTTTACAGAAATTAATCGGAAAATTTGAGGTTTTTTTAATATATGGGCGGGCCTCTTTGAACCTTTATAAATCGAGTTTTAGTGCAGATATCAAGTTGAAACTTCAACAGTTTATTAAAAATACATAACACAATGAAATAATATCATAATCATTAAATTTTGAAACTCAAGTTTTTGTTATAGGTTGAATTACACCAAATCACGCTGTATCCCTCCGTGGTCCATTCGAATGAAGTCCGTTTTAATAATATGCTATTTTTTCTCATCCTCTGGGGGCGTCTTAACTGTTAGAAATCGGCCTGTTTGTGGCTTGTTTGCAGAAATAACATATCAGGAAAATAAATGAAAGCAATTTCATGCCTATATCTCGTTTGGTAGAGGCGAACTAGTTCCGGATCAGCGGATGTATATTTTTGGCACCGTATTTGCGATACCGCGTTTAAAATAGGGTCTGTCCGGTTAGAGATCAGTAATTTTCTTACAAGTAAGTTAACCCCCTATTCCTGCATGTTTTTGAATAGACGAAATGTAGATCTTCACGGCAATATATGGTTGTCTAGAAATTAAGATGACAGAAATTATGTTAAATGTACATTGAATATTGAGAATTTAACATTGAGGTCTATAGGGATTGGATTTACCTTGGTTCAACCTACAACAAAGGTGAATGTAATGAACCGATAATGTAAGAGAGTGGATATGTAATTTTCTTCGTTTGAGTGAAATCGAATAAGAATGTATTTATCCACGTTTCTATGTAATTCATCTCATGTATGCTTCAAGGTTATTGGTTGTGAGGATTCACGAAATTCTCGTGCAGTGTCATTATATATGGTGTAAACCTTGGTTAAATTCATTCGAGTCGTCGCATTGCTATTGTACAGACATATTAAATATTTCTAATCCATAAATTGTTAAGGACGTATTTGAGAAGGTCATTACTTGACTGTGAGAAGGACAATTAAATTTTTCTGATGGAGTTCACGTTCGGCAACTTTCTTCAAATTTCCTAGGGCATGGATACAACTTGAGCTCGGAGTCGGCAATAACAGCGATAGTCGGAACCATTGACAAATTATTTTGTCACTGATGAGTATTTATTTTGTACATTTTTCAGATTTTAGAAACTTGAGGAAGAGCACGTGGTGTTCGATAAGTAAATCATTTTGATATTATATGTTTATCTAGTGCAATCAAAGAATAGAATAAGGAGAATGTATATTTAGAAAGTTTTTATCTTGAATTGTTGGTAAATGTGATCAGTAATTTACGATTTGTCTAAAAGCAATTAATGCATGTGCATTTTAAATAACATATTTTAATATAGGCTTTGGAATGGTAATATGTATCTCAGTAATTTTTTCCAACTATTATTCCGTTGGCATGTAACGGCAATGTTGTTGATAAACTCACTGGAGGAAGAAATGCTGTTCAGTATCACAGACAAGAGAGTAATTTTGAAATTGGATGATTTCACTTGTTATGGCAATGTTTGAAGAAACATTTTAATTCAGGGTATGCAGCATTCCATTTGATAGTTATTGAGATGCTATACGATAATATTTTCAGATTTGACAGTCTCGTGATGATTGCTGGATGATGAATAAAAGGCGTATCTAGTCAGCGTCCTGAGAGTGGTTTGCTTTTTTTCGGAAATGCTTTTGTATTTTTGTTTTAATTTAGTTTTTCAAATATTGAATTCTAGATATTGGTATATGTTTGATTTTTTAAATCGAGAGTTTGAGGCCTAATTTAAAGACTTCGGTTATTTTCGTTGAAGGTTCATGTGATGCTAGAGGGACGAGAAAGTTAATCAGCTGTTATTGCATTTGCATTAGTGTTGCAATTTAAGTCTGGCCGCTTAATCTCTGTGTAATAGATAATAATTTGACGAGTTAATTTTTTAACGATGAAAAATATTGTTACACATGTATTTAAAAAACAAACAGCAGTAACAATGAGTGTGATGGTGATAATATCATTTTACTGCGTTTATTTAGGCTTGCGGCAAAACAATCAGATAGGTCATATATAATAAGTTATGCATTGTATGTACATTTGCACGTGGAAAACATGGAAAGTGTGTATATTTTATACAGTATAAGACGCTAACTGTACTTTTCTATCCAAATGAAATGAGTGGCTCTTGTTTTGGAGAGAATAAACTGATCAAAGAGCCTTGTGTTTTCCTATAGTTTACTTACGATAGTTAGACTTTTAGAAGTATAGAAATAATTAAAACAGTTATTTATTATAATATTTTAGTGTTTAATACAATTAAGATTTCAAGCAAATTCTTTTGCTTTACATGTAGACTTGGCTTCATAGAGACTGCATTGTCGATTGGTTCGGTAGAAAATAGAATGTTTATTGAAATCCGTGGATATTTCTTTTCTTTTCCATTATTTATACTGTTTTTATTATAATTCTAACAGTTTTAATTAATTAAGAAAGAGTATGCTTAGTAATTTCAGGACAAACAATTTGTTGATCTTTTATGACGGGATGCTGGTTTGAGCCCAACATAATCATTACTATGGCAAGTTCGGCATTAATGCAGTTGGTCAACGTAAGCCAAGAATCGGAGAGATTGCTTTGTCAGGTGTTCTGAAACGATGGTTGGATAGGCAAGTGGAAAGTATATTAAAATCTGGCATTTATGGGTTCGTATATTTTCAGTCATTTTTGAGTTTTCTACGAGAATGTTCATATATGATGGGATGTAGATTTGAGTGCGAGCTTTTAGCCCATTAGCATAATGGGAAGATCGCCATGTTCCCAAGTTATGATTGTTTGCGTTTTAATATTATAATTTGTACATATAATATGACATCAATCTGTAGATTTTACGGGATATTATCGGTAACATTGCCACAGTTGCGCTGAATAACAAGGAATACTATATTTTTTAAATATTCCAGTATGCATGAATTTCATTTACTCATACCAGAAACATATAGTTCTTACGCTAAGTTCCTTAGAATATTAGCTCAGAATAACTTGTCGTTGCGTATTACGCTACGTTAGATTGATAAGTGTGCTTCCTTGAAGGTTTTGTCGAGTTGGATTTGCACGTGCATGTATTGATATGGTTTTATGATATGGTCGATAGAAATTAAAATGTTCAAAAAATTACGTAATAAAAATCTAAAGAAAAAACAAAAACATTCGCGCTAATAGCGAATTTTACAAACTTTTACTTAATTCTGAGATACTACCAATTCATAAAGGTCTAAGAATAGAATTTTCCCGTTCTTTGTGTTTTTCGATAGTATATAGCAATGCAATACGACCATTCCTATTGTACTTGGTGTTTTTATTTCTTTTCCTACCTATGAATTACTTGAATATGGGATAAATAATTTATTTTCGTTTGAACGCAGTGAATTAGAAAATAAATGTATTTATCCACGTTTCTATGTAATTCATCTCATGTATGCTTCAAGGTTATTGGTTGTGAGGATTCACGAAATTCTCGTGCAGTGTCATTATATATGGTGTAAACCTTGGTTAAATTCATTCGAGTCGTCGCATTGCTATTGTACAGACATATTAAATATTTCTAATTTCCCGTCCCACCCACCCTCATTTTATGTGTTTGATTTCACCATTTGCGAAGACGGTTAGAACTCCCGTTAACACTTTTGTACACTTTTAGTTGATAGGTAGCAGCTTAATTACCTTATTTATCTCATTTTGTTTCTACGATTGTTATCAAGATTTGGTAGTTTGCATTAAAAGTCACTTAGAAGTTATGAAAGATAAATTAAATGATTCTTTTCGCAATTAGAATGGTTCGTAATTTTTGACGTATATATCAAACGCTTATCAGAAGCTGCATTGGACTGAGAACATTTTCTACAATTTTATGTGAACAAGCCACTTGGCTGAAAGTTAGATTGTGCGTTCTGTTATTTTGTGTTTGGGTAATACTATGTTTGCTTCGATTCTGATCAATCGCCTCTTGGCGAAAGTGTGCGATTTATCCTATTGTGTTTGTTTAGACAAAACAATCACTTTACTAAATCAGTAGTTCAACATAACATTGCATTGAACCGGATGTGTTTTGTTTTCATTAGAGGCTGATGTGGCCTTAATCTCGCTACTGGAGTAAAATTTTATGCGCACTTGGCGTTTAATTATATTCATTTGCATCAATATTACGTTTCCACTTGGCGCTGTATTAGCGTGGATGTGTTTGGTTCGATTCTCATGGATTATAACGAATTCCGAAATCGCCACTTAGTCTAAAATTTAAGTGTCACTTGCCAAGAATGGCATTTGTTCGAAACAAGAAAAGCAACTTGACTAACATTTTAGCATATTTCATTGCATTTGCTTAAATGCGTCTTGATTTTAAGTTACCGTGACAATTAGAAATTGTATAATTTAAATTTTATCTTGATTAAGATCAGTAGTTATTGGAAGAATAATTTGACACGATTTACACGTGGAATTGGATATATTTTCTACGATTAAAACAATAAGGACGAAGAAAACTTCTTAGCGGAGAATGTAGCATTTTAATTGATTTGGCCAAAATATTTGATTTTAATGGACTGATCTCCCATAACCTGACAAAATGTGAACGCTATATGCGATTCGATTTAGAGAAAAGATTAGCCACTTCATTTAAAAATAATCGAAAAACGCTTAACATTAAATTGATAAGCATGATTATTTTTTGGACTGCAAATTTAACCACTTGGCGCTGTTAATTTGACTTAGAAGTGTTTGATTGCATTAACTTAAATAAGGAGTTGCTTTAAACCCGCAAATTGGCTTAAAATTGAAGTGTAGCATGGTGCTGTTTTGTAATTTGATTTGCTAAGAGAATAGCCGATTGGAATTAGATTGAGGTGTCACTTGGCGCTGCGTAGCCGCTTGGCTGTGTTGGGAAATTGTTATGCCGATTGGCGAAGTAGTGCCGATTGGCGCTGTATTTAAATGGAATGGCGTTTTGAAGACTAGCCGATTGGCATGAAAGTGAGTGCCACTTGGCGCGGCATTGGTTGTATTTAACTCGATTATCAGGTTAACGATCTGAGTGATAACTCGCCATGTGGCGTGAAATTGAAGTGCCGATTGGCGCTGTAGTGCCGATTGGCGCTGTGTTATGGAATAGTTTTTTGAAGACTAGCCGATTGGCTTGAAAGTGAATGTCATTTGGTGAAGCTTTGGTTGTGTTCAGTTTGATTATCAGATGATATTGCCCCTCCTGGGAGCGAACCTCGCCACGTGGCGTAAAATTGAAGCGCTGAGTGGCGCTGTAGTGCCGATTGGCGCTGTGTTGGAATTGTATTGTTTTGTGAAAGACTAGCCGATTGGCTTGAAAGTGAATGCCATTTGGCGCTGCATTGGTAGTGTTTAGTTTTATTATCAGATATTGCCCCTCCTGGGAACGAACCTCGCCACGTGGCGTAAAATTGAAGTGCCGATTGGCGCTGTAGTGCCGATTGGCGCTGTGTTGGAATGGAATTGTTTTGTGAAAGACTAGCCGACTGGCTTGAAAGTGAGTGCCGTTTGGCGCTGCATTGGTAGTGTTTAGTTTGATTATCAGATATTGCCCCTCCTGGGAACGAACCTCGCCACGTGGCGTAAAATTGAAGCGCCGATTGGCGCTGTAGTGCCGATTGGCGCTGTGATGGAATGAAGTTGTTTTTGTGGAAGACTAGCTGACTGGCTTGAAAGTGAGTGCCACTTGGCGCTGGATTGTCTGACTTTAATTGTTCTTAATGTAAGCGAGTTAAGTCGAATGTAAAAAGTTGAATAAGATGATAGGAATCTACACAAAGACGTTTATTTAAATTTTGGCGTTTTCTGTTTCATTGTTTTTACTTTGGGCGCAGATTATTAGCAAACAATACTGGCTGTTTTTCTTTTGCATATGTGTAAGATGATGTTATTTTTCTATTCAAGTAGGTTCTGGATGATAATAGACATTCATTGCAGCAGGCTCGAGGATTCCGGTTCTGCGGCTTGACACGAACCAAGACGAGGATGCAGGAAAGATGGGCTAATAGACGTTAATGAAATGTTGTCGTTGAAAGATAGTATATAGCAATGCAATACGACCATTCCTATTGTACTTGGTGTTTTATTTCTTTTCCTACCTATGAATTACTTGAATATGGGATAAATAATTTATTTTCGTTTGAACGCAGTGAATTAGAAAATAAAGATAATTAATTTCTCTTGGTTAAATGTAACGAACGCTAGGGGGCGTTGTAAGATACGCACGAGGAATTTGTTTTAATTGGTCAAACTGGTCATTCAGCTTTGGACAGTCGGGTAGTTCACACATATTTAATTTTACTTTAAAATTAAAAATAGTAATGACGGACTATGCATATGTGAGGAAATTATTGAAGAGCAAACATTTTCTATAAATAATTGTCATGTTGAGCAGTAGCTAAGTTTCTCTATACAACATAAATGTAGAATGCATTATGATACATTGATATTTTGAATATGGTTGTATTGTTTGGAGTAACGGTAACCGTCGCGAATTAAATAGAATATACAAAATTCAAAAAAGAGCAGCAAGAATAAATCTTTAAAAAATCTGTTCGCACACCTACAAAAGATCTTTTTCATATCCTAAAATGGCTTTCTTTTGAATCAAGATGTAAATATCACACTGCACTATTGGTCTACAAATCTATACATAATTTGGTTCCAAAATACATCACTAACCTTGTAAAAGTATCTAATAACCCTCGGTATAACTTGCGATCTTCTTCAAGAACTGATATTGAACACTTAAAAGGTAAAACTAACTTAATTAAAAAATGTTTCAGCTATGCAGGTATGAGCGTATGGAATGATATCCCTTATGAAATTAGATCTGTCTCTTCCATATATTTATCAAAAAACATTTAAAAACTTACTTATTTAAAATACAACCTCTTTAAATTGTTATTACTTTTGTATCTGTATATAGTTTTTCACGTAATTTTACACGATGCATATTTGTAATCGAAATTTGCCTATAGCATGTATAGTGTATATGATTATTTGTGTCTGTCTTTAAGTATTGATGTTTTATAGATAGATAGTTTATTTCGTAATAAGCCATAATGGCCCATGAACAAATATACATAGAACAGAAACAGTAAAACATGTGACATGGTAAGCAATTAAAGACAATCATGTATTACAAATTTTCTATTTATATGTTGTAATATATGTTTTTCGTTTATCCATTTTAGAAGGCCTCATTGAAAATAAGCAATTTCTTCATTTGACTAACTTTTTATACTTGCAAATATTGTATTTTTTGTATTCATTTTGTTGTCATAGATTTTGTCTTAGTGAGTTACCTTCTTAAAATAAAGAGATTATTATTATTATTATTATTATTATTATTATTATTATTATTATTATACAAGCTTTCAAATAGATAAAAGGAATTGTGTTTTATTATGATATGAATAAGACTGTTATATGTATTATGTCAGTCGACTGTCCAGATGCTAACTCAAATACAGCAAAGTATTTCATAAAGTGTTTGTTACATATTTTGAGTTTAGAGGTTATTTAATTTGTTGGTAAAGTCGAAAGTCGTGAATGGAGTGTTACTAAAGGAATGTTATGCGTTCTTATGATAGAGGTCTATGTTAGCTTGATGACGTGACCGCTATTTATAGAATGAAGTGATGTGGTTATGCTTTCTGCAGTTTACCACGTGTTATTTATTTAAAAAATATATTATATACATGCATTGATAATGTTTGTAATTCTAAAACTATTGAAGCAAAAAACTGATTGATGAATTATAAATGTTGAAAGAGGAATTATGACAAATTTCTTTATCATGTCAATGCTGTTGCCTCTACCTGGGATCGAACCCGCACCGTCACAGCGCACAGCGACAGCGCCTAGCCTTTCAATTCCGACAACGCAACAGATTAAACTAGCCGGGACAGTCGCCCCCCCCCCCCCACCAAAAAAAAATGTAAGATGTAATCAGTTCAGTTAAGCATTAGATTGTCCAAATGAACACGTCTGGCTTTTAGGCAACGAATAGCATATACGTGTACTATCGATTTAGAAAATGATTGTTTTCAAATCTGAAACTATGACAATAGAGAATAGTGAAAATAAAACATTTACAATTTATTAAACGCGTGGAATAGCTATAAAATTCTTTACATGTATTTATGTAGTTAACGAATTTCAGCAAGTGGTTCAACCGCACGTCGCACCTGCACTTACCCTCTAGTTTCATTAATTAGTGAGTTAAACACGTCTTTAACAACAAAAACAAATTCGAAACTTACCTGCAAGCACAACTAAAATCATCATCAGCAGCATCATGGTAATCGCTCCAGCTACTAGTGAGAAAGTTTCTGTTATATTGTACTGCACTTTACAAATTCTGCGAAATCGAAACTAAAGCTGACTTAATTCTATATATGAACTGTGCATTTAGGCTTAACTGCACTTGAAATATATACACGATGTCAAGGGTTTACGCATCATTTTTCCGCGTACAGCCGATATTTTATTACTCTGAGCTCATCATCGTATCATTCTAAAATAATCTTTGGGAAAAGTCAAGAGGTTATTTATGAAAGGCGAATATTTGTCAATTAAATGTATATCATTTAGAGTTTGTGTACATCACGGAAGTTTTGAATATTTCATCTGTGTGTCCAACACAGTTTGCAATACCGGTAATAATTATTGTTGGCTGTTACAACTTGAATCTAAATAATCCACAAATAATACGGAATAACGTTGTAAACTCAAGAAAAATACTTTGACATGCTGGGTACCGCATCAGGTAGAACCATGACACCGCATATTTTTTGATTATTAACTCGAATGTGGGGTGCAGTTCCTTTACAGCAAATAAAGACTTAATCTAGGAGTCTCGAGATCGATCCTTATTTTTTTCTTTGCATTTATTTATCTTTTTTCGAATAAGACCGGGTCGCGTGTGTTTGTGTTGTACGCCGGACATCCGAAAGAACAAGGTTTGAATCTCGAACTAAGGCGTCATTCCTATAATGCCTCTCTGCTAATTCGGACACTTCTAGAGGACTCGCACAGATAGGCAACAATAAATAAATGCAAATAAAGGTAATCCATCATTATATTGAACATCGGAGCACGTCTGACGCAAATGTATACGCTGCCACAATTTTGAGTGCGGACCCATAAAAAAGTACGAAGAATTCTTTCAGTTTTCATGTTTTTATTAAAATATTTCAGAATAAAACAGAAAATATTAATGTGCAATATTCGCTGCATACATTTTTTTGACGCTCAAAGCAATATCAAATAAATATTTCGAATGAAAACTGATTTTTTTTAATGTATTCTAAATTGTCATCTTTCCTAACCGATCTAGCTGTTTTCACTTAAACAAAGAAATCCTACAAGTCTTGGATAAAAAGTATGTAAAATCCTAAATTTCAATGATCATAATATTCCGTAGAGATACTTTTGTTTATACACTTACTTAAAAGGTGTGCCTTTTTATGGTTTCCATCATGGATCATGGGCTTTTTGACAGTTTGTTTTGTCTAAAAGGATAAGGAGATAACGCCCAGGATGAACAAGAGCCATGTTACACATGGTCAATCCCTCCGCCGGAAAAAAGTTACCTGAAGGTTATACTTTCGTATAATTTACCTGGAGAGGAAATCCTTTTAAGTTTTGGAGTTAAGCTACGGACAAAATTTATCAAGTAAATCTGATAAAGGGGAATAACTCTAAAAAATAGGCAAGGTAGAGTTATTGGACTTGCACACTGCACTATCTACTAATGTGCTCTGTCAGTATATGAAATTTGAATAAAATCCCTCAAGTAGTTTTGGAGTTATGCTCCAGACAAAATTTATCAAGTAATTCTGATAAAATGGAATAACTCTAAAAATAGGCACGGTAGAGTTATTGTTCTTGCACACTGCACTACCTACCAATGTGCTCTGTCAATGTATTAAGTTTGAATAAAATCCCTCAAGTAGTTTTGGAGTTATGCTCCGGACAATATTTATCATGTGAATCTGATAAAGAGGAATAACTTTAAAAAAGGCAAGGTAGAGTTATTGGACG
The DNA here is from genome assembly GCA_038501625.1 of Corbicula japonica. Taxonomy (NCBI): domain Eukaryota; kingdom Metazoa; phylum Mollusca; class Bivalvia; order Venerida; family Cyrenidae; genus Corbicula; species Corbicula japonica. The sequence goes on along the minus strand of JAZAYU010000122.1, from coordinate 931,170 downwards.
TGTACACTGCACTACCTACCAATGTGCTCTGTCAGCGTACGAAGTTTGAATAAAATCTCTCAAGTAGTTTTGGAGTTATGCTCCGGACAATATTTATCAAGTAAATATGATAAAGAGGAATAATTCTAAAATAGCCAATGTAGAGTTATTGTTCTTGCATACTGCACTACCTACCAATGTGCTCTGTCAGTGTATGAAGTTTGAATAAAATCCCTCAAGTAGTTTTGGAGTTATGCTACGGACAATATTTATCAAGTAAATATGATAAAGAGGAATAATTCTAAAATAGGCAAGGTAGAGTTATTGTTCTTGCATACTGCACTACCTACCAATGTGCTCTGTCAGTGTATGAAGTTTGAATAAAATCCCTCAAGTAGTTTTGGAGTTATGCTCCGGACAAAATTTATCAAGTAAATATAAAAAAGGGGAATAACTCTAAAAATAGGCAAGGTAGAGTTATTGTTCTTGCACAATGCACTACCTACCAATGTGCTCTGTCAGTGTATGAAGTTTGAATAAAATCCCTCCAGTAGTTTTAGACTTATGCTCCGGACGAAATTTATCAAGTAAATATGATAAAGGGGAATAACTCTAAAAAAGGCAAGGTAGAGTTATTGTTCTTGCACACTGCACTACCTACCAATGTGCTCTGTCAGTGTATGAAGTTTGAATAAAATCCCTCCAATAGTTTTGGACTTATGCTCCGGACAAAATTTATCAAGTTAATATGATAAAGGGGAATAACTCTAAAAATAGGCAAGGTAGAGTTATTGTTCTTGCACACTGCACTACCTACCAATGTGCTCTGTCAGTGTATGAAGTTTGAATAAAATCCCTCCAGTAGTTTTCGACATATGCTCCGGACAAAATTGTTTCGGACGGACGCACGGACACACAGACGCACGGACGCACGGACGAAGGGCATTTCTAATATCCCCCTCGCCTTTGGCGGGGGGATAAAAAATATCGGCGAAATGCGGAAAAATGATGCGTATACCCTTGACACCGTGTATTAGTATCGTCCAGTTTTATAGGTAATGCTATACTACTCAAAATTTTATGTTATTACGAGCATATGGGTTAACAATTTAAACGGTTAGTGGGGTTAGGGCAAGCTTAGCTACTGATCACAGAGGAGCTGTTGGTTCATGACTCAAAAAACACTTTTATCACATAATTTTATCCCATGTAAAATATACTACATTTTACATGGACGATTTTTTTTCGTCAAAGCGACGATTTGTCAATTAAATGTATATCATTTAGAGAGTTTGTACCGGTAATAATTATTGTTGGCTGTGAATAGGCAACTATAATAGGCATAGTAAATTAATTCCTTCCATCAAAGCCTTATGTTGGAAGATGGCCCAAACTCTTGATACACATTCGTTTGAACCCCCGCTAATCAATACAAATCTGGTTACTGTTATATACCTATTTAAAACAATAGTGCCCCTGCTGGGGATCGAACCAGTACCGTACGGCGACAGCGCCTAACCATTCATTTGCGATCACGCTGCCGACTGAGCTAGCTCGAAAACGCCGTTCAGCTGATCTTCTATACGTTTCCTGCTTAAAAATATCGTAGTTTGTTGCAATAAGTATATCTTAAACATTTAAATGCGTTGTGTATTCTAATGTTCACTTGAACCCTTTAATGCGTTGCGTTTTCTAAAATTCACTTGAACCTTTAAATGCGTTGTGTTTTCTTAAGTTTACTTGAACCCTTTAATGCGTTGTGTTTTCTAACGTTCAGTTAAACCCTTAAATGCTTTGTGATGCTTAATCGCGTCCACTTAATGAATTTGCTTACCTTACTCTGTGTTACACTCGGCATGTTCTCAGACCACACATTGACTTGGAATCTGATCACCGAAGACATTTCCTGAAAATTTCATTTTTAAATAAAGGTTTAGATTTTATTGACCTTCCAAGTATACTTTCAGATAAAACTCATGAAACTGATGAAGCGGCTTTACCTAATTATTTCAAGAACACCGAAACACCCATCGTTCGTTATAACTACAACAAGCCAATTAGAAATACAATTTCCAATGACAACAAAATTACCCCGGATTTAAAGATTGTTGAGAATACACCAATATCATGAGACTGTTCAAACTCAAAATTTTGCAACCACATCGGTCACATCGTTACATGGGATCTAAATGTTATCAAAGACTTTAGAATCCGCAATTTACTTTTAAAAGGTCCGAAATATAGAATTCCATCGGACATCGACTTCAATACCTGTCGTGCGGAAATCGCAGAGTCTTTTTAAAGTAAATGGTGTAAACAAGAACATGCTGAGCCTAAAGCTCTTTCTAACTAGAAAAACAAATATTCAAAATAATTGTATATTCTTCTTTAAAAGAAACATAGCTTTATTACCACCTCGACCTCGTTTAAACTTTTGTCATTTGAAAAAAGGGTTTTCAAGACCTTAACAATAGATTTTTTTTAACACAAATATTGCAAACTCTAGTTTTTGTACAACAACTAAATTATCCGTGCTCTTAACATCTTGTCTTACAGCTATACAAGAAAATGTGATGAGGTAATGCGAAAAGGCTTTTGAAACACCTGGCAAAAGTATATTTTGATCCATAAAAAAATTAAACGACGTTTTGAGGAAGCTTAAATCAACTTATTTTCAGAGTTCTGTTTGTCTACTTATGATTTCTCTACTTTATATACTTCTCTCCCTTGTAATTTAATAAGAGACAAGCTAACCAGTCTCATTTAAAAAAAAACTTATGCTAGAGAAAATAAAAAAATTATCGCTTGTAATGAACATAGGGCATTTATACTTCATGGACCTGTCAAGACCTTATTCAGGCGCTTACATTTTATTAGATAATATTTATGTGAGATTTGGTACCTCTATTTGTAAACAAGTAATAGGCATTCCAATGGGTACTTATTGTGCAACCCTTGTTGCTGATCTGTTTTTATACTGTTATGAAAGAGATTTTATGTTGACTCTTTCTACCGAACATCAGGGTGACATTATTACAGCATTTAAGAACATCTCGAGGAACTTGATGATTTGTTGAATATAGATAATAACCACTTTCCATTTATAATTACTAAAATTTATCCTAATGAACTGCAACTTAATAAAGCAAACACTTATCTTAATCTTTCTATTCACTACTAAAATATATGATAAAAGAGAATGTTTTAGACGGCGATATTCCTCGTGCAACATCTTACCGGGTTTATATCTTACAGCTTGTTCGCTTTTCTAGAGCTTGCAATGATGTTAATGATTTCAATGAACGTTATCTTTGCAAAACAGAAAAAACTTTTAAAACAAGGTTATCGATATCCCAAATTAAGGAAAACCTTTTGCAAGTTTAATCGCCGATACCAAGATTTAAATAAAAAAATTAATAACTGTTGCAACTAAGTATTTCACAGCCAGTTTTTATGGAGATTTAATTTATAAACTTAAGAAAATAAAAGGAAATGTTAATTTCTCTCGGTTATTCGTAAAAACCATCTGCAAATCCAAAAATGATATTCTGCAGCGCTCTGCAAGTCTGGTGATTGACACATCAACAGTTGATCACCATAAATACCTCTTTGGTTGCACGACGGTGGAAGGGTTTAAGAGTTTAGGAAGATTTATAGTGAAATCTTTTTAAAAGAACATAGAAGCTCGATTTATTTCTTGTATCCCTGTAGCGTGTTCTTGCTGATTTGACTCCAGATGCTCTGGTCTCGGTAAGGTCATTGATTACCCGCCCATTGGCTTTTCAATTCTATCAGCTTCTTCAGTTTTATTGAACTGCATTTACCGTCGGAGAGATTTGGTAATTGATAAAAGTTCACTGACGACTGTGGACGGCCCTAAACGCTGTGTTCTGTTATAAATATATTTATTAGACCCAATGAAAAATAAGTTTCTTTCCAATTTGATTATGCACGTGTACCACATTTTGTTCAACTCCGCATCTTACATTTTAGCCGTATGTTACAAAAGAACGCGCGCCTGCATGGAAGTCGATATACATGTTGTCAATTATCTTGACGGTATGTGTGTCAAATTATTATCAAACCTTCTTGATTGCCCATCTTGATATAGATAAATAACTTTAAAATTGAAACAAGAGTTTTCTACAAGTCATTAATGAATTTCACGACCATTCGAATGCTTCAAATGCATTCGAATGTTCATAATCTTATCCGAACGTTCTAATTTTGGAATGTTCGTTTCCATCACTAAACATAACTAATAACCTCAAAAATCAATTGTTATTTTTGTCCAAAATATTGAATATCTGAGTTTTGTTTCCAGTTTAGCGCCCCTCCCACTTTTAAGCGATGACTTAGCACCCTAGAACCTGATTAACCCCCAGTGGCAAATTGTTTTGCCACTGACCGTTCCAAGGCGGTAACCCCTCGGGTTCTCACTTTCGTTAATTGTTTGTGGCGTCCATTTTTGCTCTATACTTTTGGCTGTGTGGGGAGGCTGTGTCTGCTGGATGTGGCCATTCCTGATATGCATATTTCACCTTTTTTTCATGACGTGGGCGAACAACATTCTTTACTATTAAAAGAATAGGTTCGCCGATTTGTCGGAGAAACAGTGGGATCTCAAGCTATTCTGTTTTATGTCGCCGAAGCACTCATGTTTGAGCACCTAAACGGTTCTATTTTGGTCATCCAATTAAAAAAAACCTCGCCTATTTCGCGTAAGCAGTGCATATTATCGCGGAAGTGCGAAGTTAAATTAATTTTTATGTGCATTATTTTGTTTTAGATACGATGCAAAGGCATGGTATAAAAACAAAATATTGTTTAAGTTTGTAAAACAGTTTTTCTTAGCTCGTTTTGGGCTTCATTCGTGACATAATAACAATAATAAGATCTCACAAGAGACCCGTGCCGTCTGAACAAGATCTACACTGTTCGCTTCATGGTTATATCTAATCAAGAAGAGACCAGTGCAAATCCTGATCAGACTGTACGAATGTGCCGGTTGATCTTCATTGGTCGCACACGAGTTAAAACGCAAATATATTAACTCAAAGGTTGTGCATTAAAAAAAAACTCACCTCTCCATAAAAGGAAACCATCAACGTCATTAAGCATAACTAGATGGGTGTTCAGTTGTCTACTTGTGTCGCTCTCGGGTACGTTGTCAGAATAAAAAACAATCCCAATACAAAAGGGGCAAAACTCCATCAAATGTGACCTTGACCTAAAGAATTCGACATCATCGTCATTACGTTGTCATAATCAACATAATTTGAAAGTTTGTTGAATAAATAATAAGAAATGGTAAGTTATAGCCAACGTTTAGTTTTCATGTACAAAAATGTGACCTTTTCCTAAAGATTTCCTCATCATCATGACCATGATGTATTAAACAACATAATTTGAATGATGAAGAAATATTAAGAAATGGCCAGAAAAGTTATAGCCAACGTTAAGTTTTTGTGACGGACGGACGGACAAAGCGATCACAATGTATCGTCATTTCTTCGAAAGGGCGACACAAAAATGTACCAATTACCGGATAAACCCTTTTGTCTAAAATACAAAAAGTGCAGTGGCCTGAAGATATACAAACACTGGCCTTAAGATATATTCCATTAGCTCTCAGAAACATCTTAACAGAAAAATGTAATCATGTTTAAGCCAGCTTAATTCACTAATGGGAAATTCTTACAAGCATGTTGTGTTTCCCTCTTGTTAGAAGATCGCAGAGTTAACTTATTACAATTTATAACATTATGTGATAACCTTTAATTCTCGTTTCCTTGTGTCCTATGGCAATTTGTTTTTTTTCCTTCAAATTAATTCTAACGTGATATTATTCGTTATCCAAGCCGCATATAAGAGTAAAATTTGTAGATCAAAAAAGCCATACCCAGAAAACAGCGAAAACGTAGAGGAAAAAGATAGCATGCATTTTAATTCATTGCAAACAATTAAAAAAAAAGAAAGCACGAGAGGTTACCTTCTTGAAACGGTTAATGCCGAAGTATTTTGCCATTTTAAATCAGGTTCTGGATGCACCAACCGTCTTTGCCTTTTTAGGTTCTCATATAAATTCACATGATAAAGTTGCCTCGGTAAATTAGTTCCAACCCACATACTCAACAATGTTGCAAACTTAAGCAAACAAACATAAGAAGCTAATTAAACTGTCGAGCAAAATGGACAGATACTCTTATATCATACTTAGACTAGGCCCCAAGATTTTAAAATTGAGACTTGAGATTGGTTTACATTTCTCAGTTTTATTATCTTCAGCCCAGAGGTTAGACCAGAGCAGATGAAGTTAAATCAGAAAGAACATGATGGAAGGAATAAAAGAAACTGAAGATAAAGGTTCTGTCAGATTTGTTCTTTGCTCCCAATTTTGATCATTATGACAAAAATCATTTTAATACATACAGGGCCTGTCAATTCTAACATAATAGATATTGACCGGAATGTAAGTTTCCTTTCCACCATTCATCTATGTTCATTGCCCAGTTCGATAGTTTCTTGTGCATCTTCACGCCATTCCTTCTGAATATCACTCAAAAAAACTCATGCTTATGTCCTAAACCTGAAGACAACTCAAAAGTTCAAATTGCCAAAGGTTAGCCGACTAGCTACAATTTGCCGAATCCACGTGTGCACGTGGGAGATGGTGTGTTCCAGTGATTAATTTTTATGCAAAATACATTTATTCTTTAAATTATCCTAGCAGGAATGATAAGTATATAACCAATTTAACCTTCTTCAGTGGTAAATAGTATACTTGTAATCATCTTGTTTTAGTTTTACATATCATAATCATACAATAGCTTTTATATGTATTTTTGTTTATTTAAGGTTTTCTTCCATATCAACTGATCTTAGATGGGGCCAATTTGCGTAATTAATATCTACTCAGCTATCACGAGAACCGGTAAGTCTTGTTGAATATACAATTAAGTTAATGAACTTGTACAATTCATGTAGATTACTTTGTGCGAATCACACGTGGTTTAGATAAAAACCAGGCTCCAAGATCGTAAAACTAAATCAGGAGACCAGTCTCAAATCTCAACGATCTAATTGGCTGAAATGGCGACTGGTATTAGTTTTAATACCACATCGACCTAGGTTTATCTTTCGGCATTTGAAAAAAAGATCGAATTTAAAATTGATTACAGATATATATTCATACCATATGATACCATCTGAGCCTAAGACCATTCAACTGCCACTGGGTCTGTTTTACTATCTCATACCCAAATGAAAACCATCAAATATCGATTCATTCCTTATATTTACACACATAAATACTTTTATAAAATTTAATACGGAAATAATGAGAAGAATTTGTGATATTACGGCTTTTTCGAATGGCTGTTGCAACAGCAACGTTGACGACAAAGTGAATGACGGCACGCTTTTTCTCAGCTACTAGTGGCAAAATGTGCGTGCTCGGCGACGTCATACGTCAAAACATTGTGCACCGTCCAATAGACAGTGCCCAGTTCTACTGTAGCCACGCCTTTTAAAGTAATACGTCACACTGTTTACCATCAGAAATTATGATTCGTTAAACAAATAAGACTTCATCGTAGAGGAAGAAGTTGATTATTATTACTAATTCAGGGTGCCGTTTCGTGAAAATGTCTTAGGATAAATAAACATTTATATGGGTGTTATATAACTGCCATTATGATAAACATTTCTACACAACATAAACGCCGAATTCGTTTACATATTACATACATAATATTACATATTAATTTAACATATCAACTTCATCCTCTGGGATGAAGTCTTATTACCTAAAGAATCATAATTCCTGATGGTATACAGTGTGACGTTTTACTTAAAGAGGAGTGGCTACAGTAAACGCCGCTCACAATATATTTGATGGTGCACAATGTTTTGACGTGTGACGTCAACGAGCACGCCCGTTTTGCTACGAGTTGCTGCGAAAAAGCGTGCCGTCATTCACTATGTCGCCAACGTGGCTGTTTCAACAGCCAATAGAAAAAGCCGTAATATCATGATTTCTTCTAATAATTTCTGAAATAATGAGAGTATTTATGAGTGTAAATATAAGGACTGAATCGAAATTTGATGGTTTTCATTTGAGTATGAAAAACAGTTGGATTGTTTAAAGTAGGCGGGCTTCACACACTTTAAACAACCCAACTGTTCTCCATACCCAAATGAAAACCATCAAATATCGATCCTTAAGTACGACGAATTCGAAAAAGCTAAACATAAACCACCCAGTATACAAAAATAAAGATACATTAGTAACATTCATTTGTGCAAAGTTTCATTGAACGGCATATTGCCATTATTGAGATTTTGATAATTTTCTTTTTATCGATTAACGAGCAGGGGGGGGGGAGTGTAGTAAGCCCTTTACCAAGTAACAACCAATGGCACCCATACAACCACCCATATTGTCTGATATTAAAGACATCATGGTATAAGCATTTGTATCATTAAGCTCTTCAGTTTGAGTATTATATATTGCATCCGATACATTAAACTTATGTTATTCGAAGCTTTTTTAGGACCCAAGATAAAGTTGGATTGTTTAAAGTACGCGTGAAGCCCTTCACTTTAAACAACCCAAATGTTTTCCATACCCAAATGAAAACAATCAAATATCGATTCAATTGGTATTCAAGTTTAAAAAATGGTTATAAATCTTGATTAGATATTGATCACACTAACTCTGTCTGTCTGTCCGTCCGTCCGTTCGGCCGTCCGTCCGTCCGTTCGTTCGTCCGTCCGTCTGTCTGTCTTGTTAATTCTCGCTTGACTTCTGTAGCCAAATATAATGCTATAGCCGCCATGATAGAATTTGCTGAAGTTAATATTATTAATATTATTAATATTATAGAACTGGTAGTTAGAACAGCTGCTCCGCTGGAGGTGTTGTCACTGTCGCAGAACGAAGCTTCTATGACGGACGTATCTGAGCGGCGCCGACGTCCTGTATATTGTAGTACAACCTTTCTGATGCCGTTATACGTATCCACAGTCTGCACAGTGAATGTCCTTGAAGATTTTAGGAGAACTTCCTTTTCATTGGGGAAATGTGAAAATTGTTGGATTGAAAGACCTCTCGCATTTTTAATATGGAAGATCAGTGAATTCACTCCAGTGCCTGCGAACTGTTCAGCGACAGAAATATCTAGCGACGTACTGATGAACTGACTAAAATGGTACGCGGTGCCTGGTGGAAACTGAAACGCGTTTTTGCATCCTCTATACAATGCAAAGAACATGGACTCTTCGAGGAGCGAAATGCCCTGGTTCAGTAAGTCTTCAGTGCGTTTCCAAATAGGTTTAGGTTGGCCTGAGCGAAGGTTGCTGTTAAGAACGGCGTACAAAATCCCGCTTGAAAGTTTGCATTCCTGGGTGTAGAGATTTATCATGGCTACAGCATGCTTGTTATCATCAGTGTAGCTAAACTCGTCCATTTTCTGCGTGGCTTTTGTCACACATGTTGAACTGTCTGAATCCTCTGCTTGCAGATCTTTGAACAAATCTTTAACATTTGCAGCGTAAAACTGTGAGTTAACTGCCCCTGTACAATTATAAAGAATACTTTTGTTTAATATTAGTTAAACGCTTAGTTAAACAAACTTTCATACACTAACCATCAAATTGTTTAATGATGCTATTCATTGCCAAAAGTACAGACTTGTGTGTGTTTAAAGGTTTTCACAAAGATTAATTTAATAATTTTGTGTTTTGATGTATATTGAATTGTAGAAAATTTTTAGGTCTAGCTTTTTTCTTTTACTGTTTTACCTTTTTAACTTATGTAAAATAAAGATACGTTAATAGCATTTATTTTGGCGGAATTTTATTGAACTGAATTTTGCCGAGATTTTCTTTATATCGATGACAGTACAATGACAAAAGGAGTTACACCTCAAAAGGAATATAGTCAGACCTGTCTTCAAAGACCACTTGGGGGACAACTCAAAAGTAGTCTTTGGGGGCAGAGGTCGTCATTCACAGCTGATTTTGTTCCTTAAATTAGTAAATTAGTAAGCGGGACAAATAAAATGCTGTTTATATACACAGGTGGTTTTTGTTTACAGGTGATCTTTAGCACAGGTTTGACAGCATTGTCAAACGGTATTAATTACATGTATTTTTGTTTATTTTTATTCGATTTTATTTGTGAGGCACCTATCCGGGTAACCCCATTTGTTTTCATCGATAGTTATACACAATACATGAAATAAATCTCAGCAAATATACCAGCTTAATCGCTTCCAATGTTCGTTGTTTTGTTTTTTGTGTAATTCAAAGATATCACAGGATAGCACCACAAGAACGCCTCGAATGTTATTTAATTTTTTTAAATAATATATTTACATTATCAACGTTCATTCTAAAACGACTGATAACCGAAGACAAATAAATAAAAGAATTTGCACACGGTCATGTATTTATTTCGTTATCATGTTCATCTTCAAGGTTATGAACATTCAAGTATACATGAGTCATAGTTTACAACCAGATGATCGGAATGAAATTCAATACTGTTTTATTTAAACAATTCTGTTGTATACAGGTCAACATACACTATTGCGTTTCCCTATATGTTCTATATAGAGTCTTGTGAGTCTCCTTGATTTATTTATACTTAGACAATATCAGGCATGGTCTTCTGATGAAGTTTGAATATAAATCTACAAAAAAACATAGATTCCATACCACCATGACCGTAGGTTTCTACCTCAAATTTCACTTTGAAGACTACCACCCTTGCCTATTGACTAAATTTACTTGTGGCCATCTGTTTATAAGCATTATTTTAAGTAATTTTTTTCTTATCCAAAATGTTTTGGATATTGATTTTTGGTTCCAACAGCTGCAGAAATACACAATTTCTGTTTTTTGAAGGAGTTTTATTTTTTCTTTAGCTATATTGGCCAATCAGCTAATGTTTCTATAGAGTCTTACGGGTTTCCCCTAACTTTTTTTTAACCAACCAGGATGCAGCTTTTATTTAATGTACACTGATCTGTATCAGTTTTATCTGAAGTCTTATATTTATGTAGTTTTGTTTACTGAAAACATATTCTAAATTTTGTTTACAGTTAAAAATTCTGCATTTTGTGGATTTCAATAAAATTGTCCACGCAAGATTAATTATTTATGATATCTGGGTTTAACACAGTACAGTGGTACGGTAACTTTGATGGAGCTTTAAAGCATTCAACTTCGTGATCATAACATCTTGATTTTTGGTTTTCCATTTTTGATATGGGGTAAATAAATAGCTCTTGAAAGGCTAGATAAGGTGAATAAGATTGTAACTATGAATTATTGGTAGGGACACCTAGTTAACATCGACATTTAATCCAAGATGAATCTCCTCTACAGCTCTACGTGATGTGGTTATGCTTTCCTGCAGTTTACCACGTGTTATTTTGTTAAAAAATATATGCATGTATTGAAAATGTGACTGTGTAATTCTAAAACTATTGAAGCAGAAAACTGATTTATGAATTAAAAATGTTGTAAAGATAAATTAAGATAATTTTTCTTTATAAATGCTATTGCCTCTACCTAGGAACGAACCCGCACCGTCACGGCGACAGCGCCTATCCTTGCAATTCCGACAACGCAACCGAATGAGCTAGCCGGGACAACCCCCAAAAACTTTGATTGGATAGCCCTGATATACGTTATCATTATTGCAAGACATCGGAATAGATATAATATCTTTACATGACATTTGGCAACTGTTCCCTTATTTTAACTCCACCTGTTTTCATCTTTCTAATTACTATAATTATATACATTGTAGACATGAGATACGTACATTTTGAAAATGCAAATACAACACGCCTAAGTTCTAAATGTGAGATGTAATCAGTTCAGTTAAGAAATAGACTGTGCAACTTAACACGTCTTGATGTTTTTGGCAACGAATAGCATATATGTATAATATCGATTTAGGAGTTTGTTTTAAAATCTGAAAATGTGATAATAGAGAACAGTGAAAAAAGCATTTATAATTAATTAAACGCGTGGAATAGCTATAATTCTTTATATGTCTTTATGTAGTTAACGAATTTCAAAAGAGGTTCAACCGCACGTCGCACCTGCATTTACCCTCTTGTTTCATTAATTAGTGAGTTTATGCCATGTACAATGTTCGTACATAGATAAGATATTTTTTATCACAACAACGATTAGAATGTTATGTGAATAGGCAACTTTTGATATAAGATTTCACTGCCATGTAAAATTGTCATATATGTAATGGTGAGGGTCAATTGTATAACGTCTTAAAGGCCCAATAAACTTGCCAAACAGCATATCTTTTATTAATCTAAACATTTTAGATTTCACCTGTATGCATAATAACACAAAAAATAAACCTTACAATAAGAAAAGGGTATTATCTCATTGATTTGCAGCATGTTTTGCGGATAGTTGATCTTGTTTACAAAACAAACAGCGAATCTTTCCGAGCTGATTTTCGGCAACTCTCGGCAGGCGACGGTCGCTAATTATGCAGAAGTGCATAAATTGATGACATATTCCCCACTAAAAGCCGTTACCGGGATGGGTCGTATAACATTTACATCTTTCTTTGTTTACCTTGTAATGAAATTGAAACCTAAAGAATCTCTATTTTTCCGTTTCGATTGAACATTCCATCTGACTAATGAAATAATTTTGTGTGTACAACTTTTATGTGAATGACGTCACCGCGTTCTGCGTTCTTACGTCCCACGTACGGAAAAAAACGATAACTTTTCGCCGAGTGATTGTAAACATTGGTTAGTAATTTTGTCGGCTACAAAGATACTGTGACGTTTTAATTCAGACCAGATCTCAATGATTGTGAATTGTTTAAGAACATAAATATTTGGTCATTTATACTTTCTTTTGAAAAGGGTCACGTGGTTAATTAATTTTCACAATGAAAAAAAAACACAAACGTTTTGACAAGTTTATTGGGCCTTTAAGCACTTGTGGCCTAAACCAAATTGATATAAATATTGGCAATAAAATATGTTTAAACTAATTGGCAACTTAAATAGGCTACAGTATAGACTAGCCACTAGTCTGATAAAAGGTTTGTTTTCTTTTTTTTATTTTTATGAATCATAACAACATATTTAGTTTAGCCATTCTATTTTCTATCCTTCTGCATTGAGAATTTGAGAGAGATGTCTTTATTATATCGATGAAGTTCAGAGATGGCTGTAGACTGGCTTAAGATTAATAGTTGGAAATTGAAGAAAACAAAATACTTTATCGCATGGAATTCATGCTAGTTACAGTAAACTTATTCTATCCTTCTTAGCCTTTTGTTGAAGGGTGGCTCAAACTATTGATACACACTCGTTTGATACGCACGCCAATCAAGAATAATCTAATCATAACCCTGTTTTACAGTGCGGTAATGATTGGTTGATCTTCTTGTTGCAATAAGTATGTCTTTGGAGAAAAATCTTGAACCCTAAAATGCGTTGTGTTTTCTAAGTACCAATTATAAACACATTTGTCTAAAAGTACTTACAGTGCAGTGGCCTTAAGATATACAAAAACTGGCCTTAAGATATATTCCATTAGCTCTTAGAATTTTCTTAACAGAAAAAATGTAATCATGTTTAAACCAGCTTAATTCACTAATGGGAAATCCTTACAAGCACGTTGTATTTCCTTCTAGTTATTAAATAGCAGTGTTAACTAATTACAATTTATGTGATAACCTTTACGTTTGGTTTTCTTGTGTACTTTGGCAATTAGTTGTTTTCTTCAAATTAATTCTAAACGGGTATTATCCATTAACCAAGCCGCATATTAAAATTAAATTTGTAGATCAGAAAAGGCCATATCCAGAAAGAGCATTCGACTCGTAAAACTCGAAAACTCGAGGGGTTACATGCTTGGAATAGTCAATGCCGAAGTATTTTGCCATTTGAAATTTGAATCAGGTTCTGGATGCACCAACCACCCTTGCCTTGTAAGGTTCTCACATAAATAAACATGTTAAAGTTGCCCTGATAAATTAGCTCCAATCCACCCACCCACCTACACAACAATGTTGCACACTAAAGCAAACAGAAAGAAGAAGCTAATGGAACTGTCGAACAAAAGGGGCAGGCAGTCTAATATTTACTTAGACCAGGCCCCAAGATCATAAAACTGAGACTTGAGATTTGAGACTTATTTCCATCCTCAGTTTTATAATCTTCAGAAAAGAGAAGCTTATGTTCAGCTTAAGAAAGAACATGATGGGAAAAATAATCGAAACTGAAGAAGGGTTCTTTCAGATTTTCTTCTTGATACAATGTTCCTATTGTTACTGTTAATTGCTCGCGAATTTCATTATCAAAGACAAATGTTCTTTTTCTGTGCTTAGTATTGTCCTTTGGGCCCATGTGGGCGGTGTCCGTTATGGGATTTTAGATCAGAGGCCAAGTTCTTGTGTATTATCCGAAGCTCTTACGTGGGGTTCATACGAATCTTCGTGATTCGTACAAGCTCATCTCATGGCCAAAAATCACAAAACTGATGTTGGTGACCAGTCTCCAATCTCCAGCATCTGATTGGCAGAAATGTCAATCAGTCTCCATATCATCCAATCAGATGCTTGAGATTTGAGACTATTCTCCAGTTTTAGTTTTATGATCTTAGGCCCAGACTTACCAGTGCTCGTGATAGCTGAGTGGACATTAATTAAGAGAAAGTGTGCACTAATACAACTGGTTTAAATTATTCTAGAAATGTCACTGTCAAAGACTTAACATTTAACCAAACAACGTCCATATTAATAGTATGTTATTTCTAGACATAGTGGAGATAAGGGTATGGTAACACGACATTAAAATACGTAACGTATTTCTAGAGATAGTGGAGATAAGTGTAGGGTAACACGACATTTAAATACTTAATGTATTTCTAGACATAGTGGAGATAAGCGTAGGGTAACACGACATTAAAATACGTAACGTATTTCTAGACATAGTGGAGGTAAGGGTAGGGTAACACGACATTAAAATACTTAACGTATTTCTAGACATAGTGGAGATAAGGGTAGGGTAACACGACATTAAAATACTTAACGTATTTCTAGACATAGTGGAGATAAGCGTAGGGTTACACGACATTAAAATACTTAACGTATTTCTAGACATAGTATAGATAAGGGTAGGGTAACACGACATTAAAATAATTAACGTATTTCTAGACATAGTGGAGATTAGGGTAGGGTAACACGACATTAAAATACGTAACGTATTTCTAGACATAGTGGAGGTAAGGGTAGGGTAACACGACATTAAAATACGTAACGTATTTCTAGAGATAGTCGAAATAAGGGTAGGGTAACACGACATTAAATACGTAACGTATTTCTAGACATAGTGGAGGTAAGGGTAGGGTAACACGACCTTAAAATACGTAACGTATTTCTAGACATAGTGGAGGTAAGGGTAGGGTAACACGACATTAAAATACGTAACGTATTTCTAGAGATAGTCGAAATAAGGGTAGTGTAACACGACATTAAAAAACGTAACGTATTTTTAGAAATAGTGGAGATAAGGGTAGGGTAACACGACATTAAAATACGTAACGTGATGAAGACAAGAGCTATCAAATTCAAAATCAGTTCAGTATTGAAACCGGATCACGCAACTGCAGTGTACTCAACACAAGTGAAAGCTTTGAACGGGGCTCTGAATCCGTGTCCCGCCACGGAAGCTGTTTTGGTCGTTGCCAACTTTCTCACTGTCTTAATTAATTACTTAACTGTCTTTATTTATATCTTGCTCGAGTTCAACTTCAACTATTCTATTAAAATTGTTCTCGTCTTAAGCACCGTTAAATAATATCGTGAAGTACTTTAAAATGTTACTTCCTTGTTCTAATTTTATACCACGGTAGATTTCCGTTCCAGTAAAATTAGTAAAACGGGTAGATAAAAAAAACAAAACATCATTTAAGGGATTGCCACACTCCTCCCAACTTTGTTCATCAATAAAAAGAAAATTATCAAAATCTCAATAACAGCGAAATGCCGTTAAACAAAACTTTGCACAAATGTATGTTATTAATGTATCTTTATTTTGCAGATGGTAAGACACGTTAGAAAAGTCAAGGAAAATAGCGATATCTAAAAATTCCCTAAATTTCTATTTACATAAATTCACACAAACTAAACAACACAAAACATCATTTTAAATGCCCACATGAGTAATATGATACTGACAACAATTTATTGTGTCCTCGTGACTTACATATGTAAACTTTAGGAGATATTAGTAAAAGTGTGTTTGACCTTCAATTTTCTGTTCGCTTCCTGGTCGCGTAAACCGATGACAATCACTGATTTCTCTTTTAGTAGTTGAAATTTTTTTACAAAGTACACAACATTTTCTTGTCAGTATCATTGCGCACACGTGGGAATTTAAAATTATGTTTTGTATCGTTTAGTTATTGTGAATTTATGTAAATAGAATTTTAAGGAATTTTTAGGTCAAGCTTTTTTTCTTTACTTTTCTAATGAGCCCTACTGTATGCAAAATAAAGATTCATTAGTAACATTCAATTGTGCAAAGTTTTATTGAACGGCATTTTGCCATTATTGAGATTTTGATAATTTTCTTTTTATCGATGAACAAAGTTGGGAGGAGTGTGGCAATCCCTTAAACATTAAAACGAGTGAAGAAAATGTTAATAAATATTGTCAAAAAACGTGAATAAAATCAAGGCCAATTATTTATACAGAACGAAATTGAAGTTTGGTCAGCGTATTAAATAATGTTTATGATTATTCGGATTGAAAGTAATTATGCCAAAATCAAACCAATTTATTTTGTGCTTATGATAAATCCTACTATATAACTATCAAATCTTGATATTCATGTACTAGCAGAATAACCGTTTGCACGCGATATCGAATACTACTATCCATATAGTGATGGAAAACGATGTAAGTAGCCTACCCATCGCTCAGGACGGGGGAGCTAAAGGGGTCGGCATGTAACCATTCTGTTGCTAAACGCAGTAATTAAATGAGACAGATTTTGCATGTTCTGACTTCTTTGTGCTGATTAATTTATCCCTTCCCTCCAAATATACACCTTTATTGCATGCGCGAACAGTGTAGATCCAGATCAGCTGACAGGATAGGATAGTATGGGACAGGGACGGGATGGGGACGGGGCGGGATGGGATGTGAAGGGACAGGACGTGATGGGATGGGACCGGGACGGGATGGGATGTAAAAGGACGGGACAGGATGGGATAGGAAGTGAAGGGACGGGGTGGGATGTAAAGGGATGGGACGGGATGTGAAGGAGTTATTTTAGACTCCCCTCCACCAAACAGAGGCATCAGTCATTACCAGAGAGTATGGTACTGTTATTGTGACGTAATTCTATGACGTCCAATCATTAGTACACACGCACTACATATGTAAAACTGCCATTGTTACTTTCCTGATGTTGCTGACAGGTTAGTAATAGATTATTTAGAATTACAAACCTCAGGATATAGCATTACCAGGGTCAACCCAGATCACTTTTGCTTCACACTGAAAAATCTAGCTGTGAGACAGTCTCACTTTCTTTTACACTTGTTTCGCCTTGACAGTGTGATGCTCTGTACTGCTTACACCATTATTCTTTGGCAATTTAGAGTTTCCCAGTGCAAGTCAGAATTGTCATCAGAATAAACCTTTACTCCATATGTACGAGTTTTATTTGCATGCTTGGCCAGTGTAGATCCAGATCGGAGTCCGGGACGGCACAGATGTGCCAGCTGACCTAGATCTACACTGGTCGGGTTTGGTCAGATATAATAAACATACCATAATAAATAAAAAGCAAACAGAGCACATCCTGATAGGGCATATCTAGTCAGGCCTTAATAGCAAAATGTAACTCGATCGTTTTGTTTGTGGCTTTAAATTAAAAGAGAATACAAAAACTAATAAAAGATGGTAATAAGCAAAATAATTTTCGTATGGTTCATTAGCCTAAATTATTTTAAATTCTACCTGGTTTCTCGTGTTCCTGAAATGAGCGCTTGTTCTAATCTAATAAACTGGATTAGTTTGCATAATAAATAATTTCTTTTTTCCTTGCAAACTCTATGCGTTATTATCGATTTACACCAAAACACTTTTTGGGTCAAAATACTTAAAATTTTAAAGAAATTGTGTCAAGAGTACATAATTAAACCCATAGCATTCACTATTAATATGCAAGTCCGCATACATCACCTCGTTGTGAAATTGTGTAACAGAACAGTAAAGAAAAATAGCGAGATCTAAACATTCCCTCAACTTCTATTTACACAAATTCACAATAACTAAACAACACAAAACATCATTTTAAATGCCCAAATGAGTAATATGATACTGACAACAATTTATTATGTCCTCGTGACTTACATATGTAAACTTTACGAGATATTAGTAAAAGTGTGTTTGACTTTCAATTTCCTGGTCGTTTCCTGGTCGCGTAAATGGATGACAATCACTGATTTCTCTTTTAGTAGTTGAAATGTTTTTATAAAGTATACAACATTTTTCTTATCAGTATCATTGCACTCACGTGGGAGTTTAAAATAATGTTTTGTATCGCTTAGTTTTTGTGAAATTATGTAAATAGAATTTAAAGGAATTTTTAAGTCTAGCAATTTTTCTTTACTTTTTCCAACGTGTCTTACTGTATGCAAAATAAAGATACATTAGTAACATTCATTTGTGCAAAGTTTCATTGAACGGCATTTTGCCGTTATTAAGATTTTGATAATTTTCTTTTTATCGATGAACGTGATTTGGAGGAGTGTGGTAAGCCCTTAATATACAGTACAAACAGCGCAGAATTTGCCCTTCTTTTAAATTACTATGGTGTACCAAAATCACTGGCATGTTTACACACCATCACCTGAACATGCCAAAATTTTGGCAGACACTGAATCAAACACCACAAAGTTTCTCTGTGGACAATGTCGTACACACATGATGGGTCCCTGTGGTCACTTATTAAATCCTTTATTGAGTGGGTTAATCTTATAATCTTGTTCAGTTTTTTTTTAAATTAAAAACAATGTTGTTTCAGTTTTCACAGTTAATAACTTAACCTACTTCATGGACACACCATTTTACCACATGGACAGCCCATGTAAATCCAGATCAGATGGCAGAGACGGTATGAAATCTTTCATCATTACCATCTTTCTTTTATGTGATTTTTTATAAAAAGACCCTACATGTAATAAATAAATTAAGGCAACTGTATGAATTGTTCACTGTTAACTGCAACAGCAATTTATGTACATCTTCATAAGCCACAAAAGGTACTGTGTAACTTACTAGTTATCAGAGATGATTTAAAATAAAACATTTATTTTCAGAGATGTGTATCACCAAGCTTATGAAGGCTTTAGAGTTGATACTTATGCCGAATTAGTAGACAGCTATGGCACAGAATATGAACATTACCATAGTAAACAGATACAAGATTTGCATAAATTTTCTTTATTTTCATGTATTAGAGCTGCATGAATGTATAATACTAATACAGAGACATCACACTGAATCTACCAGTGCATGAATATAAGTTATTATGTTGGTTTCTTTTGACATTTTACTTCATGATTACACCCTTTATCACATTAGTGACAAGTGTATATCCAGTTCAGCAGGCTTATCTGTGCAGTTTGATCAGGATCTAACGTTTAGATTTATGAAGTTATTTCTGACCAAGAGGCAAACAGTTTAGATCCAGATCAGACCCCAAATATGTTCAGCTGACCTGGAACTATACTGTTGTCCATGTGATAAAAAAGTCTCCATAGAGTAAGTCAAGAGTCAGGATACATGAAGTAATTATCGGAGCATGAAAAATAAATGTATTTGACATTTTTTTTAAGTGTCTAAATATTTTAAATCAATTTCGACTGTCAACAAAGAAATTTATAAAATTATTCTTGAATGTAAATTAATTGGCTATTGAATTTAATATTTCAGGAAAACAGCTTCTCATGGAATGCTGTGGGGAGATCAGTTTAACAGTTCTAGACAGTAGAGGGAGCATACAGCCTACATATATATCACTTTAACCGATAATTCCTGCAATAGAAGGTGCTGCTTGGGAAGTTTATGCCAATGGACAAGAAAAAGAATTGTCTATACAATTATACTGTTTAATTGTGATATCAAGTAATACACAAAAAAAAACGTTTTACTGTAGACCTCATTGACGAACAGTAACTGAACAACACCATTAGTATAATTTTGTTATGAATATAATTTGCTGTTTAATAGAACCATAGAAAATAGGAATAGACTTCTTTAGCATTTGCCTTTCTGTTCGTGAATGTTTCATTATATTCGGATAAAAAATTGCTCTACTGTCACTCACAGTATTATCTCAAGTCCTCAGACTTAAAAGTATGTTTGTTTATTTCAAGCTGGAATATTCAAAGAATATGACAAGCTTTGCTACTTTCTCTGTCGTTGGTGTCACCATATTCCAACTCAGAATTTTAGGTGTTGTGGAATGATGTTTTACAATCTACCTTGTTAACCGATTTTTATGAGTCTATATTTCTAATACCATCAGTCAGCCTTGCAATTTGATCACATTTTGGTGCTGTTTAACTAAGAGTTTTCAGGCAAACTGGTGTATTTAACTTCTCACAGGATTCTTCCAAACTTCACAGAATCATTCACCTCATTAAGATGTACGAGCCCCTTTAATCAAATAATTTTCATACGTTCTTTTTGTCAATTTACGATTTATTCACACTTTATACTCACTATCGCTACTTCAAATTATATTAAACATTTTGCGAGTTTTTTCGCCGATACGCAAATATTATTCAAATATTTCAGTTTAAAATCACTGATGCAATATGGTACTTCTCAACCAGTCTTCATTTTAATTTAATATATATAGACAATATAAAAACTGGATTTCATCGCACAGCGACATTTTTTTCTTGTTCCTTATTTGCCAAAAGAGAACCTAGACTCGGGCAGTGTGAAGCTAATGTGGACTTCGTGGGCAACATCAGTGGGTCATGAGAGGATCTGTATTGTCCGCTTCACCCACATTAACCTATTAAATGTCATTCTCACGCGAACTACAATAAACTTTTCGTGCATCATTATTTGAACATCGTGCACATGGCAATTTTCCTTACAGTGCGTACACAAAATGGCCATGTATTCAGGGTTCATCATATTTTCTTTCATTTCGATATCCATAAATTGAGTTCCAAACACACATACAGGTTGTTTCATTTTATTGGAAAAAGTTAAATATTCATATCAAAATAGCCACACTATGAAAACATAGCCTATCTATACATTAAAAAGCAATGACGAAAAGAGAGAATGGGATTATGAAAAGATCAATTTCAAATATATGACTTCTCCACAAACATTTAACGAAAAATAGAGAACATGATGAATAACCGTCTTGAAACTGTCAGTGGTGAAAAATATGCCAATACGAGTGTAAAACAGATTCTAGGGTATACCGAAAAAATCTAAAGTTCGTATGTGCCAAAAAAGGATCTCAGGTTAAAAACAAGTATAAGTTGTCTTGGTGAATTAGCTCCGACCAACCCATCTATTCGAGTTTGCCGTATAATGAGAGAGTGTAGGTTGCATCTTTAATCGAAACATCTATAAAGTTCCGACTTTTTTGTAGTCGTCGTAAAGCGTATTTACAAGATAGCTTGTACAAACTGGATAGCGATGGTGACACATAACATTATGGAACTGGTAGTTAGAACAGCTGCTCCGCTGATGGTGTTGTCACTGTCGCAGAACGAAGCTTCTATGACGGACGCATCTGAGCGGCGCCGACGCCCTGTATATTGTAATACAACCCTTTTGATGCCGTTATACTTGTCCACGGTCTGCACTGTGAATGTACTTGAAGACTTTAGGAGAACTTCCTTTTCACTGGGATATTGTGAAAATTGATGAATTGAAAGACCTCTCGCATTTATAATATGGAAGATCAGTGAATTCGCTCCGGTGCCTGCGAACTGTTGAGCGACAGAAATTTCTGTCGACGTACTGATGAACTGACTAAAATGGTACGCGGTACCTGGTTGAAACTGAAACGAGTTGGTGCATCCTCTGTACAATGCAAGACCAGGGGTCTCCCCGAGGAGTGAAATGCCCTGGTTCAATAAGTCTTCAGTGCGTTTCCAAATAGGTTTAGTTTGACCTGAACGAAGGTTGTTGTTAAGAACGGCGTACAAAATATTGTCGCTCGAAAGTTTGCAGTCCTGGGTGTAGAGATTTATCATGGCTACAGCATGCTTGTTATCCTCATTGTAGCTAAACTCGTTCATTTTCTGAGTGGCTTTTGTCACACATTTTGAGCTTTTTGAATACTCTGCTTGCAGATCTTTGAACAAATCTTTAACATTTGCTGCGTAGAACTGTGAGTTAACTGCCCCTGTAAAATTATAATAGATGAAAAGGGAACTTTGAAAACCTTCGAACACGACAAATATTAAAATATTGCAGGCTCGGTTTGATTGAGCCTGTTCATGGACAGTAATGGAAATGCATATTACTACCCACGCCGCCTAGCCCCGGGTTCAGCGCAACTCAATATTTACACCAATAATAGTTAAACGCTTAGTTAAATATAATTCTCATACCCTACCCATCAAAATTGCCAAAAGTACCGACATGTGTGAGTTTTAAAGGTTTTCACAATGATGAATTAAATAATTCTTTGTTTGGATGTACACTGTAAATTGAATTGTAGGGAATTTTTAGGTCTAGCTTGTTTTCTTTTACACAGGTGGTTTTCGTTTACAGGTGGTCTTTAGATCAGGTTTGACAGCATTGTCAAACGGTATTAATTACATGTATTTTTGTTTACTTTTATTCGATTGTATTTATATAAAGTTATAAACTGAAGACAAATAAATAAAAGAAATTGCACAAGTTCCTGTATTTATTTCGCCATCACGTTCCTCTTCAGCTTCATCTTTTCCTCAACGTTATGAACATTCAAGTTTACAGTCATGGTTTACAACGAAATGATCGGAATGAAATTCAACACTGTTTTATTTAAACAATTCTATTGTATCAGTGTATCTTAAGTCTGATAATTATGTAGTTTTATTTTCTGAAAATATATTCAAAACTTTGTTTACAGGTAAGTATTCTGCTTTTTGTTGATTTCAATAAAATAGTCCACACGTGCTTAGTTATTTGTAATATCTGGCGTTGACGTAGTACGTTGGTATGGTAACGGGGTCCGTTCTAATACCCCAAACCACCCCAACCTACACCATACAACCGCAAACCACCTCAAACGACCTCCAATATAAGGTTACTAGATACTCGAATAATAATAAATCGCTGAGTGCCTATGAAAACACAACATTTTCTTTTTTGGAATTTCTTTATGTGTGTAAAAATTAAATAAATTGGCAAAGGTATATGTGTTTTAAAATCAAAAAGTAACCAATTGATACAATTATTGTCCATTCATTTTTTAAACTTTCTCTACTAAAGTTACCCCGTACAAACGCACGGAAGTTTCGTTTTGGCATGTAGACATATATGAATAACCTCAAAACAAGTCCATTTGTAAACTTTTACTTACGGCTACACAAATCCCATCTTCAGTTTTCAAGTATTACTCTTTACAAATGTGATAATGCGTAGACTTTTAGACAACCAGCGACATGAGGTTTTTATGCCCCTGCCATGAAATGGCGACGGGCATTAAGAGTTGCTCCTGTCCGTCAGTCCGTCCGTCCGATATTCTCGTGAACGCAACTCCTCCTACACTACTGGTGGGAATTTAATGAAACTTGACCACAATGCTTGGCCTGATACGTTGTTGTGCATAAAGGTGGGGTTTCGCTCTTACATGTTCCGTTCAGAAGTTATGGCCCTTTGATACTTCCATTTACATTAGTTTTAATAGGAGTATATCTCGTGAACGCAACTCCTCCTACACTACTGGTGGGAATTTAATGAAACTTGACCACAATGCTTGGCCTGATATGTTGTTGTGCATAAAGGTGGGGTTTCGCTCTTACATGTTCCGTTCAGAAGTTATGGCCCTTTGATACTTCCATTTAAATTTGTTTTAATAGGAGTATATCTCGTGAACGCAACTCCTCCTACACCTCTGCTGGGAATTTAATGAAACTTGACCACAATGCTTGGCCTGATATGTTGTTGTGCATAAAGGTGGGGTTTTGCTCTTACATGTTCCGTTCAGAAGTTATGGCCCTTTGATAATTCCATTTACATTAGTTTTAATAGGAATATATCTTGTGAACGCAACTCCTCCTACACCTCTGCTGGGAATTTGATGAAACTTTACCACAATGCTTGGCCTGATATGTTGTTGTGCATAAAGGTGGGGTTTTGCTCTTACATGTTCCGTTCAGAAGTTATGGCCCTT
Source organism: Corbicula japonica (assembly GCA_038501625.1). Classification (NCBI taxonomy): domain Eukaryota; kingdom Metazoa; phylum Mollusca; class Bivalvia; order Venerida; family Cyrenidae; genus Corbicula; species Corbicula japonica. The sequence continues at coordinate 906,742 of JAZAYU010000122.1, read as the reverse complement.
TGATACTTCCATTCACATTAGTTTTAATAGGAATATATCTTGTTTCTTATATTTTGTGTTAAGCAAAATATGCATTTTGCCCATAACTTTAAAACTACTTGAGATACTGCCTTGAAACTTGACATATATTTTCACCATCAAAATCTACATCATAACCAACAAGACCCATAACCCTGCTTCAAATATTTTTCAAATTATGCCCCTTTTTCACTGACATTTTGTGTTAAGAAAAATATACACTTTCCCTTAACTTCGTTTGGAATGGAGGGATTTCAAAATAACTTGGCACAAATGTTCAACATAACAAGGCGGTGTGTCGTGACGATATCCATGCCTGTAGGTCCAAGGTCAAGGTCACTGTTACTAAAAATAGAATTTTCTTGCAAAATCTTGTTTCTTATTGGATTTTTAAATAACTTGGTATAATTGTTCACCATATCAAGACGGTATGTCACGTACATGCCCAAGCCTTTAGGTCGAAGGTCAAGGTCACTGTTACTAAAAATAGAATTTTCTTGTCCGGGCTGTTTCTTTGTTATGAATGGAGGGATTTCAAAATAACTTGGCACAAATGTTCACCATGACAGGGCGATGTGTCGCGTACCATGCCCATGCCTGTAGGTCAAAGATCAAGGTCACTGTTACTAAAAATAGAATTCTCTTGTCCGGGCTGTTACTTTGTTATGAATGGAGGGATTTCAAAATAACTTTGCACAAATGTTCACTACGACAAGGCAGTGTGTCCGCACAATACCCAAGCCTGAAGGTCCAAGGTCAAGGTCACTGTTACTAAAAATAGACTTTTCTTGTCCGGACTGTAACTTCATTATAAATGGAGGGATTTCAAAATAACTTGACACAAATGTTCACCATGACAGGGCGGTGTATCGCGTACCATGCCCATGCCTGTAGGTTAAGGTCACTGTTACTTAAAATAGAATTTTCTTGTCCGGTCTGTAACTTTGTAACGAATACATTGATTTCAAAATAACTTGACACAAATGTTCATCATGACAAGATGGTGTGTCCCGTACCATGCCCATGCCTGTAGGTCCAAGGTCAAGGTCACTGTTACTAAAATAGAATTCTCTTGTCAGGGTTGTAACTACGTTAGGAATTTCAAAATAACTTAGCACAAATGTTCACCATGACAAGATGGTGAGTCGTGTACCTTGTCCATGCCTGTACGTCAAAGGTCAAGGTCACTGTTACTTAAAATATAATTTTCTCGTCAAGGCTATAACTTTGTTTTGAATGGAGGGTTTTCAAAATAACTTGGCACAAATGTTCACCATGACAAGGCGGTGTGTTGCGTACATTACCCATGCCTGTAAGTCCAAGGTCAAGGTCACGGTTACTTAAACTTGAATTTACTTGTTCAGGCTATAACTTCTTTATGAATGAAGGGATTTCAAAATAACTTGGCACAAATGTTCACTATGACATTGCATTGCATTACCACCAACTTCTTCACAGACATTTCCGTAATGAGAAGACAACAGTGCCACAAATACAAATAATTTACTTGATCATCAAGTTTATGTATATTCTTATAATTACTCGAACATCACTGTCTTTGAAATGCTATTATTCGCTGGCCCAACGACATCCTATTTACTTTAAAACACATCTATTTTGTGAATTTATTAAACTTTTACACACATCAAAATATTCCAAAAACTAAAGTGTTTCGTTTTCATTGGCACACAGTGTATTTTATCTTGCAAAATAGTTATTATTCGTCACATATTATTATATATTACTCATTGTTCACAACCACAAATAAGCAGTTAGGGATCGAACCCGCGCTGTCACGGCGGCAGCGCCTAGCTTTGCAATTCCGACAACGCAACCGATTGAACTAGACGGGACAACCCCAAAAAGGTTGATCGGATAGACCTCATATACGTTATCATCGCTGCAGGACATCGGAATTGATTTTATATCTTTATATGGATAAATAATCAGCAAATATTAAACATTTTGCAACTGCTCTCTCATTTTAACTCCACGTTTTTATCTTTAAAACTACTATAATTAAATACATTGTCGACATGAGATACGTACATTTTTAATAATGTTGAAATTCAAGTTTAACATGCCTAAGTTACAAATGTAAGCTGTTATCAGTTCAGTAAAGAAATAGATTGTGCAAATAAACACGTCTGGATTTTTGGCAACGAATAGCATATATGTATAATATCGATTTAGAAATTGATTGTTTTAAAATCTAAAACAATGACAACAGAAAACAGTGAAAATCAAACATTTATTATTTATTAAACGCGTGGAATAGCTATAATTCTTTATAATGTATTTATATAGTTAACGAATTTCAACCGCATGTCGCGCCTGCACTTATCCTCTAGTTTCATCAATTAGTGATACGTCTTTTAACACAAAAAAACTTCGAAACTTACCTGCAAGCACAACTAAAATCGTCACCAACAACATCATGGCAGTCGCTCCAGCTACTAGTGAGAAAGTTTCCGTTACTGCACTTAAAAATCAACGGTTTAAATTCTGCAAAGTCGAAACTAAAACTGACTAAATTCTATATATATATACTTAAGAGGTAATGCTATGCTACTCAAAATTTGATAAGGGAGACTTGTTTTATGTTATAAGTATTATATGGGTTAACAATTTAAACAGTTTATGATACATTATGTTTTGTTTGTATTGTTTACTTGATAAAATTAATTATTAAGTCATCTAAATGGAATTGTTGAAGTGAAACAAGAGTGTAAAATTTTCCTAGCGAGACTACTTACAGACTACAAAAGTGATTTTTTTTCATCAAAGCAACGATTTGTGTGTTCTGCGAATAGGCAACTATAATAGGCTACAGTATATTAATAATTCAATCCTTCTAAGCCTTCTGTATCAAACTCTTGATATACACTCGCCCGATCCGCTCGCCAATCAAGACAAATCTGTTATCACATACCTATTTAAAAAGACATTAGGTGCACTTGATTGGTGTCCCGAATCAGTCCTAGGTATACCGCGGGACACCGATGTACGCTCGTTTCAGTCCGGCTACTTGCGTGCGCATGTATTTCCGGTAAAGTCGGGACATACCGCATGGCCCGGTCAAAACAGCTCGGCGCATTTATTTCCAAGATGGCGTCGAAACAAAATGTGTAAGTTGAAATATTGAGAAATTGCCTATTATAGGACCCATATTTGTTTTCCATTCACATAGTATTTTGGTGGCCATTTTAAGATATCCCGAACTGCACTCTTTTCATCTGTACCGGATCGGTGTACCTATCACGTGATCGGAGTACTCGGCATATACCTGTCGGGACATTTCGGCGTATACAAACAAGTGCGCCTATTGCCTCTACCGGAGATCGTATTAGTACCCGACGGCGAAATAGCTGAACCATATTATTCCGATCACGCTACCGACTGAGCTAGCCCGAAAACGCTGTTCAGCTATCATCTATACGAAAGATCGTTTCCTACTTAAAACTATCGTAGATTGTTGCAATAGGTATGTCTTTGGTAAAAAAAAATCTTGAACCCTTTAATGCGTTGTGTTTTCTAAAGTTCTTTTTCAAGTTTTATTGAACTACGTTTTGCCGTCGAAGAGATTTGGTTGTATATAAAGTGCACTGACGTCTATGGACGACCATTTACAGAAGAGCTCTGATATAAACCATATTTATTAGACCTAATGAAAAAATTAATGTTAACCACAAATATTTATTGTTATTTGTGCATAAAATATTGAATATCTGAGTTATTATTGTTCCCAGTTTAGCGCCCCTCCCGCCTTAAACGAGGACTTTATCATGGCGGGGCGAAAGAAAATCTGAACGTGTAAGCATAGACAATACATGCCTGTCAGTGATTAACACAATCTATACTATTAAAAATAGGTTCGCCGATTTGTCGGAGAAACAGCGCGATCTCAATTTATTCTGTTCGTTGTCGCCGAAGCACTCATTTGTGAGCCTCTAAAGGGCACACCTGTGCCGTCTTAACATGATCTACACTGTTCGCTTTAGGGTTCATTAGGGCTATTTCTAATCAAGGTGAGACCAGTGCAAATCCAGACCAGACTTCATGCATAAATGTGCCTGCCGATCTAGATCCTAACTGGTGACAAACAAGTTAAAACGCGAAGGTATGGAGTAAAGTTTGCGCCTTTAAAAAATTATCCTCTTTATTACAGGAAGTCAGCAACGTAATTATGCATGTACCAGTTATCGGATAAACCCATTTGTCTAAAAGTACTAACAGTGCAGTGGCCTTAAGATATACAAAAACTGGCCTTAAGATTTATTCCATTAGCTCTTAGAAACTTCTTAACAGAAAAAATGTAATCATGTTTAAGCCAGCTTAATTCACTTATTGGAAATCCTTAGAAGCACTTTCTATTTCCTTCTCAGTTAGTTAATAGCAGTGTTAACTAATTACAATTTATGTGATAACCTTTACTTCTCGTTTTCATGTGACCTTAGGCAATTTTTTTTTTAATTAATTCTAACGTGATATTATCCATTATCCAAGCCGCTTATAAAAATTAAATTTGCAGATCAGAAAATACCATACCCAGAAAGAGAGCATGCATTTTAATCAATTTTATACAACTCGTACAAAAAAGAAAACTCGAGGGGTTACATTCTTGGAACGGTCAATGCCGAAGTATTTTGCCATTTGAAATTTAAATCAGGTTCTGGATGCACCATCCACCTTTGCCTTTTTAGGTTCTCACATAAATTCGCATGTTAATATTGCCCTGGTAAATTAGCTCTAACCCACCCTCCCACAAACTCAACATGTTGCACACTAAAGCAAACAAACACAAGAAGCTAATGGAACTGTCGAGCAAAACGGGCAGGTACTCTGAAGTTAAATCAGCAAGAACATTAAGAGAGGAATTATAGAAACTGAGAAAAAGGGGTTTGTTAGATTTTCTTTTTAGCATGTTCATGTTGATATTGTAATTTCTCCAGATTTTATCATCATATAATTTTATAAATGTTCTTTTTCTGTGCTTTGTATTGTCTTTTGGGCCCAGGTGGGCAGTGTTCGTTATGGGATATTAGATCAGAGGTCAAGTTCTTGTGTTTTATGATCCAAAGCTCTTTCGTGTGGTTAACACAAAGTAATCTACGGGATTCGTTCATTTCAGGGCCCAAAATCATAAAACTGAAGATGGAGACCAGTCTCAAATATCTAGTATCTGATTTGCTGAAATGGAGACCAGTCGCCATTTCAGCCAATCAGATGCTTGAGATTTGAGACAGGTTTCCAGTTTTCGTTTTACGATCTTGGGCCCAGACCGGTTCTCGTGATAGCTGTGTAGATATTATTTAGAGAACGTATACACTAAGACGACTGGTGAGAATTATGCTAAAAATGTCACTGTCACTTTAATTCTTAATATTTATCGAAGCAACATCAGTTTTAGGAATATCTTATTTTTACAGATACACGACATTAAAATACGCAACGTGATGAAGAAAAGCGGTAAAATCAGTTCAGGAAGAACGCTATAATCGGGATCATGCAACTACAGTGTACTCAACACAAGTAACAGCTTAAAGCGGGGCTCTGAATCTGTGTTCCGCCACGGAAGCTGGTTTATTCATTGCCAACTTTCTCACTGTCTTAATTACTTTACTGGCTTCATTTATATCTTGCCCGAGGTCAACTACGACTATTCTATTAAAATTATTCTCGTCTTGTGCACCATTAAATAATATCATTTAGTACTTTAAAATGTTACTTCCTTGTTCTAATTTTATACCACGGTGGATTTCCGTTCCAGTAAAATTAGTAAAACGGATAAAAAACTAAACATTATTTAAACATTAAAACATGTTAAAATGTTAAAAAATATTTTCACAAATAGCGAATAAAATCAAGGTTAATTATTTTTACAGAACACAATTGAAGTTTGATCAGCGTATAAAATAATGTTTATGGATTGAAAGTATTTATGCCAAAATCAAACCAATTTATTTTGTGCTTATGATGAATCCTACTATATAACTATCAAATCTTGATATTCACGTACTAGCAGAATAACCGTTTGCACGCGATATGGAATACTACTATCCATATAGTGATGGAAAACGATGTAAGTAGCCTACCAATCGCTCAGTACGGGGGAGCTAAAGGGGTCGGCATGTAACCATTCTGTTGATAAACGCAGTCATTAAATGAGACAGATTTTGTTATTGATAATCATGTTCTGACTTCTTTGTGCTGATCAATTTATCCCTTCCCTCCAAATATACACCTTTATTGCATGCGCGAACAGTGTAGATCCAGATCAGCTGACGGGATAGGATAGTATGGGACAGGGACGGGATGGGGAAGGGGCGGGATGGGATGTGAAGGGACAGGACGGGATGGGATGGGACCGGGACGGGATGGGATGTAAAAGGACGGGACAGGATGGGATAGGAAGTGAAGGGACGGGGTGGGATGTAAAGGGATGGGATTATTTTTGACTCCCCTCCACCAAACAGAGGCATCAGTCATTACCAGAGAGTATGGTACTGTTATTGTGACGTAATTCGATGACGTCCAATCATTAGTACACACGCACTACATATGTAACACTGCCATTATTACTTTCCTGATGTTTCTGATAGGTTGGTAATAGATTATTTAGAATTACAAACCTCAGGATATAGCATTACCAGGGTCAACCCAGATCACTTTTGCTTCACTCTGAAAAATCTAGCTGTGAGACAGTCTCACTTTCTTTCACACTTGTTTCGCATAGACAGTGTGATGCTCTGTACTGCTTACACCATTATTCTTTGGCAATTTAGAGTTTCCCAGTGCAAGTCAGAATTGTCATCAGAATAAACCTTTACTCCATATGTACGAGTTTTATTTGCATGCTTGGCCAGTGTAGATTCAGATCGGAGTCCGGGACGGCACAGATGTGCCAGCTGACCTAGATCTACACTGGTCGGGTTTGGTCAGATATAATAAACATAACATAATAAATAAAAAGCAAACAGAGCACATCCTGATAGGGCATATCTAGTCAGGCCTTAATAGCAAAATGTAACTCGATCGTTTTGTTTGTGGCTTTAAATTAAAAGAGAATACAAAAACTAATAAAAGATGGTAATAAGCAAAATAATTTTCGTATGGTTCATTAGCCTAAATTATTTTAAATTCTACCTGGTTTCTCGTGTTCCTGAAATGAGCGCTTGTTCTAATCTAATAAACTGGGTTAGTTTGCATAATAAATAATTTCTTTATTCCTTGCAAACTCCATGCGTTATTATCGATTTACACAAAAACACTTTTTGGGTCCAAATACTTAAAATTTTAAAGAAATTGTGTCAAGAGTACATAAATAAACCCATAGCATTCACTATTAATATGCAAGTCCGCAAACAGCACCTCGTTGTGAAATTGTGTAACAGAACACTAAAGAAAAATAGCGAGATCTAAACATTCCCTCAACTTCTATTTACCCAAATTCACAATAACTAAACAACACAAAACATCATTTTAAATGCCCAAATGAGTAATATGATACTGACAACAATTTATTATGTCCTCGTGACTTACATATGTAAACTTTACGAGATATTAGTAAAAGTGTGTTTGACTTTCAATTTCCTGGTCGCTTCCTGGTCGCGTAAATGGATGACAATCACTGATTTCTCTTTTAGTAGTTGAATTTTTTTTTACAAAGTATACAACATTTTCTTATCAGAATCATTGCACTCACGCGGGAGTTTTAAATAATGTTTTGTATCGCTTAGTTTTTGTGAATTTATGTAAATAGAATTTAAAGGAATTTTTAGGTCTAGCAATTTTTCTTTACTTTTTCTACCGTGTCTTACTGTGTGCAAAATAAAGATACATTAGTAACATTCATTTGTGCAAAGTTTCATTGAACGGCATTTTTCCATTATTGAGATTTTGATAATTTTCTTTTTATCGATGAACGTGATTTGGAGGAGTGTGGTAAGCCCTTAATATACAGTACAAACAGCGCAGAATTTGCCCTTCTTTTAAATTACTATGGTGTACCAAAATCACTGGCATGTTTACACACCATCACCTGAACATGCCAAACACCACAAAGTTTCTCTGTGGACAATGTCATACATACATGATGGGTCCCTGTGGTCACTTATTAAATCCTTTATTTAGTGGGTTAATCTTATAATCTTGTTCAGTTTTTTTTAAATAAAAACAATGTTGATTCAGTTTTCACAGTTAATAACTTAACCTACTTCATGGACACACCTTTTTACCACATGGACAGCCCATGTAAATCCAGATCAGATGGCAGAGATGCAGATTAAGATCAGCTGGAGCATCTTTGTCTTTAAAATGTGATAACACTCTAGTTTTATGCTTATCTTGTGTAGGAATTAAAGACGGTAAGAAATCTTTCATCATTATCATCTTTCTTTTATGTGATTTTTATAAAAAGACCCTACATGTAATAAATAAAGTATGGCAACAGTATGAATTGTTCACTGTTAACTGCAACAGCAATTTATGTACATCTTCATAAGCCACAAAAGGTACTGTGTAACTTATTAGTTATCAGAGATGATTTAAAATAAAACATTTATTTCCAGAGATGTGTATCACCAAGCTTATGAAGGCTTTAGAGTTGATACTTATGCCGAATTGGTAGACAGCTATGGCACAGAATATGAACATTACCATAGTAAACAGATACAAGATTTGCATAAATTTTCTTTATTTTCATGTATTAGAGCTGCATAAATGTATAATACTAATACAGAGACATCACACTGAATCTACCAGTGCATGAATATAAGTTATTATGTTGGTTTCTTTTGACATTTTACTTCATGAACACGCCCTTTAACACATTAGTGACAAGTGTATATCCAGTTCAGCAGGCTTATCTGTGCAGTTTGATCAGGATCTGTACTGCTAACGTTTAGATTTATGAGGTTATTTCTGACCAAGAGGCAAACAGTTTAGATCCAGATCAGACCCCAAATATGTTCAGCTGACCTGGAACTATACTTTTGTCCATGTGATAAAAAAAGTCTCCATAGAGTAAGTCAAGAGTCAGGATTCATGAAGTAATTATCAGAGCATGAAAAATCAATGTATTTGACAATTTTTTTCAAGTGTTTAAATATGTCAAATCAATTTCGACTGTCAACAAATAAATTTCTGAAATTATTCTTGAAAGTAAATTAATTGGCTATTGAATTTAATATTTCAGGAAAACAGCTTCTCATGGAATGCTGTGGGGAGATCAGTTTAACAGTTCTAGACAGTAGAGGGAGCATACCTACATATATTACTTTAACCGCTAATTCCTGCAATAGAAGGTGCTGCTTGGGAAGTTTATGCCAATGGACAAGAAAAAGAATTGTCTATACAATTATACTGTTTGATTGTGATATCAAGTAATACAAAAAAACGTTTTACTGTTGACCTCATTGACGAACAGTAACTGAACAACACCATTAGTATAATTTTGTTATGAATATAATTTGCTGTTTAATAGAACCATAGAAAATATGAATAGACTTCTTCAGCATTTGCCTTTCTGTTCGTGGACTAATTTGAATGTTTCATTATATTCGGATAAAAAATTGCTCTACTGTCACTCACAGTATTATCTTAAGTCCTCAGACTTAAAAGTATGTTTGTTTATTTCAAGCTGGAATATTCAAAGAATATGACAAGCTTTGCTACTTTCTCTGTCGTTGATGTCACCATATTCCAACTCAGAATTTTAGGTGTTGTGGAATGATGTTTTACAATCTACCTTGTTAACCGATTTTTATGAGTCTATATTTCTAATACCATCTGTCAGCCTTGCAATTTGATCACATTTTGGTGCTGTTTAACAAAGAGTTTTCAGGCAAACTGGTGAATTTAACTTCTCACAGGATTCTTCCAAACTTCACAGAATCATTCACCTCATTAAGATGTAGTGTTGCATCTTACAACCTTGACCAGTTTTGGTTCAAAAGTAAAACAACAACTGATGACTTGTTTCGTTGTTTTACTGTTAAACATACGGTATCCATCACTTTTGATTTGTCGATTCCGAGAGAGGCAGTGCCTTAGTTCATATAATTAAAACTGAAGAGCTTAAAATGGTACAAATGCTTGTACACTGACGTCTTCAGCAGAGTGGTATTGTTACTGCACACACTTCAACTAACAACATTTACAATCAATTTCGCCGAGCCGAAACAAGATTAAGTACCTACTATGTATTTTCTGCAAAAATGCATAAAACACTACATAAGACAAGATTAATCGCTAACATTAGTTCTTGCACAACTTCTTAATTATCAACGCTCTTTACTTTTTGTCTTACATCCAGTAAAGATCAAGTTATTAGTTTAGCTTGACTACTGTACCATCTAATTAGGTAAGTTGAAAGGGTTTTTGAAACCACAGGCGAAAGTCTTTTATGGTCTATTAAAATACGGGTGTCTTTTTGAAAAAAACTTTAATCAAATAATTTTCATACGTTCTTTTTGTCAATTTACGATTTATTCACACTGTATACTCACTATCGCTACTTCAAATTATATTAAACATTTTGCGAGTTTTTTTCGCCGATACACAAATATAATCAGTTTAAAATCACTGATGCAATATGCTACTTCTCAACCAGTCTTCATTTTAATTTAATTTATAAAGACAATATAAAAACTGGATTTCATCGCACAGCGACGTTTTTTTTCTTCTTCCTTATTTGCCGGAAGAGAACCTCGACTCGGGCAGTGTGATGCTTATGTGGACTTCGTTGGCAACATCAGTGGGTCATGAGAGGATCTGTATTGTCCGCTTCACCCACATTAACCTATTAAATGTCATTCTCACGTGAACTACAATAAACTTTTCGTGCATCATTATTTGAACATCGTGCACATGGCAATTTTCCTTACAGTGCGTACACAAAATGGCCATGTATTCAGAGTTCATCATATTTTCTTTCATTTCGATATCCATAAATTGAGTTCCAAACACACATACAGGTTGTTTCATTTTATTGGAAAAAGTTAAATATTCATATCAAAATAGATACACTAATCAAAAAATTGCCTATCTATACATTAAAAAGCAATGACGAAAAGAGAGAATGGGATTATGAAAAGATCAATTTCAAATATATAACTCCTCCACAAACATTTAACGAAAAATAGAGAACATGATGAATAACCGTCTTGAAACTGTCAGTGGTGAAAAATATGCCACTACGAGTGTAAAACAGATTCTAGGGTATACCGAAAAAATCTAAAGTGCGTATGTGCCAAAAGAGGATCTCATGTTAAAAACAAGTATAAGTTGTCTTGGTGAATTAGCTCCGACCAACCCATCTATTCGAGTTTGACGTATAATGAGAGAGTGTAGGTTGCATCTTTAATGGAAACATCTATAAAAATCCGACTTTTTTTGTAGTCGTCGTAAAGCGTATTTACAAGATAGCTTGTACAAACTGGATAGCGATAGTGACACATAACATTATGGAACTGGTAGTTAGAACAGCTGCTCCGCTGATGGTGTTGTCACTGTCGCAGAACGAAGCTTCTATGACGGACGTATCTGATCGGCGCCGACGTCCTGTATATTGTAGTACAACCCTTTTGATGCCGTTATACGTATCCACGGTCTGCACAGTGAATGTCCTTGAAGATTTTAGGAGAACTTCCTTTTCCTAGGGGATCTGAGAAAATTGTTCAATAAAAAGACCTCTCGCATTTTCTATATGGAAGATAATTGAATCCGCTTCGTTGCCTGCGAAATCTTCAGCGATAGAAATATCTAGCGACGTACTAATGAACTGACTAAAATGGTACGCGGTGCCTGGCTGAAACTGAAACGAGTTGGTGCATCCTCTGTACAATGCAACGAACGTGGCCTCCCCGAGGATTGAAATGCCCTGGTTCAATAAGTCTTCAGTGCGTTTCCAGATAGGTTTAGGATAACCTGAGCGAAGGTTGCTGTTAAGAACCGCGTACAAAATCCCGCTTGAAAGTTTGCAGTCCTGTGTGTAGAGATTTATCATGGCTACAGCATGCTCATTGTGTACACACCGGTCACGTGATCATCACATTGACCTGTGTACTTTCGCTCAAAGTACACTGGGATTGGGACTAGTTAGCTCGATGACGTGACCGCTATTTATAGAATGCCACTAGATCCGCTCTAACATACAGAAATAAGACAGTGTTCAAAAGTCACATTAGACTTAAAATCAGCGATATACAACTCAATATTACGGGTTATCTGATACGTTTCTAAACTAAATCGACAAAAAATACCATATTTATTCATTTGTCTACGGTTAATTGACGTAACTACATTGCGGACTGTTAACTCCGCGTATGAAGACAAAAATCCTGGTTAGGATTGTTATGCGTTCTTATGATAGAGGTCTATGTTAGCCTGATGACGTGACCGCTATATATAGAATGCAGCATGCTTGGTATCCTGGCTATTTATACTTTGCGGAACGGAACGAAACGGAACGGAACAAACATTGAGGCACCACACGGGGCACAGCATTTTTTTTTACTAATATGTAAATATATTAAATAATAATAACGATCTAATGAAACTGCCTAGCGAACAGTCGATCAAGGGCTTTTTCGAACTGAACCATCTGAAAACCCACTTCTAAATGGATATTAATTATATAAAATCTTCGGGACTGCAAACAGTTGTTCCGTTTCGTTCCGCAAAGTATAAATATCCCATAGAATAATGATATTCTACGGAACGGAACGGAACAAGATTTATTTTTTCTTGTCAATGGAATTTTTCATCCTGGAAAATTACAGGTACACGAATTTATTACATGCAACCTAGCTGTTTTTAAAAACTATGTTCTTGACTTAGTCAATATAGGAAATCCTATAGCCATAAAATTTATATATTTAAATGTTTTGCACTTGTTGCAGTAATTTAATATTTATTATTCATATAAAATGACGAATGAAAAAAAATGAGTAGACAATCTAAATATTTTTTGGCAATATCAGGACCTCTTTGATATGTATCGAATGGCCGTCATATCCAGTACACTCATTTTGTATTATATAAAATTCTAAAAAATATTAATATTCATCGTAAACAAATTAAAATTGAAAACATGCTTGCCATATATAAATTGATATTACATGCACTAATAAAACTGAAATATTACTATTACAGTCAGCATTGTGTACAAACCATGTCTTCAACTCTATTTATTGTGATTCCGTTTCGTTCCGCAAAGTATAAATATCCCCTAAGATAATAGGCGCACTTGATTGGTGTCCCGAATCAGTCCTAGGTATACCGCGGGACACCTATCTACGCTCGTTTCAGTCCGGCTACTTGCGTGCGCGTGTATTTCCGGTAAAGTCGGGACATACCGCATGGCCCGGTCAAAACAGCTCGGCGCATTTATTTCCAAGATGGCGAAGAAAAAAATGTTTAAGTTGAAATATTGAGAAATTGCCTATTATAGGACCTCTATTTGTTTTCCATTCACATAGTATTTTGATGGCCATTTAAAGGTATCCCGAACTGCACTCTATTCATAAGTACCGGATCGGTGTACCTATCACGTGATTGGAGTACTTGGCATATATACCTATCGGGACATTACGACGTATACAAACAAGTGCGCCTATTGATATTTAGCGGAACGGAACGGAACAAGATTTGTAGCTGCCAACTTCCCTACATGAATCAGAGGTGGAGGACAAATGATGTTAGACTAAATGTCTTATCAAATCGGCATGGAGAACATTGCCCACCCAAGGATCGAACTCGCGACACTGATGCTCCTACCTACTGATCTAAGCGGGCGGGTTGGAAAGTTATATAATTATCGTAAACAAATTAAATTTGAAAACATGCTTGCCATATATAACTTGAATTTAAATGCACTAATTAAGCTGAAATATCACTATTACAGTCAGCGTTGTGTACAAACCTTGTCTTCAACTCTATAAATTGTGATTCCGTTTCGTTCCGCAAAGTATAAATATCCCCTAAGATAATGATATTTAGCGGAACGGAACGGAACAAGATTTGTAGCTCCAACTTCCCTTCATGAATCAGAGGTGGACGACAAATGATGTCAGACTAAATGTCTTATCAAATCGGCACGGAGAACATTGCCCGCCCAAGGATCGAACTTAGACACCGACGCTCCTACTTATTGATCTAAGCGGGCGGGTTGGAAACTTCTATAATTATCGTAAACAAATTCAATTTAAAAACATATAATTTGAATGTGCATGCACTAATAAAGCTGAAATACATGTATCACTATTACAGTCAGCATTGTGTACAAACCATGTCTTCAACTCTATAATTGTGATTCCGTTTCGTTCCGCAAAGTATAAATATCCCCTAGGATAATGATATTTAGCGGAACGGAACGGAACAAGATTTATGACTCATTTCCTCCTTTATAATGCGTGTATAAACTTCACTTATATATAATCAGTTATGATGCATAAATTAAACAGCAGACTACCTATCCTGCTTATGAAGACTCGTCACTTTGTTTTAGAAATGACAACACATTAATCATATACAAATATGTGGAAACTATCTAATCTTACACAAATTAAATTTGAGAACATGTTAGAAATATATTTTTTGAAATTACATGCACTAATAAAGCTGAAATATTACTATTACAGTCAGCATTGTGTACAAACCATGTTTTCAACTCTATAAATTGTGATTCCGTTTCGTTCCGCAAAGTATAAATATCCCCTAGGATAATGATATTTAGCGGAACGGAACGGAACAAGATTTGTTATTCAAAATCCATTTCCTCCTTTATAATGCTTGTATAAACTTCACATATAAATAATCATTCATGATGCATAAACAAAATCGCATGCTTCATATCCTGCTAATGAAGACTCGTCACTTTTAGAAATCACAACATATAAATCAAATACAGAAATGTGGAACTTATATAACACCGTTTTCAACAGTATTTCAGTCATGTAACGATGGACAGTTAACCTAAACGGTGTTCCTGGATTCTGTACCCGTACTTACTTGTTCTCCGCAAGTAACTGCCAACTTCCCAGATCGAACTTGCGACTCTGCGGCCCGGAGACCGACGCTCTTACCTACAGACCTAAATGTGCGTGTTGGAAACTATATCATTATCGTAAACAAATTAAATTTAAAAACATGTTTGCCATATAATTTGAATGTGCATGCACTAATAAAACTGAAATATCACTATTACAGTCAGCATTATGTACAATCCTTGTCTTCAACTCTATTTATTGTGATTCCGTTTCGTTCCGCAAAGTATAAATATCCCCTAGGATAATGATATTTAGCGGAACGGAACGGAACAAGATTTGTAACTGCCAACTTCCCCACATAAATCAGAGGCGGAGGACAAATGATGTAAGACTAAATGTCTTATCAAATCGGCACGGAGAACATTGCCCGCCCAAGGATCGAACTACCGACACCGACGCTCCTTCCTATTGATTTAAGCGGGCGAGTTGGAAACTTATATAATATCGTAAACAAATTAATTTTTCAAGCAATCTTAAAGAATGTTGATCAAAATGTATCCATTTAAAAAAGTTCATTGTACATGCAATCTTGATCTTATTTGACCAGAATGTATTCTTCTATGAAATTTTGGTTCCTTTCGAAATTGGTTTAGGTCAGGTCAATAAAGGTCGTGAGCTTAGTTATTTACAAAAAGTAACAGAGAAGCCATGCAGCACATCATTGAAGTATGAGACTTCTTGCTTATTAGAACTTAAATGAATACCTGCGAAATACTTTTATTAATTGTGAATGGAATGAAACACCAAAAACTGATTTTAAGAATAGTAATTACATTACACACTTTTCACTACATACTTGAATGTTTTGACGAGCAGCTATGTTACGACGTAGAATAAGTTACTCATGGTACAACCTGGTGCCTAAGTGTCCTTGATGATGCAATTTATAAACAAATACAGCGTCGCCTGCTCATCCAAATTAAATAAAGTGTTAATTGAATTGACTAGAATTTGCGAACACTATTATACCATTATAAGTTTTGTAATTTATCACCCCATCTTACCGACTTTGAACCTGTAATTTATTTGCATTCAGCAAATATGTTCCAATACACAGTCGATTCAATACATTGTTCCTCATCAGAGAATCAGACGCCCGGATTAACCTGTTTATGCAACGAATCATAAATCTGATTAATGTGCACGTGCCATGGATGTATCAAGCTGAGAGATAGCTGTACATATGGAGTTCTATTAATTATTGTGCGTAAGATGTTGATTAACAAATGACTGTTCAGTCTAACCAACAAGTGTCTTAGCTCTGGGAGATAGTTTTACTACCGACTGCAGGTTCTCAGCGGGTATCAATTAACACCTCCTTGATAATAGACTGGAGAATTGATGAGGGATTATGATCCCTAACTGCCCTGTAACATGTAAAGGGGTTTCTTATTTTCAAAACGCCGTTACAAAAAATAAATTATTAAATACAATAATGTCATAAAATTTGAATTAAAATGTTCACATAAATTTAATTTGTATATTAAGTGTACAAGAGATAATATGCAGGGTTGTATAACATAGGGAAAAAAACTTATGGAAATGTAGTGGTCAGTCAAAACATTTCTTACATTTTTGTTGTTTTTATAAAGTTTTAAAGTGATATAACTTTTCCTCAGTATTTCTAAATGATTTTTATGAATTCATTGTAATTGATTAAATTAAAGTGAAAGAACTTGTTTAAAATGATTTTTACACAAAGATTTCTTATAAATACTTTAAGACTCAGCACCGCCAGATTCTGCTGTTTTTTTCTATTAATTTTACTTAATTATTCTGACCTCCTTTTTAAGATATTCTGATGATTTTTTACATTGTTTTTTAACATATTGTCAAATAAAACAATAATAAAATATAATAATTATATAACCATTTGGTGAGGATACTTACAAAACAAAATTAAGGTATTTTTGACAAAATGACTGCACAACCCGATTTTGCCTTTTTTTCATCTCCATTTATTTTACTTAATTATACTGACGTCATTTTTTAAGAAATCATACCAATGTTTTTTTATATTGTTCGTTAAAATATTGCCGAATAGTACAATCAAATAGAACAATAATTCTGTAAACCGTTTGGTTTGCATAACTTCAACATTTTGACAAAATTCTGACAAAATTGTTTTTTTTTACTTTTATGACCTCCTATGACACACATGTACATATATGATACATAGACATGTAAAGAGTCTTTCGGACGAGACTTTAAACCGAATTTCCGTGTTGATGTTCTATCTGCATCTGGCACGTTAAAGAACCAGGGAAGCTTCTGGAATTGGAGTGTTTTCTGTATCTTGCGCTATCCTCCGCAACCTAAAATCACTAACACTCTTCTGGAGGCGTCACCCATATGGGCAACCGGTTGCGACGATAAATAAACGAAAAAAATTAATTAAAATGACGTTTGTCGAAATTAAACAAACTTTAATTGCTAAGGCTTTGAAGCTATGTCGAGTATTTTAAAATACTGTTATGTTTCAGAACTTTAAACTTATCACCGTGCTATCGATTTGCCTTTTCTGTTTCATTTCACACACTACTACAACTGGTAAGATATTTCGAATATGGGTGAGAGAAAGGGTTCTTTGAAGATGTCCAACAGCGCTTACATTCATACTGAATAACTCACTGAATTACTTCGTTATCATTTATTAGTCCATGCATATTCAAATTATATATGGCAAATGTGTTTTCAAATTTAATTTGTTTACGATAATTATATTATAACTTTCCAACCCGCCCGCTTAGATCAGTAGGTAGGAGCATCAGTGTCGCGAGTTCGATGCGGAATTTAATTTGTGTAAGATTAGATAGTTTCCACATTTCTGTATTTGATTAATATGTTGTTATTTCTAAAAACAAAGTGACGAGTCTTCATTAGCAGGATAGGTAGTTTGCTTTTTAATTTATGCATCATAACTGATTATATATAAGTGAAGTTTATAAATAATTATAAAGGAGGAAATGAGTCATATATAACAAATCTTGTTCCGTTCCGTTCCGCTAAATATCATTATCCTAGGGGATATTTATACTTTGCGGAACGAAGCGGAATCACAATTTATAGAGTTGAAGACAAGGTTTGTACACAATGCTGACTGTAATAGTGATATTTCAGCTTTATCAGTGCATGTAATTTCAAAAAAAATATATGGCAAACATGTTCTCAAATTTAATTTGTGTAAGATTAGATAGTTTCCACATTTCTGAATATGATTAATATGTTGTCATTTCTAAAAACAGTGACGAGTCTTCATTAGCAGGATAGGTAGTCTGCTATTTAATTTATGCATCATCAAAAAGCAAAATGTGCATATCAGGAATCGCCACACTAAAAAACACAGCCTCCCCACGCAGCGAAAAAGAAGAGAGGAAGAGAGAGAGCGCATGTTTTACATAAGTATGTCAATTAAATAGGACGCCACAAACAATTAACGAAGAAGAGAACCTTTGGGGATACCGCCTTGGAACGGTCAGTGGCAAAACGATTTGCCACTGGGGGTTTAAACCAGGTTCTAGGGTGCACCAACCTCACACTTGCCCCAACAGGTTCTCGTATCACAAAACAAGTACAAATTGTCTTGGTGAAATAACTCCAACACACCCATCAGCTCAACAATGTTGCATGCAAAAGCATACAAACATATAAACATAAGAATTTAATAGCTGGAGTAAAATCAGCAAGAACACGATGACAGGGATAAAAGAAACAAATCGAGCTTCTAGGTTCTTTTAAGAAAAGATTTCCCCATAAACCTTCATAAACTCTAACACCCCTGCCACCGTCGTCCAATCAAAGAGGTAAGCATAATGATCAACTGCAGATGGGTTAATTGCCAGGCCTGCAGAGCGCTGTAAAATATCATGTTGGTAACCTTTTTAAATTTACAGATGGTTTTTACGAATAACCGGGAGAAATTAACATCGCCTTTTATCTTCTTAAGTTTATAAATTAAATCTCCATAAAAAACTGGCTGTGAAATTCCTTGTTGCAATAGTGATTTTAAACTGCAGCTGTATTAATGAATTAGATCTGGATATCGGCGATAAAACTTGCAAAAAGTTTTCCTTAATTTGTGATACCGATAACCTTGTTTTAAAAGTTTTTCTGTAATGCAAAGATTACGTTCATTGAAATCATTCACATCGTTGCAAGCTCCTGAAAAGCGAACAAGCTGTGAGATATAAACCCCGTAAGAAGTTGCACGAGGAACATCGCCGTCTAGAAACGGAAAATTTACTATATTAAAATTAAAATCATCTCTTTTATCATAAATTTTAGTAGTGACGTAACCATTTTCGATGGATAAATTTAAATCAAGGAAGTTTGCTTGCTTTTCTGAAGTGTTCGCTTTATTAAGCTGTAGTTCTTTAGGATAAATCTTATCAACCAGTGATGGAAAATGGTTATTATCTATATTTAATAAATCATCAAGGTACCTCGAGGTGTTGTTAAAAGCTGTAATAATATCATCTTGATGTTCGGTAGAAAGAGATAACATAAAACATAACATAACTGATTATATATAAGTGAAGTTTATACAAGCATTATAAAGGAGGAAATGAGTCATAAATAACAAATCTTGTTCCGTTCCGTTCCGCTTAATATCATTATCCTAGGGGATATTTATACTTTGCGGAACGAAGCGGAATCACAATTTATAAAGTTGAAGACATGGTTTGTACACAATGCCGACTGTAATAGTGATATTTCAACTTTTATTAGTGCATGCATATTCAAATTATATATTGCAAATGTGTTTTCAAATTTTATTTGTTTACGATAATTATATAACTTTCCAACCCGCCCGCTTAGATCAGTAGGTAGGAGAATCAGTGTCGCGAGTTCGATCCTTGGGTGGGCAATGTTCTCCATGAAGATGATAAGTCATTTAGTCTGCCATAATTTGTACTCCACCTCTGATTCTTGTGGAGAAGTTGGCAGTCACAAATCGTGTTCGGTTCCGTTCCGCTAAATATCATTATCCTAGGGGAAATCTTGTTCCGTTCCGTTCCGCTAATATCATTATCCTCGGGGATATTTATACTTTGCGGAACGAAACGGAATCACAATTTATAGAGTTGAAGACAAGGATTGTACATAATGCTGACTGTAATAGTGATATTTCAGCTTTATTAGTACATGCACATTCAAATTATATGGCAAACATGTTTTTAAATTTAATTTGTTTACGATAATAATATAGTTTCCAACACGCACACTTAGGTCTGTAGGTAAGAGCGTCGGTCTTCGGATCGCAGAGTCGCAAGTTCGAACCGGGAAGTTAGCAATTACTTGCGGAGAACAGGTAAGTACGGGTTCAGAATCCAGGAACACCATTTAGGTTAAATGCCCATCGTTACATAGCTGAAATACTGTTGAAAATGGTGTTATAGTTTCCACATTTCTGTATTTTATTAATATGTTGTGATTTCTAAAAGTGACGAGTCTTCATTAGCAGGATATGTAGCCTGCGATTTTGTTTATGCATCATGAATGATTATTTATATGTAAAGTTTATACAAGCATTATAATGGAGGAAATGGGTACACAATGCTGACTGTAATAGTGATATTTCAGCTTTATTAGTGCATGCACATTCAAATTATATGGCAAACATGTTTTTAAATTGAACTTGTTTACGATAATTATAGAAGTTTCCAACCCGCCCGCTTAGATCAGAAGGTAGCAGCACCAGTGTCGCGAGTTCGATCCTTGGGTGGGCAATTTTCTTCATGCCGATTTGATAAGACATTTAGTCTGACATCATTCGTCCTCCACCTCTGGTTCATGTAGGGAAGTTGGCAGCTACAAATCTTGTTCCGTTCCGTTCCGCTAAATATCATTATCCTAGGGGATATTTATACTTTGCGGAACGAAACGGAATCGCAATAAAAAGTATTGAAGACATGGTTTGTACACAACATGTATAATCCATAGTTTCCAACCTGTACACTTAGATCTGTAGGTAAGAGCGCCGGTCTTCGGATTGCAGAGTCGCAAGCCGTTCGATCCTCGGGCGGGCCATTTTCTCCGTGCCGATTTGATAACACATTGTGTGTGACATCATTCCTCCTCCACCTCTGATTCATGTGGGGAAGTTGGCAGTTATTTGTGGAGAACAGGTAAGTACGGGTACAGAATCCAGGAACACCGTTTAGGTTAACTGCCCATCGTTACATGACTGAAGTACTGTTGAAAACGGTGTTATAAGTTCCACATTTCTGTATTTGATTTATGTGTTGTGACTTCTAAAAGTGACGAGTCTTCATTAGCAGGATAGGTAGCCTGCGATTTTGTTTATGCATTATTAATGATTATTTATATGTAAAGTTTATACAAGCATTATAAGGAGGAAATGGGTACTGAATAACAAATCTCGTTCCGTTCCGTTCCGCTAAATATCATTATCTTAGGGGATATTTATACTTTGCGGAACGAAACGGAATCACAATAAATAGAGTTGAAGACATGGTTTGTACACAATGCTGACTGTAATAGTGATATTTCAGCTTTATTAGTGCATGCACATTCAAATTAGATGGCAAATATGTTTTTTTTAATTTAATTTGTTTACGATAATTATATAAGTTTCCAACCCGCCCGCTTAGATCAATAGGTAGGAGCGTCGGTGTCTAAGTTCAATCCTTGGGCGGGCAAATTTCTCCGTGCCGATTTGATAAGACATTTAGTCTAACATCATTTGTCCTCCACCTCTGATTCATGTTGGGAAGTTGGCAGCTACAAATCTTGTTCCGTTCCGTTCCGCTAAATATCATTATCTTAGGGGATATTTATACTTTGCGGAACGAAACGGAATCACAATAAATAGAGTTGAAGACATGGTTTGTACACAATGCTGACTGTTATAGTAATATTTCAGCTTTATTAGTGCATGTAATATCAATTAATATATGGCAAGCATGTTTTCAAATTTAATTTGTTTACGATGATTATTTATACTGTTTAGAATTTTAAATAATACAAAATGAGTGTACTGGAAATGACGGCCATTCGATACATATCAAAGAGGTCCTGATATCGCCAAAATTATTTAGATTGTCAACTCATTTTTTTTTCATTCGTCAGTTTATATGAATAATAAATATTAAATTACTGCAACAAGTGCAAAAAATTTAAATATAGAAATTTTATGTCGATAGGATTTCCTATTTTGACTAAGTCAAGAATATAGTTTTTAAAACAGGTTGCATGTAATAAATTCGTGTACCTGTAATATACCAGGATGAAAAATCCATTGACAAGAAAAAATAAATCTTGTTCCGTTCCGTTCCTTAGAATATCATTATTCTATGGGATATTTATACTTTGCGGAACGAAACGGAACCACTGTTTGCAGTCCCGAAGATTTTATATAATTAATGTCCATTTAGAAATGGGTTTTTAGAAGGTTCAGTTCGAAAAAGCCCTTGATCGACTGTTCGCTAGGCAGTTTCAATATTTCATTATTTTTATTTGATATATTTACATATTAGTAAAAAATTGATGTGCCCCGTGTGGTGCCTCAATGTTTGTTCCGTTCCGTTTCGTTCCGTTCCGCAAAGTATAAATAGCCGGTATCCTCACTGTAGCTAAACGCATTCATTTTCTGCAAGGCTATTGTCACACATATTGAACTTTGTGAATCCTCTGCTTGCAGATCTTTGAACAAATCTTTAACAGTTGCATCGTAAAACTGGAAGCTAACTGCCCCTGTAAAATGACAAGGAATAAATTAGCTAAATATTTAGTTAAACGCTTAGTTAAATATATATCTCATACCTTACCCATTAAAATCGCCCATTGCCAAAAGTATAGTATAGACTTGTTTGTGTTTTAAATATTTTCACAATGATGAATTAAATAATTTTGTGTTTGGATGTAAACTGAATTTTAGGGAAGAATAAGGTGTAGTTTTTTTACCGTTTTACCTTTTTAACGTATGTAAAATAAAGATGCATTAGTAACATTAATGTGGGCAGAATTTTATTGAACTGAATTTTTCAGAGATTTTATTTTTTTACCGATTACAGTGCAATGACGCAATGAGTAACACCTCAAAATGAATACCGTCAAACATGTCAAAGAACTTTTTGAATCCTCTGATTGCAAATCTTTGAATAAATCTTTAACATTTGCAGCGTAAAGCTGTGAGTCAACTGCCCCTGTACAATTATAAAGAATACATTTGTTTAATATTTAGTTAAACGCTTAGATAAACAAACTCTTAGCCGTGTGGCGGCTGTAAAAAGTCTCCCCGTACATTTAATCAGTGCTGTTATCAGTTTCGTCCTTTGAAGGTCGTCGAGCACGATACTTATGTACTATTTTAATAGTACTTCTAAATTTACTTTTTAAAAAATATTTCGGCTAGTTTAAAGATGAGTGATTTTAATACCCCAGCCAATATAAACTGGATATTGTTCAATCACCCTTCAGGGATATACTTCTTGCTTTTTTAAATTTTGCCTTGTCTGTTCCTCGTTTAGGGCAAACCCATTCTTGTATCTGGGGACCATACGCTGCTGAACATGGGATGGATCAAAATTGTACTGTTTATTGGTGTAAATATTGAGTTGCGCTCAACCCGGGGCTAGGCAGCGTGGGCAGTAAAAAGCATATCCATTGCTGCTCATGAACAGGCTCAATCAAACCGAGCCTGCAGTATTTTTTTATATTTGTCGTGGTCGAGGGTCTTCAAAGTTCCCTTTTCATTTATCTCATACACTAACCATCAAATTGTTTAATGAGGCCAAAAGTACAGACTTGAAATCTTTTTATGTTTGGGTGTAAATTGAAGTGTAGGGAATTTTAAGGTCTCGCTTTATTCTTTTACCGTTTTACCTTTTTAAAGTATGTTAAATAAAGATACATTCATAACATTTATTGGGCGGAATTTTTTAAACTGAATTTTGCCGAGATTTTCTTTTTTTATCGATGACAGTGCAATGACGAAATCAGTTACACCTCAAAAGGAATATTGTTAAACCTGTATTCAAAGACCATTCGGGGGACAAATCAAAAGTAGTCTTTTGTGGCAGGGGATCTTTATTCACAGGTGATTTTGTTCCTTAAATTAGTCAGTGGGACAAATAAAATGCAGTGTCCATATACACAGGTTGGTTTTGTTAACAAGTTTGACAGCATCCTTAATTGCATATATTGTTGTGTTTTTTTTTTGTTTTATGCGATTTTAGGCCCCTATCCCCTATCCGGGCAATCCTATTTATTTTCAATTCCAACAGTACAAAATATTCTTTATCTTACATCTGGTATATAAAGTTAGTGCAAATAAATTATATATACATCGATCGTTATGTGATACACAAGACATTAAACAAATCTCAACAAATGCTATCTTAATCGTGTTTGTTCGTTTTTTGTGTAATTCAAAAATATTACAGGGCTACACCTCAAGAACACCACGAATGTAATTCAAATTAAAAAAAACAACAACAACATATTAACATAACCAACTGAAGACAAATAAATAAAAGAAATTCCACATGTTCATTTTTTTGTTATCATGTTTTTCTTTTACCTACATCTTTTTTAAAGGCCCAATAAACTTGGCAAAACGCATATTTTTTATTAACCTTAACATTTTAGATTTCACCTGTATGCATAATAACACAAGAAATAAACCTTACAATAAGAAAAGGGTATTATCTTATTGATTTGCAGCATGTTTTGCGGATCGTTTATTTTGTTTACAAAACAAACAGCGAATCTTTCCGAGCTGATTTTCGGCAACTCTCGGCAGGCGAAGGTCGCTAATTATGCAGAAGTGCATAAATTGATGACGTATTCCCCACTAAAAGCCGTTACCTGGTGGGTCGTATAACTTTTACATCTTTCTTTGTTTACCTTGTAATGAAGTTAAAACTTAAAGAATCTCTAATTTCCTCGTCTTTTTCTAAAAAGTTCCATGTTTGCATGATTTTGTGTTTTCAACTTCTATGTGAATGACGTCATCGCGTTCTGCGTTCTTACGGCCCACGGAAAAAACGATAACTTTTCGCCCAATGATTGTAAACATTGGTTAGTAATTTTGTGGGCAACAAAAATACTGTGACGTTTTAATTCGGACCGGGTCTCAATGATTGGGGATTGTTTGAGAACATAAATATTTTGTCGCTTATACTTTCTTTTGAAAAGGGTCAACGTGGTTAAATAATTTTTACAATGAAAAAAACAAAACAACAACAACGTTTTGACAAGTTTATTTGGGTCTTTAAGGTTATGATCATTCAAGTATACAGTCATAGTTTAAAACGAGATGATCGGTATGAAATTCAATATTGTTTTGTGCAAATTAATACGTTTGGATTTTTGGCAACGAATAGCATTTATGTATAATATCGATTAAGAAGTTGATTGTTTTAAAGTCTGAAAATATGATGATAAAGAACAGTGAAAGAAGCTTTAAAAATTAATTAAACGCGTGGAATAGCTATAATTCTTTACATGTATTTAGTAGTTAACGAATTTCAGCAAGTGGTTCAACCGCACGTCGCACCTTCACTTACGCTCTAGTTTCATTAATTAGTGAGTTAAACACGTCTTTAACAACAGAAACAAATTCGAAACTTACCAGCAAGCACAACTAAAATCATCAGCAGAAGCATCATGGTAGTTACTCCAGCTACTAGTGGGAACGTCCCTGGTATATTTACTGCACTCTACAAACTTCTGCGGAACCGAAACTAAAACTAATTGAAATCTAAAGATAGACTCTGTTCATTCAAGCTTAACTGCTGTATTAATATTAATAGTATCGTCCAATTTATGAGGTAATGCTATATGGGATATTGTCATTCCACATTAACTTAATATTAAGCTTAAACGGTTAGTGGGGTAAGGGAAAGCTTAACTACTGATCACAAAGGAGCTGTGGGTTTCAAACTCGAATAAACACTTTTATCACGAAATTTTTAAATGATTATTTTATGCCATTTAAAATGCATGTACAAAGACGATTTTTTCATCAAAGCCACGATTTGAGTGTTCTGTGAATAGGTAATATCAATATGGTACAGTGTAGACTAGCAACTAGTCTGAAAATAAGTTTGTCTTTTTTTATATATTTTTATGCATCATAACAAAATATCTACAGTAGCCAGTCTATTTTCTATCCTACTGCATTGAGAGATGTCTATTATATCAATGAAGTTCAGCGACTGCTGTAGACTAGCTTAAGATTAATAGTTGAAAATCGAAGAAATCAAAATACTTTATCGCATGGAATCCATGCTAGCAACAGTATGGTAATACAATCCTTCTGAGCCATCTTTTGAAGGATGGCTCAAACTATTGATACACACTCGTTTGATCCGCACGCCAATCAAGAAGAATCTACTTTTTACCCTGGTTTACAACATGGAAATGCTGAGCAGCTGATCATCTTGTCGCAATAAGTATGTCTTTGGGGAAAAATATTGAACCGTTAAATGCGTTGTGTTTTTTAAGTACCAATAATCGGATAAACCCATTTGTCTAAAAGTACTAACAGTGCAGTGGCCTTAAGATATACAAACGCTGGTCTTAAGATATATTCTATTAGCTCTCAGAAACTTCTTACCAGAAAAAATGTAATCATGTTTAAGCCAGCTTTATTCACTAATGGGAAATCCTTACAAGCACGTTCTATTTCCGTCTAGTTTGTATTGCAGGGTTAACTAATTACAATTCATAACATTATGTTTTCTTGTGTCCTTTTGACATTTTTCTTTCTTCAAATTAATTATAACGTGATATTTTCCATTATCCAAGCCGCATATAAGAGTAAAATTTGTAGATCAAAAAAGCCATACCCAGAAAAATGCGAAAAAGTAGAGACAGAGGAAAAAGAGAGCATGAAAGCACGAGGTGTTACCTTCTTGGAACGGTCAATGCCGAAGTATTTTGCCATTTGAAATTTAAATCAGGTTCTGGATGCACCAACCACCTTAGCCTTTTTAGGGTTCTCGCATAAATACACATGATAAAGTTGCCTCGGTAAATAAGTTCCAACCCACCCTCCCATATACTCAACAATGTTTCACACTAAAGCAAACAAACATAAGAAGCTTATGAAACTGTCGAGCAAAACGGACAGGTTCTCTTATATCTTACTTCGACTAGGCCCCAAGATTTTAAAACTGAGACTTGAGACTCGTTTCCAATTCTCAGTTTTTTTTTAATCTTCAGCCCAGAGGTTAGACCAGAGCAGATGAAGTTAAATCAGGAAGAACGTGGTGGGAGGTATAAAAGAAACTGAAGATAAGGATTCTGTCAGATTTTCTATTTATCATGTTCCTATTGTTACTGTAAACTGCTACCGATTTTGATCATTATGACAAAAATAATTTGAATACAAACAGGTCCTGTCAATTCTAAAATAATAGTTATTGACCGAAATGTGTAAAATGTTTTCTTGACACCCTTCATCTATGTGTATTGCCCAGTTAGTTTCTTGTGCATCTTCACGCCATTTCTTCTGAATATCACCCAAAAAACCTCATGATTACGTCCTGAACCTGAAGACAACTCAAAAGTTCAAATTGCCAAAGGTCATGCCGACTAGCTACAATTTGTCAAATGCATGTGTGAAACTGTTTAATTTATATGTCAATTTATATGTTAATTAACCGTCTCCCTGGCCTAGTGGTTAAGGCATCCGCCTTTTGAGCGGGAGGTCGAAGGTTCAAATCCAGGGGTTCGTTCTGATATGGCCGGTTGGTGAGCCGCCAGCTAGTTAAAGAATGGTTACCGTATGCCTACCTGCCTGGTGCCTGGCATTAAAAGGATAGGATTCGGGAGGTACAAGTGCAATAGAAAAAGGTGTCTCATAAGTCAGAAATGGCTGGCCCTTTCAATAGGGGTGACACTATAATAAACAAACACTTTACTTTTACTTTATATGCGAAATTTATTTTATTCTTTAAATTATCCTGGCAGAGCTTATTAGTATATAAACAGTTTAAAAACAATTATTTCTCTTTATTAATACGTTTCGACCACTGGCTTTCTTCTGTTGTAAATGGTAATAATAAAGAGTAATTGTTTTAAACTGGTTATATATTTTATTCAGTAGAATACCATTTCTACAAGATTGCAGTTTTAAGCCAGTTTTTTTTCAGTGTGCACTTATTCTGTTGCTGGTATAAATACAGGATCAAATGCATTATTTCAAGATTCGTTTATTGCAGTTTTAGGGTCGTTTCGTCTCGACGTTTTGGCCAACATTGCTAAACAATAAATATTCCCTACTTCAAGAGAGGTTCCAGCAACCCCACTAAACGACTTACGGATTGAATCGATATAAAATTTGATGGTTTTTATTGGGTTATGGAAAACAGTAGGTTTGTTTAAAGTGTGTTTCTCGCGTACTCTAAACAATCCAACTGTTTTTCATACCCAAATGAAAACCATCAAATAACGATGCAATGTTTATATTCACACTCATAAATAATCTTATTAATACAGAAATAACTAAAAGAATTCGTGATATTGCGGTTTTTCAAATGGCTCTTGGAACAGCTACGTTGGCGACAAAGTGAATGACGGCACGGTTTTTCGTAGCAACTCGTGGCAAAACATGCGTGCTCGGTGACGTCACACGTCAAAACATCGTGCAAAGTCAAATAAAAGGTACACGGCTCTACTGTAGCCACGCCTTTTAAAGTAATAGGTCACACTGTTTACCATTAAAAATTATGATTCGTTATATTAAGGGCCTGCCACACTCCTCCCAATTCTATTCATCGATATAAAGAAAATTATCAAAATCTCAATAACGGCAAAATGCTGTTAAATGAAACTTTGCACAAGTGTATGTTATTAATGTATCTTTATTTTACAGATGGTAAGACATATTAGAAAAGTAAAGAAAAATAGCGAGATCTAAAAATTCCCTCAATTTCTATTTACATAAATTCACAAAAACTAAAGAACACAAAACATCATTTTAAATTCGCACATGAGTAATATGACACTGACAACAATTTATTGTGTCCTCATGATTTACTTATGTAAACGGATGACAATCACTGATTTCTCTTTTAATAGTTGAACGTTTTTTACAAAGTACACAACATTTTCTTGTCAGTATCATTGCGCGCACGAGGGAATTTAAAGTTATGTTCTGCATCGCCTAGTTTTTGTGAATTTATGTAAATAGAATTCAAGGAATTTTTAGGTCTAGCTTTTTTTCTTTAATTTTCTATTTTGTCTTACTGTATGCAAAATAAAGATACATTAGTAACCTTCATTTGTGCAAAGTTTCATTGAATGGCATTTTGTCATTTCTGAGATTTGATGATTTTTATTTTATCGATGAATAGGATTGGGAGGAGTGTGGCGATGCCTTAAAAAGACTTCATCGTAGAGGACGAAGTTAAGCGTAAATATTTCCGGATGAGCCTCTGGATGATGAGTACTAATACTGATGTTATATCCGCACCAATAAAACATTTTACCGGGCATGCGTAGTAATCCTCTCTTGTTTTTTTATCCCTGCCATCGTGTTCATGCTGATTTGACTCCAGGGGGCTCTGGTCTCAGTAAGATCTTCGAGTACCCCCCACCCCCCACCCCCCCCCACCCCCCACACACACTTTGGCTTTTCAATGCTGTGAGCTTATTATGTTTTATATGTTTGTGAGCTTTTGCATGCAACATTGTTAAGAGGTCGAAAACATTGCAAATGGCGAAAACAAGCTAAAATTTCAAAAATGAATTTTGGGGAAAATACTTATTGCCACCTAGATTTTAGTAAAGAAATGTATTGAGCTATGGATGTAGTAAATGTTTGCAAGCTCAATTTAGTCTAATTCGTGTTCTAATTACCAAGCATATCTAAAACAAAAGAAAAACCGTTTGCATGTGAACTCCGACATTCATGAACAATATACCAAAGCAACTCGTACCTGAAAGAAGTATATGCTGGTCTACAATGTTTAGTGCCAATTCGTCCAAATAATAAAATAGTGTTAGGGTTTTCAAGAAATTCGAGGAAATCTTACTTCCTGGTTCAAAGTGAAAGTAATCTACTTTGTGGATCCAAAACAACACTATATAATGCAAGATTTATCGCTATCATTAGTTCTTGCACAACTCCTCAATTACCCGCGCTCTTAACATTTTGTCTAACATTCAGTAAAGAACAAGTTATTGGGTATTGTGAAAGGGTTTTTGAAACTACAGGCGAAAACCTTTTTGGTCTATTAAAATCCCGGGTTATGTTTGAAGAAGCTTAAATCAAATAATTTTCATAGTTACTCTTTGTCAACTTAAGATTTATTAACATTGTACACTTCACTTTCGCATAATTTAATAAGAGACAAGCTTATCAGTCTGATTGAGAGCTTACTACAGATTGTTCTTGTCGCCGTGACGGTGCGGGTTCGCTCCCAGTTAGAGGCACAATCATTTGAAATTCACAGTAGCGCTAATTGTGCAGTGAGGCGGCCGTAAAAAGTCTTCCCGTACATAAAGTCAGTACTGTTATCAATAACATAACCCGTTACCGATGTCTTGCAGTGATTGTAACGTATATCAGGGCTATCCGATCAACCTTTTTGGGGGTTGTCCCAACTAGCTCAGTTTGTTGCGTCGCCGGAAATGCAGGGCTAGGCGCTGTCGCCTTGACAGTACGGGTTCGCTCCCAACTACAGGCATTATCATTCATAATAATTATACTTTACGCACTTGTCAAGTCCTAATTGAGCCCCCCTGTCGCTCTCTTCTACTACAGGATAATATTTATGTTAGATTTGGTACCTCCATTTATAAACAAATAATACATATGTTACTATATAATAGTAACAAATTTACGTTGAAAAAATATTATTACTCGGCCTCGGCAGATTTTATCGCATAATTGCCCCGCACGTGAAGGGCAATTATGCGATAAAAGCCCTTGGAAAAGACGCACGTGCAACGCTTGGTTTTGCATGACGTCATTAGCGGAATTCCCGACAGCAAAATGGCCACGGGTGAGCGTACGCTGGAGTCGCTTGCAAATAGAATTCTAGATTTAGATGAAATTATTGTTAAGTGGAATCAAGAAAACACTCATTTAACCGAGGGAGAAGCTAGACTGTTTATTGACATTAATTTATCTAGTTTTGACAACTTCTAACATAATTATTTCCCTTTGCCCTGCGGTCAAGGTTGCAATAAGGTAAATAACTTTGTATTCCTCCGTGGTCCACTCGAATGAAGTCCGTTTTAATATATGCTATTTTTTTCTCTTCGTCTGAGGATCCCTTAACCGTTAGAAATCGACCTGTTTGTGACTTGTTTGCAGGAATAACATGTCAGGAAAGTAAATGAAAGCAATTTCATGCCTATATCTCGTTTGGAAGAGGCGTTCTAGTTCCGGAAGAGCGGATGTATATTTTTGGCACCGTATTTGCGATACCGCGTTTAAAATAGGGTCTGTTCGGTTAGAAATCAGTAATTTTCTTACAAGTAAGTTAACCCCCCCCCCTTTGCTATGTGTTTTTGAATAGATTAAATGTAGATCTTCACAGTCATATATGGTTGTCTTGAAATTAAGATGATAGAAATCATGTTAAATGTGCATTGAATATTGGGAATTTAACATTGAGGTCTATGGGAATTGGATTTACTATGGTTCAACCTTAAGGTAAACCTCGGATTTCACCGGTACAGTAATCGAGGGAAAACTGACATGTATTATACAGAACAATTCATGGGTGGTCGGGGGCGGGGGCTAAAGCCCTCGGGCATTTTATCTCTTCAGCGGGGCAATTATCAACATCCGCCCCCGACCACCCATATATTATTCTCTAAGCATTTAACAACAGCATTTAACAACACCTCGAGGTATCTCTTTGTTTATATATATATATATATATCGTTATATATAATTTTATATTTAGCCTATATCATAGGTAAAGAAGTTTCATTTCTAATTTCTTTAAGTATACATATATTCATGGTTTATTATACCATTCATTTTGATGTACGTAGATTGAGTTCAAAACACACATATCAGTGTTTTTTTTTTAAAGTCACACTAAGAAAACGTAGCCTAGATAAACATTTAAAAAGCAATAAGTAAAAGTGAGCAAGGGAATTAAAAAAGACCAATTAAAAAACACTGCACACAAACAATTAACAAAACAGAGAACCTGGGGATTACCGTCTTGAAACTGACACAATGGCAAAAATATGCATTGCGAGTGTAAAACAGGTTCTAGTGTATACCAGCCTCTTACGTGCCCAAAAAGGTTCTCATATTAAAAAAAAACAAAGTACAAGTTGTCTTGATGAATTAGCTCCAACTTACTCATCAATCTAAAAAAAAGACACCACAAACAATTTACGAAAACGAGAACCGTCTTGAAACTGTCAGTGGAAAACTATGCTTAAAACAGGTTCTAAAGAAAACAACCTCAAACGTACCCAAACAGGTTCTCATATTACAAAATTAAGTACAAGTTGTCTTGGTGGATTAGCTCAAGCCTCAAACACACCTCTTATTAATTCGAGTTTGACGTATAATGATAGAGTGTAGGTATTGAAAGCAACGACTATAAAGTTCAGATTTTTTTATTTTCATCTTAAAGCGTATTTAAAAGCTGGATAGTAATAGCGGAAATTATCATAATGGAACTGGCAGTTAGAATAGCTGCTCCACTGGAGGTGTTGTCACTGTCGCAGAACGAAGCTTCTATGACTGACGTATCTGATCGTCGTCGACGTCCTGTATATTGTAGTACAACCATTTTGATGCCGTAATACTTGTCCACGCTTTGCACAGTGAATGTCCTTGAAGATTTAAGGAGAACTTCCCTTTCATTGGCCATCGCTGAAAATTGTTGAATTGAAAGACCTCTCGCATTTTTGATGTAGAAAATAATTGCATTCGCTCCGTTGCCTGCAAAATCTTTAGCGACAGATATATCTAACGACGTACTGATGAACTGACTAAAATGGTACGCGGCGCCTATTTGAAACGAAAACGAGTCGGTGCATCCTCTGTACAATGCAGGGAACGTGGACTCCCCGAGGAGCGAAATGCCCTGGTTCAATAAGTCTTCAGTGCGTTTCCAGATAGGTTGAGGGTACCTTGAGCGAAGGTTGCTGTTAAGAACCGCGTACAAAATCGTTTTCTTCGAAAGAAAGCAGTCTTGGGTGTAGAGATTTATCAAGGCTACAGCATGCTTGCTATCCTCACTGTAGCTAAACGCATTCATTTTCTGCATGGCATTTGTCACACATATTGAACTTCTTGAATACTCTGCTTGCAGATCTTTGAACAAATCTTTAACATTTGCAGCATAAAACTGTGAGTTAACTGCCCCTGTAAAATTATAAGGAAGAACATAGTTAAATATTAGTTTTTTAAACGCTTAGTTAAATATAAATCTCATACCCTACCCATCAAAATCGTTGATTTAGACTATTCTAAAGTACAGACTTGAGTGTGTTTTAAAGGTTTTCACAATGATGAATTAACTAATTTTGTGTTTGGATGTAAATTGTATTGTCGGCAAGTTGTAGGTCTAGTCTTTTTCTTTAACCGTTTTCCCCTTTAACGTATGTAAAAAAGAACAGTGTTAAGGAACGCATTGGTATCGTTTGATGAAGCTTTACAGAACTGTGGTATGGTAACGCATTGGTATCATTTGATGAAGCTTTACAGAACTGTGGTATGGTAACGCATTGGTATCGTTTGATGAAGCTTTACAGAACTGTGGTATGGTAACGCATTGGTATCGTTTGATGAAGCTTTACAGAACTGTGGTATTGTGACGCATTGGTATCGTTTGATGAAGCTTTACAGAACAGTGGTATGGTAACGCATTGGTATCGTTTGATGAAGCTTTACAGAACTGTGGTATGGTAACGAATTGGTATCGTTTGATGAAGCTTTACAGAACTGTGGTATGGTAACGAATTGGTATCGTTTGATGAAGCTTTACAGAACTGATACAGTGTTATTGAAACGCATTGGTATCGTTTGATGAAGTTTTACAGAATAGTGGTATGGTAACGCGTTGGTATCGTTTGTTGAAGCTTTACAGAATAGTGTTATGGTAACGCATTGGTATCGTTTGATAAGCTTTACAGAACAGTGGTATGGTAACGCATTGGTATCGTTTGATGAAGCTTTACAGAACTGTGGTATGGTAACGAATTGGTATCGTTTGATGAAGCTTTACAGAACAGTGTTATTGAAACGCATTGGTATCGTTTGATGAAGTTTTACAGAATAGTGGTATGGTAACGCGTTGGTATCGTTTGTTGAAGCTTTACAGAATAGTGGTATGGTAACGCATTGGTATCGTTTGATGAAGCTTTACAGAATAGTGGTATGGTAACGCATTGGTATCGTTTAAGGAAGCTTTTAAGCATTCTACCTCGCGATCATAACATCTGGACTAGGTTGTTATTTTTGATTTTTTTTTTAATTTTGTGTAATTAAAAAGCTCTTGCAAGGCTAGATAAAGTGAACAAGATTGTAATTTTGAATTGTTGGTAGGGACTCCTAGTTAAATTCGACGTTTAATAAAAGATGATTCTCCTCTACAGCTCTAAAGTGATGTGGTTCTGCAACCGATTGAGCTAGCCGGGACAATAGAGAACAGCGAAAAAGCATTTAGTTATTAAACACGTGGGATAACTATAATTCTTCATATGTATTTGTGAAGTGAACAAATTTCAGTAAGTGGTTCAACCACAAATCGCACCTGCACCTAACCAGGTATTTTATACATGGTATTTTTATACCTGGTTTCATTAATCAGTGAGTTATACGTCTTTAAAAACAAAAAACAAGTAATCTTACCAACAAGTACAACTAAAATCATCAGCAGAAGCATCATTGTAGTTACTCCAGCTACTTGTGAGAACGTTATATTTCACTGCACCCTACAAACTCAACGGGTTAAATTCTGCGAAATCGAAACTAAAACTTACTGAAATATAAGGACTATGTTCATTAAGGCCAGAGAAAATAAATTATTAGATTCTCATCCGGACTTTGGGAAAAAAGGGGCGAGTTGACACTATTTAATTTTTATTCACAAAGTACCCGAGAACAGAAGTAAAAACTAACTTGAAATTTTGAGAAAATGGCATTTATAGTTACCAGAACCTTTAGTGTAGAATATTCGTCAATCTTTTCAATTCTTCCAAAAACAAAAAATCATGATACAAAAGTAGCATGTTGGTGCCTATTCTCGCCTAAAAAGCCATACCAGTCTTTAATAGTAGCATTATCACTTTTGGTAAGCTTTGAAATGATGATCATTTTATTTTATTGTTGTCGGTCATGCTTTTTTTCCAAATCCGGGGTGGTCTAAAACCCGTTCTGTCCAGAACAGAATATGTTTTGATAATTTATTTGGGCGGGTGGTTGAGGACAGGGGCGGGCGGGGATGAGAATCTAAAATATTTTTTTCTATTGCCTAACTGATGTTTTAATAAAAGTATCGTCCAATTTATGAGGTCATGTTATAGTGGGAATTTTCATTGCACATTATCTATATAACGCAAAACGGACTTAGTGGGGTTAGAGCAAGCTTAACCACTTATCAGACAGAAGCTGTAGGTTCAAAACTCAAGTAAACACTTTTATCACATACCGTACGTTTATTTTATGTCAAGTACAATGTTCGTACATAGATAATTTTTTTATCACATCAGCGATTTGAGTGTTATGTGAATAGGAAACTTTTGGTATTTCATGACATACTTTAAAGTAACCATAAAATGTTTGTTTCAAGTAATGTCACATTATATTCTATTGAATAACACTGCCATGTAAAAGTTGTATATGGTGAGGGCAAATTGTGTAACGTGTTAAGCAGCTGTGGCCCAAACCAATTTGCTATAAATATTGGCAACAAGTAAAAAAATGCTGCTAATGCAGCAAAAGGAGTACACGGCGTAAAATGCGATGTGTTTGTGTTAAACGTATGGTGAAAGCGAGGGGGCACAGCGCTATGCAGCTAATTTAAGGGTTTGTTCTTTCGACTTCTTGGACGATCACATCGCATCAGGTTTTTGTTGTCGAGATCTCGCCATCTAATAACCACACACACAAAAAAATTAAGTTTACCGGTTGGTTAAAATAGTTATGGAACTAGAATGTGAATATAAACATATGCTGACTGGACAATATAGCTAAGAAATATAAAACTTTATCTTAAAACATGAAGTGTGTATTTCTGCAATACCATAATCCGAAACTTCAAATATAAGACAAATGCCTTTGAAAGAATGCATTTAAAGAGGTTAGACACAAGTGAATTATTCAACAGGCGAAGGTGATCATCTTCAAATTTAAAATTTAGACAGAAACTAACGGTCACGGTGGCATTGCTTTCGTGTCTATATTTATAATCTCCATATAATCTCCATAAAACCATGCCTAGCATTGCCTTAAGAGTAATATAATCAATACTTCATAAATAATAGCAATAGTCACGGGTGTGTGTGTGTGTGTGTGTGTGTGTGTGTGTGTGTGTGTGTGTGTGTGTGTGTGTGTGTGTGTGTGGGAGAGAAAGAGAGAGAGAGAGAGAGAGAGAGAGAGAGAGAGAGAGAGAGATTGGGGAAGACGCGTACCCGTTACCGCGTGTGAAGCGAGAAAATTCTTCTGCGAACGTTTCTAAACAACGGAACGAAAACTTTCTTCCCTCAGTGATACAAGATGAAAAAAAACAACAACTTAATACTTAATACAGCTTCTCCTCACATTGAATTTCGCTCATTTCAGAAGTGGAGTGATCGTCATAACACAACGATGCTTGTGTATATTTGTCTCATATTATACCAGCATGCAGATAAATTCAACACACATCGAATCACGTTCCCCGTTTTTCAAAACGATGTTTGATATTTTAATAAAACGAGTCAACGCTGACCACCTACCTTTCTTGGTCAAAATAAACATCGACAGAACCGTCACTGGACGTTTGCAGAATAATTTTCTCGCTTCACCAGCGGTAACGGTTGTGCGTGAACCCCCCCCCCCCCCACCCATCCACCCCCGACGATAGTGCTCGCTGACCTTCAGGAGAGCGAGAAAAAAACAACAACATAATTAACACGCGATGCGGGATCGCGAACAACGATGCGAGATCGCGTAAGTACGATGCGAAGATGTGATATCAATATCGTGCCCTCGCATCGTACGTTCGCAACATCGCATTGTGTTTTGTCGTTTTTGCTGGTCTCGCTGTCCTGAGGGCGACACAAACATATTTAAATGGTAAGGAAATTATATGATAAAACAAAAAGAAAACTGCTTTTCTACGACACAAAGATGCAAACTATTTATTTCAAAGAGATGGTATAATAATTTTAAAGAAGGAAATGAACTGTAAAATTAAGTGGAAAATTTCAGAATAAACTTGAATGATTTGTAGAACAAATTACAGAATATGTCAGATGTCTTATGAAGATAGTTCTGTTATAATCAAGTAACACATTAAAGAAAAAATAGAAAACATGTAACTTGAAATCAAAGAATTTTACAGCATCTTGGAAAGAATATTATGTCATGTTTAGAACTAAAACAACAGCATTTTTAACTCTATGACCATCGTGTGAAAAATGAGTAAAAAACTGCGTTAAAGTTTAAAGTGTCAACCAGAAAAATACGATTCGTTTAAGAATGAATTAGAAAGAAATCAACAAAACCACAACAGAAACGAAAACAACAAATTACAACAACAAAACTTGTTGAAAAAAAATATGTGGAAAAGTCAGATTACTAGAAGAATCAAGCAAATCCTACCCAGTGTCATGTTGCAAAAGAATAGAAATATTGCTTGTTTTACGTACAGTTTTAAGCTAAACTATAAAATGTTGTAAAGATGTTAATGTTTCAGTTAAGTTGAAAATGCTGATTT
This sequence comes from Corbicula japonica, assembly GCA_038501625.1. Taxonomy (NCBI): domain Eukaryota; kingdom Metazoa; phylum Mollusca; class Bivalvia; order Venerida; family Cyrenidae; genus Corbicula; species Corbicula japonica. The sequence goes on along the minus strand of JAZAYU010000122.1, from coordinate 868,797 downwards.
TAGTCATAAGGATCTCATATGGTGTATTTGCATAACGATATGCGTGCTGTCCGACCAATGAACATTATTACATAATGTACAATGTTCTGTACAACTTAATCACATAAATATTTCTTTCACCTACACTGCTACTAAACACGCAACTCCGGTCCCTACAATAATACCGAGAAAGTAAGGTGAGCGAGGAACATTTTCGAATTAATCAATAACAAGGTCGGTTATGTCAATTTTAGCAGGATTTTTAGGATCAAGACAAACATTGCACAAAAAGTTTATAGTTCGACCTTAATAAGAATGAACTGTATGTGTTGCAGGTGGTTTCTTTGAACTAGTCGGATTCGCCGAGATTTACTCATTATCGATCGAAGAAAAAAATAAAGCGTAAAAATCATTCTAAGAAGACATCACCGACCTTGTTATGATGAATTTGATCAAGCACCTCGCTCACCGGAATACGCACACCTCATTTTATCGGTAGCACCTTCGGGACAGGAGGTGCGCATTATAGAGTAGCAGTGATCTATTCATTTCGGTCGTTTGATCCGCACGTCAATCAAGAAGAATCTAATCATAACCCTGTGTTACAATCTGGTAATGCTGATCAATGCCGATATATTTTGCCCCTATAGATTTAAAGCAAGTTCTGGATGCACCAACAACCCTTTCCTTGTAAGTTTCTCACATAAAAACATGTTAAAGTTGCCCTGATAAATTAGCTCAACCCCATTCACCTATTCGACAACGTTGCACCTAAAAGTTAACTTGTAAGCACAAGAACCTAATGGAACATTCAAGCAAAACGGGCAGGTATACTTCTATATCCTACTTACCTCAGCACCAGAAGTTACGTCAGAAAGACTAGGTGGATTAAATGAAACTGAGAATAAGGGTTATATCAGATTTTCTTTCCTATTATGTTCCTGTTGTAACATAAAGTGATTCGATTTCCATGATTATGAAATAAAAATATTCATTTGTATACATAGAGGACTTGTAAATTCTAACATTACAGTTATTGGTCTTAAGGTAAGACCTGTGTAATGAATACCTATGTCCAGAAGAGTATCCAAGGGAGGTAACTATAGTAGTAAATTAGTTTAGATTTCTCTCATGCAAGAGGACCAGGGTTCAAATCCCACAGGAAGCTATTTTTTGTAAGCGTAGAGCTTAAATAATTGGCATACTTCTTTTTTTCCTGTGTAATTCTGTCATTGAATATAAAATTCTCATGATTTAAACTAAAATAAGCAAAATAATCAAGATTAAAGGGGGTTTCGCTATCAGAATAGTGTTTATTCAAGTCATCAATTGGAAAATTTCTAAAACTGGACGGTAAACTTCTCTGAAATTTTGTTTAAATTTTGTTTAAGGTATATAGTTAAAAAATGGTAAAGTTTGGTATATTGCACCAATCAGGACTTTGCACAATTTTCATTAATTTAGTCTCGTGAAATATAAAAAATGCATTTTTTAAATTTATTTGGTCAAAAAATGTCATTTTAAGATAAATTCTGTATAATAAATAGTTAATATCCGATGATGAGTGCAAATATTGATATTTTATCATCACCAAAGCTCTTATGTGTGATTCACACAAAGTAATCTACGTGATTCGAACAAGCAATCGTATCAACTCGGCGATCTCCGGCAAGCTTCGGATATAGGTAGAAGCGTGATATGAGCGTCGTACAAGTTCATTATCTAAATTGTATATTCAACCAGGGCATAAAATCATGAAACTGAGGTGGGAGACTGATCTTCAGCTTTAGTTTTATGATTTGGGCCCAGACGTACCGGTTCTCGTGATAGCTAAGAAGACATTTATTAAAAGGACGTGTATACTAAGACGATTGGTGAGAGTTATGCTAAAAATGTCACTGTCACAGACTTAACATTTAACAAAGCAACGTCCATATAAGGATTATCTTATTTATAGAGACAGTGGGGATAAGGCTAAAGCAACACGACATTCAATACGAAACGTGATATGATGAAAATAGGTAGCAAATGGCCAATGTTCAAGATCTGGTTCCGTGCAGGGTTAAAATATACCTAATACCTGGGTTAAAATAAACCTATTGCCTGGGTTAAAATATACCTAATACCTGGGTAAAAGTATACCTAATACCTGGGTTAAAATAAACCTATTGCCTGGGCTATTTAATATTGCCAAATCATGGAAAGTTTGCTTGATTCATAACCCTCTAATACTAAGACCCAGCTCCGTGATTACTAAACTTGTTTCATGCTTAAATTTATTTGAACGAGAAAATGCGATGGCTTCATTTCATATCATTATCTAACCAAAACATTTCATACTAAAAATATGACATAATTGATCTCAATGACAACTGTAGAACACACAGTTATTTGTAATTTATGAATTGTGTTAATTTTCTAGACATTTTGAGTTTGAGCACAGAATTGAGTTCAGCATGAAAAATGTTTAAAATCACAAGGTCTCAGTTCAGTATGGAAAACGCTGAAGAAGTATGTAAATTTAGCACGTTCGTCAGAAAATCTTTCGTTCATAGAATCGCTTGCACAAGACACGCACTCTCCTTCCCGCACATCCATACGCTTTGTTTTCAGCATGCAATATATTTATATGTCTTGTTTCGGCTCATCACGGATTCTAAACAAAGTAATCCATAAAGTACATGAAGTAAACAGAAGTCCATTCAGAAACAGAAGCATTCGTACCATTTGACGCTTTTCTGTTTGAATACATATAGTATGCCCGTCATATTTAGATTATTAGAAGCCTTATCGGCAGTAGCGTGGCTTCCTGATTTGCTACCAATGAAATACAACAACAACAGCAACAAAATATTGATTCTCCACGGTTCGCTCATATCACTATACTGCTGCGGAAAATGAACTCCTTGCAGTCAAAAGTAAAATCCAACAATACGGGTAATATCGATACATGTTACACACCTTTATATGAGGACTAACTAAAGATTCAACAATACGAATAAGGTCAAGATAAGTTACAAACTTGTTTTAGGGACTCTTAGATAACCACGGATGCAAGTGATATATATGAAAACTTGTGTCAGTTGAACTCTCTGCTTTCAACTACTATATCCCAGCTATATTCACAAGGGAATACAACTAAAACAATTACCAAGAAAAAAACACAGAAAGGCCGAAAACTTTTAGTTAGTTTTTAGACTTTCGCGCGCATGCGCGAAAGTCTTAAACTAGAAGTCTAGAACACGGCGCGCGCAGTTTTTAACTTCCGGTGTATCACTGCGACATTGAGCGTATTCAAGTAAGCGGGGTTTTGTGGTCACCGCGAGAGCAGGCCGAAATGAAATGCAGACGTTTTAAGCACATTCAAGCACACAATTCCACGAAAGAATAGTGATCTATAGTAGATCTACGTGTCCGTTTAATTTTGTAGCGTCCATGCCAAAAACTCCATCAAACAAATGTTGAGTGAAATCACGTCCAGCTACGTAAGTGAACAAACAGCTAAATATGCATGAGTGGTTTAGTTACGCCTAACAAGTTTCATAGTTGTGCGGCGTCAGAAAGTAGTGCATATTAAGAAAGTAAATTTATTACGAACGATGACGAACATTTGTACAGACAGTGCGACAAAGAAAAGAAGAAAACAATATTATGTTGTTGTTCAAACAAAAATGAAGGGATATTAAAAATCCAATTATAAAGAAATCAGTCACGTGATCAATGACTAAACTGTATTCAGGTCAGCGAGAAACACGTCCCTTTTTATCAGGATGTTGTTTTGTTTTAGACAATTAACAGTTTAACAATCTCTTATTACTCTCTTAATTGAATTCGTTTTATCTCTAACCAGGAAATAACGGTTGTGCTTATCTTAACATTGGCCAATACTTGTTAAATGATGGAAATTACTCATCGGAGATGTAACATGATACTATGAATGAACATTCTCTACAAAGTTTAAGTAGCACCGCCTACTAATTAATATTAATAGCTTATGTCTCATTGATACTAGAAGTATAATCTACAGGATTTAGTATTGTTTAGCCAGCTTATACACTACATAACATTTGCATTTACAATAGTAGACAGGGGCGGATCCAGGATTTCAGCAAGGGGGGTTCAACTCAGCGAGTTATTTTTTAACAATGTTAATTTTTAACTAAGCTAGAAAATCAGTCCGTTTATGAGGCCCAAATTAATTTGTAAGAGGCCTAAATTATCATGGGGGACCGGGAAAATTTGAAAATCTATATGCCAAATCCAGCATTCTGGGGTATTTTGTGGGGATTTTATAGCAGATGTTTGACTACTCTTTCATACTGGCCGTGAGCAAGTATTTAAGTTGACATGCAGTATCTATCGTGTGCACATATTAAACGATGTTAGCCAGAGTTGACATTCTGCTGCGGAATGTAATTCTTCGGCGCGAAAGTCTTTCAACGCTTTCAGCGCTTTGATTAAGAAATATATCCTAGTAGAACAGATGGGTCATTTACTCTCCACATACTATTCTCATTTGGGATCATGCTATTGCAGTGTACTTAACCCAACTGAGAGCTTTAAGCGGGGCTCTGAATCCTAGTTCCGCCACGGACGCTGGATTGGTCGTTGCCAACTTTCTCACTGTCTCATATTCTTACTGGCTTAATTTATTTCTTGCCTTTATTCAACTTCTATACTATTCTATCGAAATTGTTTTCGTCTTGTGCGCCGTTAAAAGGCCCTTAAATAATATTGTTAAGTATAAACTTTTACTTCCTTGTTTATCTTGTTTATACCACGGCCGATTCCCATTTCAGTAAATAAGCGCAACGGGTAGATAAAAACAAAACATCATCTAAACATGAAAACGTATAAAAATGTTAACAAATATTGTCAAAAATAATAAATCAATAGCAGTTATAAATATAGATCTCAACGAAATCGATTAACTAATGTTTTAGCGTGTTAAATAATGTTCTTGATTATTCGGATTGAAAGTTATTATGCCAAAATCAAACCAAAGTTACTATTTTATGCTTTTGATAACTCCTACTGTATAACTATCAACCATGATGTCTCTAGAGCAGAATAATAAGTTCGTATGCTGGTGTGGATTACTGTTCTCCATTTAGTAATGGAAAACGGGGCACATAGCCATGGCACAGTACGGGGAGTTAAAGGGGTCGGCATTAAACCATTTTGCTGCTAAACGTAGTGGTCAATTAAATGAGAGAGATTTTGTTATAATTGTTAATCATGTTTTGACTTGTTTGTCCAATACAGGATTTTTTTTGGTTCACCCCCTACACACAAACAGCAATAACAAACTGTAAACAAAAACAAACAAGAGCCATGTTACACATGGTTAAATCTCCCCGCCGGAAAAAGTAACCTGAAGGTTGTACTTTCCTATAATTTACCTTGAGAGGAAATCCTTTTAAATTTGGAGTTAAAATTTTTAAACAAAATTTATCAAGTAAATCTGATAAAGGGGATTACTCTTAAAAAAAGGCAAGGTAGAGTTATTGTTCTTGCACACTGCACTACCTACCAATGAGCTCTGTCAGTGTATGAAGTTTGAATAAAATCCCTCAAGTAGTTTTGGACTTATGCTCTGGACAAAATTTATCAAGAAAATATGATAAAGGGGAATAACTCTGAAAATAGGCAAGATGGAGTTATTGTTCTTGCACACTGCACTACCTACCAATGAGCTCTGTCAGTGTATGAAGTTTGAATAAAATCCCTCCAGTAGTTTTGGACTTATGCTCCGGACAAAATTTATCAAGTAAATATGATAAAGGGGAATAACTCTAAAAATAGGCAAGATAGAGTTATTGTTCTTGCACTCTGCACTACCTTCCAATGAGCTCTGTCAGTGTATGAAGTTTGAATAAAATCCCTCCAGTAGTTTTGGACTTGTGCTTCGGACAAAATTTATCTAGTAAATATAGTAAAGGGGAATAACTCTAAAAATAGGCAAGGTAGAGTTATTGTTCTTGCACACTGCACTACCTACCAATGAGCTCTGTCAGTGTATGAAGTTTGATTAAAATCCCTCCAGTAGTTTTGGACTTATGCTCCGGACAAAATTGTTTTAGACGGACGCACGAAGGGCATTCCTAATATCCCCCTCGCCTTCGGCGCGGGGATAAAAACAGGGCTATTACAGGAAAATTTGTATTTAAAATAGGACAAAGTAGGAGATTTTTCGCCCTTTTTTAGTTTAATATTTCCCTAATATAATTACAGCAAGACCAAGACAGGTTGTGTGCTAAAATAGTTCTTTCTATGCTTGAAAGATGATATCTGAAATTGTTTTTGTTTTCAAAATTAATACAAATGCTATTTTGATATTTTAGCTGCATCAACAATTATTGTATTTGCGACTTTTCATCAGTCATCAGAGTACGGAGCTGATTAATTATTTTGTGATCCTTCTTGGTACTTATATAGTACGTAATTCTTTCTGTACTTAGTGTATGTAAATATTGTATGTTCCTGTCAGATTGGTAATAGCTTAATAAGAAACTGTACATTTTAAAGATCAAACTTGATCACGTTTGACAAAACAAACATCGGAAAAGTAATGAGACAGAAGGCAATTACTTGTTTCATTTTCTCCCAGACAATATTTTACATTATATTTCCTCGGACGAACCCACTCATTGTGCAGCATTAATAAATTTCATTGGAATTTTGGTCAGAAAGTTGTAAATCATCATAAAACTTCTCTTAGACTTCCCGAAACGAACCCCCTTTCTGGAAATCTTGAATCCGTGTTACAATTTGTCAGTGACTCAAACTCATGACTCTTCAGGTGTGTGTCTGAATTCTACCCGTAATGAGAACTCACTGGCACGGCATGGGATATATTACAATATGGTTGGTTGAAATAAGTAAAAGTTCAATTATATGCATGCATCTCAATTATAAAACAGGTACCAAGATCATAAAACTAAGATTTGAGATCAGTCTCAAATCTCAAGGATCTGATTTGCTGAAATGGCGAACTGGTCGCCATTTGAGACTGATCTCCAGATTTAGTTTTATGATCTTCCGCACAGATAATAAGCAGTTGAGAATGACTTCTGAAATGGAAATGAGATGGAGAAATTTAAGTTATAAACTTTTCTAAAGTCTGTGTTATTATAAGTTTTAATAGTCTGCGATGCTAACTTTGATATTTCAGCTGCGTCAGCAATGGTTTCTAAATTCATATGCTGTTTCCTATTTGCGACTTTTCCCCCCCCCCCCCCACAACAAAGTCATGAGTCATCACCAGAGAGTACGCAAAATACTACTACAAGGTACTTTTACATGTATTATGTAATTCTATGAGGTTAAACCATAAGTACAATGTGACACTGCCAATGTTACTTTTCTGATGTTCCTGACAGGTTAGAACATTTCACAGATTATTTAGAATAACAAACCTGATATAAGATTACCAAGGTCAGCCCTGTACCCAAGGTTATAAATAGGCTGAAATGGTGACCAGTCGCCATTTCAGCCAATCAGATGCTTGAGATTTGAGACTGGTTTCCAAACTCAGTTTTATAACCTTCAGCCCTGATCACGTTTGCTTAACACTGAACATGGTACAGCAAGGAAAGCTGAATCAATAGAAAGGCAGAATCTTCTCTGTTTATATTCTTTTTATTACAATATGGTTGGTTCAAATAAGTAAAAGGTCAAATATGTGCATCTCAATTATATAAAAGATAATAAAGTTTACATTGGTATTCAGTATGTACAATATGCAACACTACAAACACCGTTACTAGCATAAAGCTATAAAGCATAAAGATATGTGACTGTCTCTTTTTTTATTTCTTCTGAAATATAATCTATCCAGTTACATATTCAATAAATATACATTTCATTCAATACATATATTAAAGATATTTTCATGTACATATAAACCAAATTCAATTGACAATATTCACTAAAAAAATAAACCATTATTAATGAGAGTGTATTTTGTAAGTATACTTTTTTTAGTTATTACCAAAGCTATCCTTTACTCCTTTGATACGATTTCTTTAATTTCAAACTTTTGCACTAGATTGGAAATAAGAATAAAATAATTACATGCAGTTTTTATCAAATTTCACATCATTTTATAGTAAGCCTTATTAGTTAGTGCTGTGATGCTGAACAGTTAATTTAAGTCCTGAACTTATAAAAAACGTAAAAGTTTATATTTACTGAAAAAACAGTTTAATTGGCAGATGAAGACAAGTAGAACAATTGTCATTATGCTAATGAAAATTTCAAAAAAAAAAATCTGATGAAAACTAGAATTATCACTGAAAGTGATTAAATACCCCCACATGTATGCTTGATAATTGAACTGGGAATGCTTCGAATCAATGGCATAATGTGCCCCACTTTCAACCCAAAGTGTCGTCTTCACAGTAGCCACATATACAGCAAGTTTCATCACAATATCTCATTCCTTCTAAATTTATTAAGCAGAAAGGTTTGAATATGTTAGTAACAGTGGCCTTTATCTAACTTTTATCTAAGAACTGTGTGCCAAACATTGTTTATGAGAAATCATCCAGAAACCATTTTTTCTATTTTTAGTAACAGTGACCTTGACCCCATCAGGCCCAATTTCAATACCAAGTTTCGTCTTCATAGACACTACCTATATAGCAATTTTCATCACAATATCTCATTCTGAACCAAAGTTATTGAGCATACAGTTTATTTTCTATTTTTAGTAACAGTGACCTTGACCCCACAGGCCTTGAATCCCAAAAGTCATCTTCACAAAAACCACCAATACACCAAATTTCATTTAAGAATCTCATTCCAAGCTATAGTTACTGAGTGGAAACGAAGTTTTGAAGTTTAAATAACAGTGACCTTGACCTTGAACCCACAGGCCCCAAAGTCAAACCTAACCTATATCTTGTTATGTTACATCTGTGTCCCAAAAAATAATTAAATCTATGAAGTATTTCATGAGTTATAGTCCAGAATTTTTTTTTCTTTTTTAAGTTACAGTGACCTTGACACTGACCCCTCAGGCCCCAAAGTCGAACTCGACCTGTATCTTCTGATATTACATATATGTACCAAAAAAGGATTTAATCTGTGAAGTTTTTCATGAGTTATCATCCGGAAACCATTTTTCTATTTTTAGTATCAGTGACCTTGACACTGATCCCACCAGCCCCAAAATCGAACTTGACCTGTATCTTATGACGATATACCTGTGTACCAAAAATTATTAAATTCTGTCAAGCCTTTCATGAGTTATCATCTGGAAACGAAGAATCCGACCGACCGACTGACCGACAGACAGACCGACCGACTGACAAGCTCACTCCTATATACCCCCTCAAACTTCGTTTGTGGGGGTATAATTAAAAAAAAAATCTGATGAAAATTGCAAGAAAATGGTGGTAAAAATGTAAAATTGCAAAAATTGTGATTACTTTGTAAAGCATAATTCATGAAAACATTCTTCAACATGAATGTACTGCTATGCACAATGATATATGCAATGACGGTGACATGATCATAGACCTATTTATGTTGATTGTACTCATGTACATGTATTACACTAAAATGACTTTTTTATAACCATTTGATCTATGGATATGATTTAACCCTTTCACTGCCATAAGGACAGCATATGGAGTCCCTATTATTTTTGCCATATGGACGGCTTTTGCCGTTTTTATATATAGACCAGCATACAAAGCGGGAGTTTCTATGCTGTATGTACGTAGGCAGATCATTAAGGTATTGACCAATAATGTTATTGCTTTCGTTTTCACATGTAAACATAGTAACTATGTCGATATATCTATAAATAACCAGCCTCATTCTGACCTTGGTATTGGTTTATTTAAAAAGCTCTTGGCACTGACGACCCCCATGCTTCCATGGTATTTCTGACAAAGAAGTGAACAGTTTTGATCCAAATCAGACTGCATGATTTTCCTCCATAAATATGCACTTTAATGCATTTGCAACCAGTGTAAATCCAGATCAGTTGGCACATCTGTGACAGTTGATCAGGATCTGCATTGGTCGCATTTTGGTCAGAAATAACCTAATGAATCATAACCAATAGTGCAGATCCTGATCAGATGGAATAGATGTGCCTGCTGATCTGGATCTACACTGTTCGCCCATGCAATAAAGATGTGTCTATGCATGAAAGGGATATGCAAGATGATATCTACATTGGTTCAACATGGGATTAAGCAATATCCATGGAGTAAAATGGTTAGCAGGCGAAAAACGATTAAGTTCATAAATAATACAATTTGATAAAATGACAAACAAGGGCATTATTTAAAATGGCATCTAAATAAACACATTATGCAAGAATACACATGTTTATTATAAGCTACCGGTATCTTGCATTAAGTGTAACGCATGTAACAAACATAGTCTTTCACATTTTCACTTATTGACAAACAAAAAAATCATTTTACAAAAATGATAAAAAAGCAAACCCCTCTATGGAAAAGACATTAATTTTGGTAACTCATTTAGTCAATTTGTATAGAAAATATCTGTGTCCTTAGAACAAAAGGTCTTTGGCAAATCCGAGTTTTCACAGAAAAAAATTACATCCTTCTTCTATCAGTTCAAAATACTCTGAAATCATTACGGGTAACCCCACCACACAAGAAATATAGATATTTACTTCAACATAATTTTGGAACTGAAAACTGTTTTACAAAACACAATGAAATTTCAGACTCATTCACAGTAAGTTTAAGAAAACAAATGTTTTGGAATAAGCTCAGTTGGGTGTCAGCGATGAGCCATCTGATGTGGATTTACAGTGGTCACATATGAATAAAAACATGTTATGTATATGTGGCATCAAGGGTTAACAAAAACACATACATTTTTTCAAAAAGTTGTTTTTGCTGTTGTAGGCATTACAATGTATTTTATATATGAAAATCTACGCCACACTATAAGTGCAAAAACAGCATAACTTTCATATTTCAACAACACTTAACCCTTTCCTCCATAGATACACCTTCATTGCATGGGCCAACAGTTTAGATCCAGATCAGCTGGCACATCCATGCCATCTAATCATGATCTAAACTGTTCGCTTTTTTATTCGTTAGATTATCTCTGATGAAAATGCGACCAGTGCAGATCCTGATCAGACGGCATGGATGTGCCAGCTGATCTGGATCTACACTGGTCGCACATGCGTAAAAATGTGTGTATATATATTGGAGGAAAGGGTTATTCTATCATCATTCTCAACCATTACTCTATGGATACCTCTTATACCCCATGTGCAACCAGTGAAGATCCAGATCAGCCCAGAGAACTGTTCAGTCCGATCAATATCAGCAGTGCTCAATGCTTTGTCAGAAAGAAATCCAACAAATCTAACGGTTCTCACTTCCTGATTATTAATAAGCAATTGATTTAAAATCCAACAGTGTTGATCAAGACCAGAACACACACAGGAAATAAGCAATATCAATGAAATAATCCTTAACTAAATATAAATATATTTTAATGCATGTGCAACCAGAGTAGATCCAGATCACATGGCATATCAGTGCTGTCTAATCAGTATCTGCACAGTCCACTTTTTGATCAGAAATAACCTAATCAATCAAATAGCAAAGAGTGCAGATCCTGACCACATGATGGATATGACAGCTGATCTGGATCTACACTGTTCTTCGAAGTCATACAGGTGTATATATGGAAGAAAGGGATAAAGTGTTAGAAGAAAACTTCTTCAAAGGACAAGTTATACACAGCATGTAAACTCTATCTAGTTCAATACAATGATTACTCTTGAATATAAATGGCAATGATACAAAATTATAAATAGAACACTAAGAAGAGAACAACAAAATAATTATATACAGTAGTACATAATTTATTTAAAATGCACTCGTTCAATAAAAAAACTCCTAAGAATCCATTTTCATTTGTTTTTTCATCAAGTTATGGAAATATGTTTCACAACAGATTGCATTCACTTGGTTTTTCATTTTATTTGCAAATATTGTTGACAAGCCATTATTTTCCTGAAAATTCCACAGAAAAGCAAACATTCCACTTGTTTCTATAAATGTACAAAATTACTTTTTTTTGAAACAACAATTAATTAGCTAATATTTGCAATAACAAAACAATGTTCTCATTTTTCAAACTTGTCCATGTCTGTTCTCGGAAACTGTTACTGCACACACTCTCCGACTAAATTTCCATAGTAATTGTTAAAACTGCAACAGATATCACTAATTAAAATCTCACCTTTCTTAAGTATTGTTAATTAAAACCTGGACTTGAAAATATTTTGAAATCATTTACTATGGAAATAATTTTCTTGCATACCAGATCAGGTCATCCGGTGTTTTCACCCGTGTAGGAAATTTCGATCCTACACCCCCCTGTGTAGAATGAGTCACGTGAGTGACGTCACGTCTTCAAGTATCTGACGTAATATATTCAAGTTAGTGACGTCATTGTAAAAAAAGGTTTACGTAAATGTCAATATTTGAACATAAGGAAAATAAATAAGTTTGTCTACATACACAGAAATGTTATAAATAAAAAAAAGGTATGCAAGAAAAAGTATCTTGCAAGAGACATTCAGTAAAGATAGAAAAATCTGTCACCTCGGGTGAACTGTTTTGGCGGGAACTCGGCAGAGCCTCGTTCCCGCAAAACAGTTAACCCTCGGTGACAGATTTTTCCATCTTCACCTCACACTCATGCATGATACTTATAATATTTCATAATTGCATTCACTTCGATTTTCATTTTGTAAGCAAACAGTGTTGATTAGTTTCGTTAAATAACTGCAAACAAAGACATTTTTAAGAATGGCCTTGTCTATGTTTTGTAGTCTGGCATAATGGTAAACACATTAGAACCTGATAAAACTGGGAAAATAAATGAAATTTAATGACAGTGAATTATTTCTAATTAACTAGACATGACAGTGTAATATGATACAACATGAAAAGTGCTGTAGTGGGCAAAAAATAAGGCTTCTTTTTATCTCAGTTTGCTAATGTTTAGCAACTTTGCCTGGAATCATAGATACACCTTTATTGTGTGGGCAAACAGTGTAGATCCAGACCAGCTTTGCTGTCTGATCAGAATCCACCCTGTTTGCTTTTTTGACTTATTTGGTTATTTCTGACCAAAAAGCAAACAGTGCAGATCCTGAAATGGAACTACAGCAGACCTGCCAACTTTTTCAAATCCCAATGAGGGAGATTTTTCGCGACTTGCGTTTAGCGACATAAAACCAACAAGTTATTGCAACTATTTTATGAAGTTTAGTTGTGTAGTTTTGGAACTATTTAAATGAGAAATTAATGTTCATATATATGCAATAAAAACAACTGATATTTATTTGTATTAAGATATATATGCATCTTTTATATACTCATTTAGTTTTTTTTAGATATATCTGTTTCTAATTTTTGATGTTAGAAGTTATAAAATGTTTTTGTAAAGCAAGGTGTGTGGGGATCCTGATTATGCTGTTACAGTATCATTAGTTTGGAGACTTGAACTAAATATTTAATGAAATAAATCTATCCCACAAACTGTGGCTGGTGATTTGGACAGGAGAAATGTGTTTCAAAACTAATTATATCGTAGATAAATAAAAATTACAATTTAAAGTTTAGAAGTCATCTGTAACTTGTAAAGCATGGTCGCGAAAACTAATGACTTTTGTATTTCTCGTCCAACAAGTGTTTCATTCTAAACTGAAAACACAAAAACAATTTTTTAATTAAAGTTAAAATAGACAGATCAACAAATTTTGAAACATTTTACTGGTTTATACTCTTGAAACCATCTTTAAATTCAGAAATGTTATTTTCAAAAGTTAATAACGATCTGGACAACGACAACAACAACAACAGTCTGTCAACAAAAGAAATATAAATCGGGCAGAAAATTCAAAAGTTTCACTATTTAATTATTAATTATTATTTATTAGATTAGTGTGATTTCTCATTCAAAATCAGACTAATCTGCAAAATGCGGTAAAATTTTCAGGCGCCAAAAATCGATCTTTAACTCCTCCCACCCACTCTTTATTCGTCGATTGGACAATTATTTGTGTTAACAACAGCCTTTCAGTGACAATTTCTTTATGTGGGAAGTAGCCAGAGGCTAATTTTGAGAGGAGACATGTGTTTACTTGGTTTTTCAATAAACAGTATGACATAATGGGATAATTAAAGCATGTATCGGATGTATAGTTTTGAGATCAAAGCGTAGCGCTCCCGCTGGGGGAGAGAATCTTGACTTAATATACAGACAACAAAGAAAATAAATGGAAATTTGGTCTTAACCTAAAATTGCACGGGAAAAACCAGATTTCGGGAGATTGTATAGTAATTCCGTGAGTTCGGAAATTTAACTTGAATTCGGGAGAATCCCGCAAAATTCGGGAGAGTTGGCAGGGTGACTACAGTGTTCATTTCAAATTCCTGTCAGAAATAATGAAATGACTGTAAAAGCGAACATTGAAGATTCTGATCAGCCGGCGTGGATGTACCAGCAAATCTACATTTTTTTTATAAATCTACAGTGTTTGCCATTGTGATAAAAGTTGTAAATGTGGAGTAAAGATCTAGTTCAGTATGTTAACCCTTTCCTGTATAGATAAACCTTTATTGCTAGGGCGAACAGTTTAGATCCAGATCAGCCAGCACATCCATGCCCTCTGATCTGGATCTAAACTGTTCATTTTTTGATTCATTAGGTTATTTCTGACCAACATGCGACCAGTGCAGATCCTGATCAGACGGCACAAATGCAGGCTGATCTGGATCTAGACTGGTCACAAATGCGTAAAAATGAGTACATATCAAGGAAAGGGTTAATGTTTAGTGTAATATTATAATAAGTGAATTTTTGCCACTTGCACAAACACGTCCTGCACAGAATGCCAGAGTCAATGACAGGGCATACCGTAAAATTTCTTTAAATGCCCCCGGCAGTATTAGATTTCTGTAAGAGAGGCACTTATGATTTATATTAATCATTTTTATTCTAATATAAGATTCTGCAGAATATTGAATAATCAATATCGATCAAATGATTTTATTTCCTAAAAAAATAACTCGGGGGCTTTTATTAGACGAGGACTGTTTAAAAGGAATTTTACAGTATTTCCTTATTAAAAGTGAGCAAACTTCTAAAAACAAAATCAATGTATCTACATGCCAGTAAAACAATGATAATAACTTATAATAAGTTATGATTGCACTCTACACAGCATTATGAAATTTTACACAATAGAATGACCTCAACCTTTCCAAGTTCTCCAGCTTGTCAACATCAAATGTCGCACTGTAGTTTTTAATTTTCACCACAGGTTTATTTTACCAACTGAATTAATTCATGATGTACTAAAATATTGCTCAACATGCTTGCCAATTCATCCTCATAAACTGCTAGTACAAAAACATGTGTTTGTACTTTTTTAAAATAAAAACCTATAAAATGAATGTTCAACGTTAACGTTCAATGTTCAACATAACATGACTATGTCAAGGGTAAAGGCTCCAAAAATTCACCAACATGTCTTTTAAACATATCACACACTTTCCTTATCATTCACACTTTATCATTTCCAGAAGCCAGCATTCAGATTTCCAGTTGCTATGACAACCACCTGACCTTGACATTGATCTACATGCCCTTGACCTTCATCATCTTAGATTTTGGCTGCTTCCTCTTCATGTCCTGCTTGTTCTGTCTCTCCTAGAAAAATGTATGATATAAAAATGTAAACAATGTTACAGCTGAATATACACATTTTATCATATATATCATATCTGTGCTGTTGGATCTGAATCTGCACTGTTCACATCTGGGCCAGAAATACTCTAATAAATGTAAAAGCTATATACCACTGGGTTCATAATTCTGACAGACACAAAGTCATAGCTAGCCTAGGCCTCAAGATCATAAAACTTAGATTGGAAACCAGTCTCCAACCTCAAGCATTTAATTGGCTTAAATGCCATCAGATGCTTGAGATTTGAAACTGATCAACAAATTTAGTTTTATGATCTTTGTGCAATGATAAATGGAAGAAGCAATTATGAAGCCATAAATTATATCACGAAAATGGCATAATTCTGACGAATTAATAATAAAATTCTATCTTTATTAAAAACAATGCCTGAAAAACAATGCTAAGACTGACTTGGAACTCATAGAAATTCCTATTTATAGCAAAACTTCCTTACAAGTTCCCACATTTTATATTAAGAAGACACTGATGTTGCTTAATTCTTAAGGGAAGACTTTCCCACACATACTATACTTTTTAACCTTTTACTCCATAAATACACCTTCATTGTGTGGGTGAACAGTGTAGATCCAGATCAGGATCTACCATGTTGCTTTTAGATTTGTGAGGTTATTTCTGAAGAAAATGCACAAAGTGCAGGACCAGATCAGACGGGATAGATGTGTTGGCTGATCAACACTTGTTGCATACATGTTAAAATGCATTAATATTGAGTAAAGGGTTAAATCCTCTACTCAACAGATACAACTTAATGGCATGGACCAACAGGGTAGTATATAGTTCAACTGAATAACAAGCAAGGTTTACAAAACTGAGCCCAAGGTTATAAAACTGAGCATGGAAACCAGTCTCAAATCTCAAGCATCTGATTGGCTGAAATGGCGACCAGTTGCCTTTTCAGCCAATCAGATACTTGAGATTTGAGACTGGTTTTCAAACTCAGTTTTATAACCTTCAACCCTAGTCTCTTAACTACTTTAACCCTATACTCCATAAACAAGGGTTTTTGTAGCTTTTGCAAAAAGTGTAGATCTAGATCAATGTGCACATCCCTGCCATCTGATCAGGATAAACAACGTTGGCATTTAGATTCATTTGGTTATTTATGTAGATACAGATCAGATTTCACAAATATGAAAGCTGGTCTGGATCTACACTAGCCACAAAAGCTATAAAACTTTTATATGGAATAAAGGGTTAAAGCTTATGGAAGTTTTACTGGTAAATGAAAAAATATGTTATAATTCAGGGCTCTCACTAGACTTGCAAATCAGGGAGTTTTGTCATAATTTTGCTGAATTATGGAGAAGTTTGCAGTCAACGGTATTCTTTCCCTATATAGTCTATACAAAATGACTTCTTCCAGGGCTCAAAGAAGGGAGAAGTCTGGTCACTTTTGGGAGACCACTTCTCCCTAGTCTCCCTCTAGTGAGAGCCCTGTAATTTACAATAATTTGGTTCAGCATAGGATTGGAATTTCACAGAAGTTTAGCTATAGTTAAAAGTACTTAGCAAACACTGAGGACAAAATGGATGGAATGTTTTAACAGATCAGAGGTACACAATACTTGAAATTCTAGCTCACTGAATGGATGGAAAATTAAAGTAAACAGTAACAACAAACAAAGGTTCTTCAATTTCATAAAGTTTTTCATTCTGACCTTGCCAACTGATAATATGAAATGTAAAAAAGCAATCAAGTGTCATCGCCTGTCGGAGAAAAATTCCTAGCTGTCGACTGTGACAAACAACATGTGCAAACACAATATGAAACCAGTTGAGATGTAAGATCTTTTAGATCTTTACTACATGGAATTTGACTTTTATTCAAAGGGTCTACTTATAACCTTCAGCTCAGGGTCTACACTGTTGGCTTTTCGGTCATAAATTTCATTGAGCCTTTACTTCATCCCTGCAACTGTTTGCTTTTTGATCATAAAAAATCTAATCAACCTAAAGCAAACAGTGTAGATCTTGATTATAGAGCACAGATATGCCAGCTGATCCGAGCTAGGGATGGCAATTTCCACCTATTTTACCATTTGAATGTTCGAATCAGTTTGCATTCGAACGTTCGAATCATTAACAAACAATCACATAAACCATGAAACGACCTGTTTTATCGGTAAACAATCTCAGTATCCCGAAAGTACAAAACTGTCATTCAAATTGATTTTGCCGATAACATCCGAGTATTCCAAAATCCTAAAAGTGAGTTTATTTACCGGAGAATGAGATGGTCTATGGATCTACCTCTATAACTTTTTATTTGTGTTTAGTAAACCATCAAAGAATAAAAACTTCGAGTTGTTCTTTAAGAGGAAAATATCATTTTATTTTATATGAATATATATTTTCTATAAATAAACAAAACGATACATATAAGGTTAAATATTGCAAAGCATGTAAAACGCAACGATATGACGTTCAGAACAAACAAGGACATTGCACTATTTTATACAATGTTATTGACCGAGACATTGCCTCTTAACGTCGGATGAAAATGCAGCTGGCGTAATTGCGAGTGAATAGCTGAGAAGATGTATACGATAGACGAGTTTTGTGAAAATATTATTTCTTCGATGTGAAAAGAAAAATATACACTAAAGATGAGGTATTGTCATAGTGTGTTGACTAATTGACAGTTTCCCGGTACCCAAGCATTCTATCTCCAAACGGGACCTTTGTAGCTCTTACATGTGTTAAATGACATGTGTTAGGTAAACAATGTGCCTTAAATGTATCCCTAAATCTGATGTTTCGCGTGTCAGATTTTCAAAGTATATTCTCTAATTGCCATAACAATTGGTGTGAATAACTTGATTTTCATTACTGAATGGCTTTATTGATTTACTAAATAAATCACCGTTACACTATGCAGTAAATAATACAATATTTAATATTATTAGGCCTACTTGATATTTTATCACATTCGTGTTCTAGTAGATATATTATGCACTAACTTTCAAATGTGATTATGCGCGTGTGCACAATTTGTTTTGATCCGCACTTTACATTTAGCTGTATGTTACAAAAGAACGCCCGTGTGCAGAAAGCAACATAAAGACATGATATTTTCTACATGTACTTTGTAAACGGAAAATTATTTATCTTGACGTTTTTGTTGTCAAATTAATACCAAACCTTCTTGATTGTCATTTATTGTCGAATTTTACGAACATTCAAATGCTTCAAATGCATTCGAATGTTCAAAACCTTATCCCAACGTTCGAATGTCCGAACGTTCGTTTACATCCCTAATCCGAGCCTATTCTGTTCACCTAAGTATAACAGCTATTTCCCAAGGATTAATAGGTAACGCATATCCCTGTAAAAGGTTTACGCTAAAAACATTTGGAGATACATGTTGTATTTTGGGCAATAAATAATTATATTGTTTACTGCAAAATTAACCTGAGTTATCATGATGATGCACAAGAGAAAATATCACAAAGAATTTTGCCATAGAAACAACACGTCACATTATGACATATGAATTACCAAAAATGATAGAAATAACTAGTTCTTCTGAATGAAGATAATTACATGAATATATCACAACAAACAAGCCACCCATAACACAGTTATTCAATTAGCAATCCATAACATTGTTGTTAAGTTAACCACCCACAACACACAGTTTGCACGCTTTTGATATAAATACATAGAATTGACAATTCATGAAAATACTGCAATATTATAATTCATTCATTGTTATTTCATAACACAATCTGAACCATTGTCAACTATTTTCCAGTTTTGGCTAGAGCAATCACTGAATGTGATTACTATCACCACAATACTGCTTTGTCAGAGAAAACACATGAAAATCTTGTCACAACTAAACATATCTTCAAAATTGATGGAGCAATTCATACTACAATAGTTTTAGGAATTCTCTGCTCCTGAACAAATATTGTACTGAAAACAAATGAATATTTTGTCTCAACAATCTATATTAATGAACAACATCTTCAATTTGATTTGCCACTGATCGTTCCAAGGTGGTAACCCCTCGGGTTCTCATTTTTGTTAATTGTTTTTCGTGTCTTTTTTGAAACTGATCATTTTATTAACCATGCTCTCTCCCTCTCTTTTCTTCTTGGCTGTGTGGAGAGCCTTTTTTTTTAATGTGGCGACTCCTGATATGCATATTTCACCTTTTGTTTCAAAGGTTTCATTGGACACTGCAGATTATCCTTTGACTTTTTAAATTTCCCAAAGCCCTCATTTTGATCCCTTTCTTTTTAGTTGGTCATAATTTACTTAAATTTATATGGATGTGCTATTAGTTAGCAGGAGTCACTAAAATGGTCAAAATGACCTTGAAATTCAGCAGCTATGGAACACTGGGTTACAGGTTATAAAGCTGAGTTTGGAAACCAGTCTCAAATTTCAAGCATCTGATTGGCTGAAATGGCGACCAGTCGCCATTTCAGCCAATCAGATGCTTGAGATTTGAGACTGGTTTCCTTGCTCAGCTTTATAACCTTCAGCCCTGGTCTTTAAAGTTCCATTTCAAGATATTGAAAAAAGGAATAAGTAGCACTGCACCTTTTCTAAACAGTAAACGGACTGAGCAACACAAAACTTAGGTCACAAAAATTTACACTTAACATTGAACATACACAGAGGGTTTCAAATGATTACCTAAAAAACTGGAAAAGCAGACCCTTGATTACTCCTACCTATAATAGACTGAGCAACATGATATAATAATAATCACAATTACCTCCCATTTTCTGGCCTTCTCTGGGTCTTCTTCATTCATGATTTTTTCCTTCTCGGCACGTCGTTTCTCCTCCCTCCTTTGCTGGGCTGCCTCCTGACGCTGAGCATGGGCGGATTTAAGGAACTCGGACTCCGCCTTCTGACGGTTCTTTTCTGCCTTCAGTCTAGCCTGAAAAAATAAGAAGTATATAACAATACATGTGAAATAACATTAATTTCACTTGTTTATGGTGTTTCATATAGATTTAACAATCAATAGTGATAAGCTCATGTTGCTTCATTTTTGTTCAAGAACTGATTGACCCTTTACTCCCTTGCAGAGGGCTTTTATTCCATGGGACTGGATCAGAAGGCACATCCTTGTACTTTGGTCAGGATCTTTATTGTTTGCTTCAAGAATCTTGTATAAAAAGCTTACCTCTTTACCAAGAGACATCCTTGCGACCTTGTCAATGCAGTAGATGACGAGCTGCATCAGGGGTTTCATGTTCTCCATGTCTGATGTCTTTGTCTTCCCCTTACCACCGACTGCAATATCAAACAACAATACCAGTTAATTACATTGTGCTATCTCACTAAGGTCAGATCTAACAACATGTTAGATCTTTAAGACCGCACAAAATACGGTATATTAGCTATAGTGGTTTTCCCCAATAACTTTTTTTAGAAACATCAGTATATGAACGTTATCAGCAAGGGTCACAAAATAATCTGAAGATGCCATTTCAGTAAAAATGAATGCAATACCATTTAAAATACAAATATCTTATGTAAAATATGTCTTACACGTGTTGTCAACACTTTACAATATACAAAGTAACGTTTGGAACGCTTCAGCATTAACAGCGATCATCATGTATTTTTGCAATTTTGTAGGTGACAATCTGACTGGTTCGGGTGGTTATTGATAAAAGCATGTTTAAGTGAATTGTCGTCAGATCCTAATTGTGTAGCTGTTTTCAGGAGATCATTTTTATCAGATTTTTTAAATTGTTCATATAATTTCAATGGCAGCTTATTTTTCATAGTATACTTGGTCTCAGCAGGCCATTCCGTGACTTGGCCAGCTGAGCAAGCAGTGCCCAAGGTTATAAAACTGAGCATGGAAACCAGTCCTAAATCTCAAGCATCTGATTGGCTGAAATGGCGTCAGGTTTTATAAGTTTTATAACATCCAGCCCAGGCCACTGATATTGTTTGCTAACTCAAGAAACTGCAGGTTTTTCAGCTAGAACCAGGCTATTAATAAAGCTTTGCCAGCTGAGCAAACAGGCAAAATCCTATAGAATAAATTGCTAAAGAACATTCCCTTGGTTTCCAAGGATGGTTTAGTTTATCACTGATCAATTACTATTTGCAGGTAAGATGTGATAATATCTGAATGTCCACCAGACTTGTAAGAAAGGTTTGTATGTTTGTTGAATGACTTAGAGGGAGACTTGGGAGAAACAGTCTCTCGAATGTCAATAATTTATTTCTCAGCTGAACCGTGGGAGACATTTTTCCCTATGATCATTAAAAAAGCTAAAATTCTTGCTGACTTCTCCCTACAATTGGAAAACGTTTCACTGTTCCGACAATCTAAGCCAATCCCTGTATGTATAGACTATTTATTAGTTATCTACCCATAGTTTTGGGTGCAGCCAGATAAAGGGTATGGCAGCATTAAATTTGTAAAAATTGAATGCAGCCTTTAAACTGAATTCAGGATTGCATTTTGGGTGCTGCCTAAACATAGGTGGGGCAAAAATTCAGCAATCACAATAACCATGATGATAAAACAAGAAGTTATTGACTTCAACTGTTTGCTAAAAGGAGAAGAAATAAAGTTTTAACAACTGAAGTATAAACTAGGCTTTTATATCTACGTAAAATATGACCAGATTTCCCGAAAATTGCCAGATCTAAGGACCTGTCTGGTAAAATTTTGGCAGGTCTGACATGATTTCTTATGTTATCAGACAGAATGTCAGACAAATTTTGAAATGCTAATACCTTTTTAACATGTTTCTGTCCGACAGAATTTGTTTCGGTCCGACAGATTTTCTCTGAAATTCTCATCTTGTCTGACCAAATATCTGACACTTTTTTCAATTTTTGGGAAGTCAATATAAAGAGAGTAAGTTGGAAAGTTATGCTCAACTATTCAGAGTCAGAAATAAAGGTAACATAATTATAGGGTACATTAAAGCACACTTAAAATTTGGCATCATTTTTACTGGGGACCGAGTCAGGAGTTAGTTACAATAAAGAGAGCAATGTAACCTTCTTATCTCCCTGTAATGAAGGCTTTTTGTTGGTTTCAAGAAAGAATGAAAAAGGTTAAAAAAAAGACAGGGTTGGGGGTGGGAGTAAACTTTCACCATACATTTCTAAGTACTAAAAGGGAGGTAATTCAAACAAAATAAGAAGTTTAAATCATAAAAGGGAGGTAATTCAAACAAAATAAGAAGTATGGTACTTGGCAACCAAAAATTTAACATTTATGACGGTGAACAAGTATAAAAATATTGAAAAGCTGTTATGCATGTAAACTTTTACCATATATCCAAGTCCAAAAAGTGATATATAATTTAAAAGAAAAAAAAACAAGGCAGAGTTATGGATCTTGGTACATCAACCTTAGATATGATGGCGAGAACTGTACAATTTACAAAACTGTAGTACATGTATAAGTAAACACTTCTGTTACTTACCATTAAAGCAGAACACCAGAGTAGGTTTTACTTCGGGCATTTTGGTCTGAGCATCTCTGAAACAATGAGAAAAAAGTATAGTTATACAGTCCCTTCCTTTATCCTTTCTTCATATACAAGCCTTTATGGCATAGGCAAATCCAGATCAGCTGGCTCATCCATTCCGTCTGATCAGGATTTGCACTGTGCTTTTAGTTTTATTAGGTTTATTCTGACCAAAAAGCAAACACTGCAGATCCTGATCAGAAGGCACAGATGTCAGCTGATCTGGATGTACACTGGTTGCACACATAAAAAGGGGTATAATTATATGGGGGGAAGGGTAAAGACAAAACAAGAACAACCAGTGGGTGTTCAGTTGAAGACTTGAGTCCCTATCAGGCACTATGTGGCAATATAATTAGAAAGTTTGGTTTAGAAATTTTAGGAAATTGCAAAGTTAGGACAACACTAAGATTTCATGACTCATATTTCAAAATACAGTACAAGTGCACTCAATATAATCATATATTCACATCACTATGAAAGAATGTAAAACATAAGAGCGAGAAATAAGTCAACAATGAACCGCATTGGGACTCGTATCCTGAACAGAGTCAGTAACAAGAGGGTCCATGGGACCCTGGGTCGCTCACATGCGAACATCTGTTCAATGGTTCGGAC